>JAJMRR010000007.1:0-551071 GCA_030578455.1 Metschnikowia sp. yHQL527 | reverse complement strand
GTTCGGATGCTGAGATTCCAGGGCTGGGTTCGGCTCCAACCGAAGGTGTTTCTGAACTCGGTGCTTTTAAGAGACACTTAGGTGCTGGTATTGCTGCCGGTGCTGACGCCTCTATTCCAGGTCTCGCATCTGCTGCCATTGGTGGAGGTGCTGAAGCCGGAATCTTGAAGAGACATATTGGAGCTGGTATCGCTGCTGAAGCTGATGCTGACATTCCAGGTCTCGCCTCCGCTGCAATTGAAGGTGGTGCTGAATTTGGTATCTTAAAGAGACACTTAGCTGACGAAGATGTTTTAAAGAGAGAAGAGGGATTCTTCGAAAGAATCAGAAATGGGATCTCCAATGTTGGTCAAGGTATTTTGAAACAATTCGCTGGATCAGTTCCAAGAGCTTCATTCTCTGTTTCTGATGTTGCATGGGTTGAAGATGATTTATTCAAAGTTACTATTAACTTCGAAACCATTGAAGCTGCTAAACTTTTCTCTAAATTCCAAGATGAATTAAAGACCCTTTCTCTTAGTGGACTCGGTGCTGAAGATAAAGAAGAACTCTTATGGGATGGATCATCTAAAAGTAAAATTGATAACTTTGCTCAATGGTCTGCTACTGTTTTAGTTAAAGCTACCAAGCAAAATGATCTTTACTGTTTACCAGAAGATTTTGCTATTAAATTCGACTGGAATGCCAATGACTCAAGTGAATTACACTCATTATGGAAACAATACTTTGACACTACTTACGAGTACACTTTATCTCAAAACTTTAGAACTAACCAGCATAAAAAATCTTTAAACGTTGACAGAAGATCTTTTGAAAACGTTAACAATGCTACATCTGAAGCTGATGCTAACTTTGATGTTAGTGTCTTACAGGAATGGCAATCTGGTAACAATGTTTTACCAAACTTCTGCTGGCCTAGACAATGTTCCGCTTAAATTAAAAATTCTCTTATAGATAGTTGTTGTTCTTGTGATAAAATTTAGTTTCTGTTGCTCTCTAATAAATCGTTCATTTTAAGTCAAATGTAGACTTACTGTAGAATGTAATCGTTTAAACCGGTGGGCTTATCTATAAAAAAGAATCACATACATTTAGATGAGATAAAATATTTATGTGCAGCCCTTAAAATCCCTGCGAATGTAAGTTTCTGTGCATGAAGGTGCATGATATACACTAATATAATTCGGCACATATGCATGTTAATGCAGTGCTGCAACGGTGAAGTTTAACGGAAACTGGTATTCTCTATTCAATCCTCAACTACAACGGCTGAATCATGGTATATGCTTTCACCATTGTACTCTAGAAGTGACATCCTGTCACTTGCGAAGCCCAAGCTTTAGATTGGTTTCCAAGTTTAGTAAAGTGTAATATGCAGTGAGCCAGTCTATTGACATTAGCCTTTTTATGATCGTATACTGTACATTAAATTAATATGTGTAACCAAAGCTGAGCCCTAGGCTGTTCGTTTCAAGGTTGAATAGATGAGACATGTCCACTACAAGTAAAACCCTAGCTAAAATTAGAAAACTTAACACTTTATACATTGTATTCATGCTCCATCTCATTTTCGTACATTAATTAAAACTAAGACAACCACACGATTAATCAGAAGCTGGGGATTCATGCTTCAAGGTACATATAATCATTAGAAGTGTCCCAAGTGCAATTGTCGGGTGTGATATTTTCCAACCTTTCCACTTTGCAACAATTGTAATTACAAACCTCTAACTCCGCAGTTATTATTACCCAATCATAATAGTCAATTTAAGATTCTGTAACTACTGTGCCTTCCCTGATATGGCCTCCTTTCCATGCAGCTCCTCTAAAATACGCTTCCTTAATCGGATAGAGGTCTTGTGAGCTGAATGCAGGTGTCTCTGGGTTCGGGTACTTTCCCAGAAGACAGGAACCGCAGGAAAGAATTATTCAACCGGAGACGTTCCCCAGGTCTGGGTCTTTGCAAAGTACTGAAAACACTCCGAGCACAATCCAACATGACCTTTGTTCCGATTCCTCGTGGTCAAATTATCCCGCTATTGACTCAGCTGACCTTTCAAGACCAAGTAAATTAAAATTAAAATAAAATAATATAATGAAATTAAATAAAAGAAGGACGAACACAAACTCGCTTCAAGGTTTGGTGGGAACACATTTGTCGGGGTATTTAAGAAGGGCAAGCTGCTTCCCTAGAAGACAATAATGTTTCAAAAAATCGTAAAGGCACCCCCGATAATCAGGTTAGTTTTGTTGATGGTAATTACCACCATCAAGTGTGCTGTAGCTGCAGAAGTTTCTCCTTTAGACATTTCACGAGTACAACAAGCATTAGAACTGGCCCACAATCACTTGACCAACAGAACACTCCAATACATAGCTTGTGCGGAACCTTGTATATCGATGACATGGCAAGCGGGACCTTGGATCATGATGATATAATGGAGCCCATTTTCGATGACGAACCAGTAGTTCCTTATCCGTTTACTTACACTTTCGTGACTGATGGCTTACCTGAATGTAATGGTACCTTGGCCAGCAATCACCAAAACAATACTGGGGTATTTGAATTGCTCAGACGCTCTCAGTCTGCTATAGCGGACATATTGAGTGGCGTGCCTAGGCGTCAATATGGTACATCGGAAAGAACAGAGGACGGGCATATGCTGAGGGGTCTCTTTCAATCTGGGGCCTCTTTTTGTGTCATGATGATGTCTGGTGTATTAGAAATGGCCTCAAACATGAAACCAAACTGGGAGCTGATGTTGAAGGTAACTACAGTGAAGTCAATCGGATAGCAGTCTTTGGGACATATCAACAGCTTATCGAAGATTAATGACAGCCATGTATCCATTGTGGAATGTGTGTCTGATATGCGATTTAGACTTTTTGACAATACTTTTGCAAAGCTGTATTATTGAGCCAATAATGCTAAATATATTATTTATTCGTATGGATATGCTCTTTTAGTTCGAGGGTGTTTCCTAAAGTCAGCCCAAGAAAATGGTTGCAAACGTCAAATTACTTCGTTCCGCGAAAATAAAAACTTCATTCTGGACAAAGAAATTACAATTTGGCCCTTATTATTTCTTCGTTTGGAACTTTTTACTTTCTCTACTATAGAGTGCATATACACAATGTCAAAAATTCAAACTCTGAACGCCAAATTTTTCAATTGGGGGAGAATGTTCCTGAGGTAAGATATCTTCTTGATCGCATACGACATCGTAGCTTCCTTGTCGAACTAAGTAGGGGTATGCGACATTTCATCTACTGTAAAACCCTATCGAAAGCTAATAATAGAAAACTTAACAGTTTGTATATAGTCTTAATCCCTCAACCTTATTTTAACAATAAGAAGTGGAGTGTTGAGGTCAAATACATGTATATCAAATGTAATAGTAGCTTTAGTGCTCGAAGTGTCGCATGTCGCATATGCAATGTCGGCATCACCAAACGCGGTCAAGATCAACTACTCCAACTCTACGCCTAACGTCTCCAGCCATGCCACCCAAACCTCAGCCAATGCAGTTTAGATCCAACCGTATGGCCACCTTCACAGATAAGGTGAAGGTGTCCGGGTCTTCTCAGTATAAGGACTGGACCAATGATCACCCGAGTGTGGAAAGTTTAGCAGACAACGGATTTTATTTCACTCCAACTACAAAGCTTCCCGATCAGATAACTTGTGTTTGCTGCGGCAAAAAAGAACACAATATCAACGAAGTTGAAGATATCGTCAAATATCACCATACGAACAACCCTAATTGTGCATTGTCTACCATCATATACTTTTTTGTAGGATTTTTAGAAAGTGAAAAACTGATGGATTTCTGGAACACTCAACCTCCAAACATTTCACTGCCACTTAGCCGGGAGTCGGTGGAGCTACGGAAGAAAACGTTTAAGAATTACTGGAAATTTGACAATTCTTCAAAGCTTTCATGTAGGATTCTCGCTCAAGCAGGATTCTACTATTCTCCTTTAAATAGTGATAACGATAGGGTACTTTGTATGTATTGCGACTGTTCTCTCGATCACTGGGACGAGGACGATGATCCAATTGAAGAACACAAGAAGAATGCAGATACTTGCTATTTCATCGAAAGCCTTAAACTGGGGACAAACCAGAAGAAGACTCGAAGATCCAGGAAAAAACCCGAGAAAGCAGAACCTCCAGTTGAAACAAAAAAGCAAAACGATATTTTAGTGGAAACCTCCGATGTTTCTCCAAAGATCAACGGCCACGATGTAGAAGAAGAGAATGCCATACAACAAGAAGAGATACAAATCAACGAGAAGCTGGTCGAAGACCGAAATGAAGAAGAGGCGTCCGAAAAGAGTATAGCAAATTCTAAAGAAGTCCAGCCTCGTAGAAGATCGTATGTAAATTCGGGTGCTAAGTTTGAAATGATCGATTCTGATGAGGAAGAGACAAAGAGCAGAGAAGAGCTACTGTTCGACACTTCTCTGGATAGGGAAGGGTTTGAGCCAGAAAACAACACATCCGACTCCGAATTAGAAGCATTAGAAGCGGTAGAAGATGCTTCAGTTGCTGGTGCCGATGACGAGGTTTATGATGTTTCTGAAATCACCGAAGACTCTCAATCTCCAGTTAAAAGGCTTACCAGAAGGCAGCGGAAAGAGCTTAATGAGACCCTTCCAGATAACATTTTCGATTTAAGTATTTCTCTACCCAAAGAGAAACCTAAGAGATCGTCATCTTCAAACGAGGAACTGGGGTCTCGAAAACATGAACCTACTTCGAAGAGGAGTAAAAAAACACTGAAACAAGTGAAATATGATCCACTGCTGGACAGTAGCTCAACTGAAGCACCGTTAACATCTGTAACCGGAAAAGGAAAACAAAAGAAGTCAAGTAAACGTAAATCTGATGTCATCATCTTCTCCCCCACAAAGAAAAGAGGAAAAGTGAAAATTCAAAGATCTACATCACCAGTCAGTATTTTTGATGATTCCAATCAAAATATTGGAGATTACGAAGAAGAAAATATTGATTTCCATGAGAAAGTCCATAATACAAAGCCAAACATTGAAATAAAAGAGAAAATTATGGCTAAACCTAAAAGCAAGACGAATAAACCTTCAAAAACTCATATAGACTTCAAATTGAAGAGTAAAAGTAGAGGAAGTAATATTATTGACGATTCTTTTGAAGGAGTTTTCAGTAAAAACTATAGCATTTTCGATAATCAAAAAGATATACTTGGTGCATTGCAGAAGAAAGAAAACCAGAAGCCCCTTAAGGAAGTGTTACCAAAATCACGGACACCCTCACAAATATTACCGGATGATATTTCAGAGATGAGTGATATCGAGGGAGTAGATTCAGCCAAAGGTAACCTCGAAAATACGCAGCAGAGTGAGATGGTAAAAGATGAAGTAGACGAGGAGTCGAAACGGATAGAAGATGTGAATAACGAAGATGTGGATGTAAACAAACAGATACACATAGATGAGGAAATAGCGTTTCTGGAATCCAGTGTGGAAGAGAACGAAGAGGAGGTAGAGGAAAAGAGCAGCGAGAGAAATAGCGAACAAGAAGGCGAAATAGCTGAAGAAGATGTTGAAGAATTGGTTGTTCGTGAAGCTGAACCAGAAGCACTGACAGTGGAGCAACCAGAACGGGAATCAGAACGGGAATCGGAACAGGATCCGGAACAGGAATCAGAACTGCAGTCAGAACTGCAATCAGAACTGCAATCAGAACTGCAATCAGAACTGCAATCAGAACTGCAATCAGAACTGGAAATTAGTCAAGACTTTGAACAGAAATCGGTACAGAAGCCAGAACAGAAATCGGTACAGAAGCCAGAACAGAAGTCGGCACAAGAACAGATATCGGCGCTGGATTCTGAAGAAGAACCTGAAGTTGAGTCTGAACTCGAGCCAGAGTCAGCTGATCAGGACTCAGAACTGGAACTCAAAGTAGAACCAGAAGCTAAACAACTGACAGAAGTGGTTGAAACTAACATCAATGAAGACAATACTGTCCAAGGCCATGAATCTCCACAAAATTTAAATGGCAAGAGCCGGAAATCGAATACTTCTGTTGTTGAATTTCCATCTTCAATCTATGATGACTACAGGCAAGAGTTTGACTTTCTTGACAAACAACACGTGTCACAGACCAGACCATCAGAAGCTAACGACGATGATTTAAAGGAAGAAATGGAGGAAGAGAAACAACGATCTACAGAGGCTATTGATGTCAATCATGTTAAAGAAGAAGAGACTTTCAGGTTCCATTCCATCTCTAAAGACAAGGATAAGGTTGGCGATGTACCGGAAACAGGTGTCATTGAAGACGAAAGAGAAGCGTTGGAAGAGCTGAATAAAGAACTAGAACTTGAAGACGTAGAACAAGTGGAAGAACAAGTCGAAGTCAAACAAACATACCAACCAGAAGAAGCTCGAGCTAACTCAAAGGCGGAAGTCGACACCGAGATTGGGAAAAGACCGTCTTTAAGTGAATCTAATACTTCCGTGTCGGACCATGTACCCAAACATTCAAGTCCAAGAATTGACACGCCAGTGTCTACACGGATGAGTAGCAAGAGTTCCTACCGCAATTCAGAAGTATCAAGAACGTCATTCCACCAAGGATCCAGGTTTTCCGGAGCCTTCAGTGACGTTATTGACTCCAGTACACCTGAGAAGAAGAAGACGCCAGATAAAGAATCAGAGGCAGTACCCAAACGAATTATTGAATTCAAAACGTATAATTTAAGTGAGTTCGAAGCTGAACTTCAAAATATGGTTAATACCATTGAATTCTTAGACTCTGTGCCTACAGATAAGTACGGATTATATAATGATCTTGAAGGATTGGTTACGGAATTTGTGGCAGCGATGCCGGAAGAAGAAGAAGAACTTACGATTGAGCAATGGATCAAACACATTGGACAAAGCTGTTACAATACCGTGAAACAACACGGGAACGATATGGTTCGAGATTACGAACGGATGTGTGATGATCTCTCTGAAAGAATCAACCAAATGTAATAAAAGGTATAGTGTAAGGTAAAGAGTAAGGTTTAGTAAAGCATAGTACGGTAATACTGTATAGTATAGAGTACAGTATATAGTACAATGTTAATTACAGGATATTATGATATAGAATAGAACACAGTACAGAGGTATGGTATAGAGGTGCAATACTGTATAGTATCGTATAATCCTGTATAATTATGTATAATCCTGTATAATCTTGTATAATCCTGTATAGTACAGTATACTACTTAATGGTTCTTTATAGAACGATAATCCGATAGACAAGTCAGTAGCTGTAGAATTACCAACCTAATTCTCCTCTTGTCGTTCTAGCAAGTTTAAGTTTAAAGAATATGTCACTATTTGCAGCCTACGCTCTTATCGTCCAATTCGTGACCTGCACACACATCGCCCATATTTTCTCATACAACTAAGTTAACAACGGAATACAACTCCTGCTTAATCAAAAATCCCGGTAGAAGTCGGTGAGTCATTGTGTCATTGTGACTTCAAACTAAAGAGAATCATTGGTGTTTAAACAAAACTAAAACCATTGAAGTTTTAAATCAATCGCAATGTCATTCTGGCCATTTTCTTCATCGCTTAATAACAATAATCAACTTCAAAAATTTTTAGATTCAGTTGGGGATATAACTCTGGTATCATGTCATGATCTATTGGATGATCCTATACTTCTGCAAGAACTTGTTAGTGAACTTCATAATATTAAAAGTAATTATAGTAATAGCAATTATCTGAGCCTTCAATTTCAACTGGATTCTTCAAATATCTTGAGCAATTCAGATGCTGCTTCTTTCAATTCTTCAACTACTGAATCAAATGGTGTTTCTGGCAAGGACCATCGTGGTGCCAAATTGTTGGAAATTTTACTTCAACCTCATATTCTCAATGGATTTCTAGATCATATTGTTCATAGCGTAGAATTCTTTCATCAATTAAATATCAAGGAAGAAGAAGAACTAGAACGTCTCATCAGGGACGACTGGAAACCTCCAGATAACTCCGACGACGATAGTCTCGATCAATTAGATGATGACCGGGAACATCCTGCTCTGGCTGATATCGATGAAGAAGCAGAACCTGAATCTGAAGAAGATAAAACTCGTAGACTTATTCAAGCAGCTTCAGATATTTTATCCACAGATTTATGGATGATTCTGAATCGAATCATTGAAACTCCGGTGATTATGGGGAAACTATGGCTGATTCTTCTGCTTCAACACCTTCAAGAAAGTTCTCCTTCAGTTTCTTATCTTGTACACATTCTTGACCAATTAATGGATACAAATAGCATTGAATTATTAAATTTCTTTAGACGTCAGTCAAACTTGGTTGATACTTTCATCAGCAAAATTGAAATTCCAATTCTTATGGATTTTTTCCTTAGAATAATTCAAACCGATAAACCGGAATCTCCAACAGGGATTTTAGATACGCTTCACCAACAACAACTCATTTTAAAATTAGTAGACATATTAAAGCCGGATCCTTCTCAATTCCAGGAAGTTTACTCGAAAATTCCAAATCATGAATTATTCTTTAAACAAACGGCTGCTACTGATTTCTTAAAGGCATTGGTAACTATTTCTTCTAATACTGCTTTGGCCGTTGTTTTGGAAACAAATATCGGGCCAAATCCACTTACAAGAGAACTTGTGTCTCCGAAAATCATCAACACAATGATTCATGATATAATGCTTTATAAAGTTCCTACTAGTTCTTCGGAACAAACAAATAAACATGGTATTAATAATTGTGTGGGGATAATCATCGAACTAATTCGGAAAAACAATTCAGATTATGATTTGAACTGTGGAACTTATAGTTCAATGCTTCATAATGACGGTAACGGTGCTGGAGAAGTTAATTCTTATGTAATGTATCAATGGCTTAAAGATTTTGATCAAAATCCTCCAGGACCAAGAGATCCAATTTATTTAGGGGATATGCTTCATTTATTTTCTGAAAGTCTTGATAAATTTACAGAATTAATGAATTTAACACCATTACCTCCTAAAAATGTTGATGAAAATAAAATATTAGGATTTACCAAGTTTAAAATTTCAGAACTTATAGCTGAATTATTGCATTGCTCAAATATGATTCTTCTTAATTCTAAGAGAATAAGAAAAGTAATGCATGTTCGTGATCACGTAAGATCACATCAAACAAGTAGAATTCAAAAAGCATTGAATGATACTTTTGATAATGATTGTGATTCAGATAATTCAATTAATGATGTTACTAGTGGACTTGACGATATTTCATTGGACGATGTTTTCTTTGAAGAAACGCCAAAGAAATCTAAAAATAAAGAGACAGAAATAAAAGATTTACTTGAAATATTAGATAATGAAGAGGTTTCTGATGATGATGAGCCAAGTATTTCACCAGAAAATCCTTTTGTTTGTCCTGAAAGAGATGAAAATATTAGGAAAGATCCTTGTGTTGGAGACTACTTCAAAACCAAATTATTTGATCTGAGTATCTTAAACAATATAATTGCCAAATTCACTGAGTATCCATGGCATAATTTCTTCCATAATGTTGTATTTGACTTAATTCAACAAATTTTCAATGGTAAACTTAACTCATATAATTCATTTCTTATTGTTGATTTATTTGATGAAAAAAAATGTAATTTAACTAATTTTATTGTTAATTCTTATCATGCTAATGAAGAGCCAAGGCCAGGATATATGGGACATTTAATTTTAATTAGTGAAGAAGTTGTTAAATTTACTTCACTTTATAAACCAGATTTAATTTCTCCTGCTATAGTTGAATCAATAACTTCAGAAAAATGGGATTGGTTTGTTAATGAAGTGTTGTTAAAGACAAGAGAAGTTTATAATGTAGTTTTAGGAGCTGAACAAGAAGATGATGAAGAAGAAGGGAAAGATTCAAATTATGCATTCGAATCTTCAACAGTTGGATACCTTGATCTCGATTCATATGAAAATAATCCTGAAAAAGGTTCTATAATTTTAGGAGATAGTACTAACCATGAAGAGTTTGTTAATGATAATACTGAAGATATGGAACAATCCGAAATTGCCGATGTTAAAATCCAAAATATGTCACCTACAAAAATAGTTCATGATAATAATCTGGATGAAGAAGGAGATGAATTTCAAGATAATGATTTTCTAGATAACTTATCGGGGTCAAGTTCATCTGATGATGATGACGACGACGACAGTAATGAATTACGAAGAGTACCAAAACATAATGATTAGGCACTATTCATAGATGTGATAGTATATTAAGTAGTATATTGTCAGTAAATAGTATATTTATTTAATACACACTGAAGATAGAAAGGATGGGGACTCAACAAGAGATTCAAGAAGGTTAGGTCAAGAAGAGGTCAAAAAAGGCATCAAGGTATCAAGAAGAGGTCAAGAAACTACAGTAGTGAACCTTACAGTATTGATATTCTATGCTAAATACGGACTTTAATCTTCCACTTCTACTTCCGCTTCCTGGTTTGTCTACCGTAAATGGTCTTACCATTTGCAAGTTCTATCTTATCCTTTTTATCTACTTTCTTTACCTTCTTTTTCGTTGCTTTCTCCATCTTCTTATCGTTTGGGCTCTTGAACTCTACAGATGTGTCAATCTTCTTGGTGAAGCGGCCCAATGTAACGTTCCATAACCCACAAGGAAGTTTATAGAAGTAAGACTCTCTGAATCCTGGACTGGTATTGATATCGTACTCGTCAAGAGGAATAAGATACTGATGATCATTTTTATCAGTTTCCAATAAACTCACCTCTCCCGTAGCATGAACAATGAACAGTTTGCCGCTGAGGTCGTTCAGGATCTTACGGTCAGACCCGTCAGCAGGTGGGATCATTGAACCACCCCAAGCCTGGATTTTTATGGATTCTTTCAAGGCCACGATTCTCTTGAAGTCTTGACGTCTTGTAATTCGAAGTCCTACGGTTTGGAAAGTACAAACCACCAAAAGTACAAAAAGACCAACAAGAAGCACACCTGGACGGAATTTGGAGTAATAGTATCCGGTCCCTTTCCATTTAGGAAATCCTTTAGCAAGGAAATAATCATATCTTCTACGTAAAGATTGATCTCTTAAGATATTCCCCACCAAAGAAAGTCGTTGAAACCGTTCTTCAGCCTGCTTCTTCAACTTCTTTGACGAAGACTTGAATTTATCTGGGTGTAAAGACCGAGACTTCTTTCTATAGGCTTTTGAAATCTCCTGGGAGGTTGCCGATGAAGCCACTTCTAGCCATTGGTAAAAAGAGGTCCCCAGACCCAAATCGAGCTGAACTTTTTCGTTAAGTCCAAAGATCTCATAGTCCTGGGGCGACCAGTTGGCCGCCACCAACCCAAGAACCAGAAAGACCACTAGAAATATCGACGTTAATTTCATGGTGATGGTGAGTAGTGAGTGAAAAATGAGAAGATCAAAACTACACGTAAAGACTTCAGAAACCTTCAGACCCCGACAAAAGTCAGACAAAAAAAAACTCTCTTGACTTCAAATTCGTCCAAGACTTTTAAAACTCCATTTTGATCTCATAGCCTGAATTCCAGCGTTCCTACGGTGATATCGAGTTAAATATCCAGCTCTAAAGAATCTCATCCATCGAACTCATCTGTCTTCATCTCCAACAGACAACCCCACAGACAAACCCACAGATTCAAATAATCAGACAGATTCCTGCTGCAAATGCCCCATCTCTACCCACTTCCACCAAATCTAAGGTTTATATTCTTCTACAATGTCTGTGCCACAACCTTGTGGTTTTGCTGTCTTGGAAGATTTGCCATTCTTCTCCCACTTGTAGGACGTCGATTTCTTCCTGGAGGAATCGCCGATTTCTTTCATGTGGTGTCACTTCTTCCTATAGTTGGATTTTTCATGTATAAATCGCTTGCAAACCCTTCATTTAAGAGGAAAGATCTTTATACCTTCATTAATGGAGCTAAAATGGCATGGATATGTTATGGAGTAATTTTCCCACATCCAAAGATTGCCAAACATACTTCTTACTCGTTCTTGATTGCTGGTTGGTGTATTCTGAACTTTATCAACTTTGGATATCATGCATTCAAGATAAAAACCAGATCTTCACCTCAATGGCTTTTCTTCCTTCAGTACCATCATCATTACTTGACGTTCCCATTATCGTTCACTGGAGAAATCGTCATTATATTCTTAAGTTTGGCGTTCGTAGAAATTCAATGGTACGAGATTGTGCTAAAAGTAGTATTGCTCTCTTATATCCCATTGGGTTACTTGTCATGGGAATACTTGGGTAAAAGGAGACAAGAAAAGTATAATCTTGTTATGGAAAAGAGATCTCAAGGAAGACAGGCCAGAGATGTTCCCTTACAAAATCTTCCAGCAAATACACAGCCTGAAGGGGCCCAATCTTCATAGTTGCCCATCGGTAGACGATTCAATGGAACCGTAGCGAGATAGAACTGTCTGTGCTACTGCTAAATAGTATATTTATGTGTTTTAATGTACTGATTCAATCCAAGGTAGGCTGATTATTCTGTCAGATTCACTCTACATTAGTTTAATTGTATTCTACTTCTGTCAGATTCAATCTACAAGTAAGTCTAATTATATCAAATTGTCTATCATAATCCTACTAGCCATTTACTCTTCACGAATGCACATAATGAACTATGTTTATACATGGAGGGAACTTGTATTACATCTATCAATAACCAATCAAAAAATCCAATTGATGAAAGTGTAAGCCAAGTTGAAAGAGGGCCTAGTAGGTGTTACTGTGATCTGTATGTTTTAACACTCAGACCATCTATATATTTGTGTGAATGTCTATACTGTTCTTCACGTTGAATTTACACCTTCACATTGAGCTTCCATTGATGTTCTAAACCTTCACATTGAACTTTCCTCCTACAATCATAAACCGGCTCAATGACCAGAATGAAGTTCCCACCACCGCAAGCAAGGCAACTAGTACCACGAACATATCATAATCATGACGTCTACCTTTATTGGTGATAGCAGCACCCATTGGAATAACCACCAAAGTAGCTAAACTGGCAAATGAATTGATTATAGAGTATACTTTACCCATTTCATTAGCCTTGGTGATCTGGGCAAGACAAGTAGGAGACATCGATAAGATGCTAGAGGCACAAAATCCTCCAAATGCTGCATAACAATATAACAGTTTTAATCCAAAATGTCCAAAAGGTAACCAGATTAAAAGAATACATAAATCCAAGCCTATAAGCATGACAATATTAACATTAAATCTTCCTAACTTATCGGAAAGGTATCCTGGTAAGACTCTGCCCAAGATCCCCACGCAGTTCCATACCGTCAAAAGCAAATACGAGTCAGACTCGCTGACTCCATAGACAATGGCATAAGAAGGGAAATAAGTAACTATTAATCCCAATACAATTTCTCCTAGAATTGAACCGGTTGCAAGAAAGCAAAGTTTATAGTTAATATTATGAAATGAGATTTCAAGGCCAGAAAGGTGAGGTTTATTGACTTTTTCTTTGATTCCTTTGAATCTCTAATGATTCTTTCCTTTACTAAAGCTACGGAACACAACATGCAACCCAAGCAAACAAAAGCTAAGATTCTCATGGCCCAAACGAACCCGAGTTTAGAGTAGAAATGCTTTAATAAAACCGGGAAAATAGCTCCTCCAACAGAGCCACCCATCGTAGAAAGCCCAACGGCGATACCTCTTTTTTTGAAGAACCATTGGTTTACGACAGAAATCATAGGAACAACTCCAATCCCATCACCTACACCTAAAGAGATGAACCCAAGGATAAAGTGCCAAATTTCAACAGAATTGGCAATCCCCATAAGACCAGCAAATACGAGACAAGTAGAAACTACAAGAAGCCAAAAGGCACCTTTCTTATCGAATAAAGATCCAATGAATATACCTGTTCCGTACGTTAAACACAAGTAAATGGCAAACATCCACGAAACCGTTGATGCTGGAAGTGACGCCAACTGATGGAGCGAAACGTACGCTTGAATGGCTCCCATAGCATTCACAAGCCCTAAACATACCGTCAGGCCCGTGAAAAAAGTACAAGGTAAGCCCTAATTCCTCCATCGGGGTAGTCGAATTCGTCGACCGGCTCTTGTTCAGGATATGAGGTGGATTCAGTCAACGAATCGCGGGAACTCAACTCGATACTATTCATGATGGTCAAAGTTGAGAAAGAAGTAGTGGTATAAATATTTATCACCAGAAATGTTATGAGTGAAAAATTAGGAGTGTAGTAACGGACAAATTAGGATGAGTGAAAAATTAGTCAAAAAATGCCAATTGAAGTACGAAAATCACACCGTGTGATGATTGTGGCCGAAACAGTGGACTAGAGTGGGTTTGACGACAAAACCTTTTGTGGGTCAATAGAAAACAGGTGTAGAAGGTGTGAAAGATAAGAGTAGAATATGACTCAATGCGCTCTTTATCTGAGACAGCGGAATTGTATGATAAGCCGTAAAATTCCGGTGAAACCGGAGCTTAGGCAGAAGCTTTGGAAGGAACTTTGGAAGGAACTTTGAAAGGAACTCGGGCGGAAGCTCAGGCAGCCAACTACATAGAAAGTGGTGGAAATTTCAGTGCAATACTCTACAGAGAAGGTCTAAACCTCATACTCACCATATCAAGAGAAAGGTCTCAACCTCCATCTCTCTCTCTCTACACCTATTGAACAGTTAAATTATCAGTTAAATTGTCAGTTAAATTGTAGTAAATTTTCTACATAAATGTAATCTGCAGAATTAAACGTTGACCTAAAAATTATGGCCCACTAATAATTGAATAGTTTTCAAAGCTTCATACTTCAATTCATTATCGCCATTACTATTTTCTAAAAGGCCCATGATTAAAAGCTTGTATTCACCGGACTTTTCATTATTAATGAAAGTTATTAAATCTTGACCGATATTTTTAATCAAAAACTGAACATCATTCAATAAAACAATCTTGGTGATAGTTTCAGAATTTGAAGCTGATAAAATTTCAAAAATTTTCTTTACAAGTTTGAAGTTTGATTCTTTAAATTTTTGATCATTTTCTAACCAGAATTCATTAGATTTATGAGTTGGAGATGACCAACTAATTAAATTTGGATTTTCTAATTCTGTTAAATATTCATCTAATGAAGTTAATTTATTTGTAACAATATCATTTAAAATATCAGATAAATAAATTAAATCATTACTTAATTCTTCATCACTACCATTTGAAGCAAATTTTCTTTCTTGTAATGTTTTAATAATAGTTAATCCATCATGAAATAAAATCAATTTAATTGTTTTAAATTGTTCAAAATTTGAAATATTAACATTAACAAAATTTTTCAAGATGGAAACTGCAATTCTAACAATTTTTAATTTAATTGAATCTTTTGAAATTGTTAATAAATTACCAACTAATTCAGGATAATTATGAATTAAAACTTTATTAATTGATGCATTAAATGATAAAATCCATGTAGTTAATAATGTATTATATGATAATTGTAAATTGAATGAATTTGGTTGTCTTGCTGAATTAACAATTAAATTATTAATTGCTTTAAAATTTGATACTAAATTATTCTCTTGATAAATACTTTTAAAACTTTTAATTGTTACTAATTCTTGTAATAATTGAATTGCAATTGATTGAGAATTAACATCTTGAGCATTTCCAATGAATTGTGATGAGCTCAACAAGTCAAATACTTTAATTAAAATTTCTTTATCGATTAAACCACTATTTACCTTGCCAGCTTTAGTTAATAAGATAACTAAATTGTATGCACATAAAATCTTAATAAAATTATCTTCATGGTCTAAATGTTTAACAAATGGTAAGTAAGGTAATGAAGAATCTACAGAGTTTAAATGTAATAATGAATCGATAAATTCTTGATTAGGTAACTCAATCAATAAGTCATTTATCAATACTAATACTTTTTTCAATACATCTTCACTTGAATTGGGTTTTAATTTGTTTAACAAGTTTAAAATGGTTTGAGAATATAAATCCAATTGCGACAATACAGTTTGATGCTTATTGCTAGTAGATTGAGTCTCTAAAATCTTAATTAAATCCGCTTGTTCATTGGTAATTGTATCAACTCTAGCTAATCCATCCCAACCTATAACTTTATCACGAAGGTTCCTTTGAATGTCGGAAAAGTGACTATTGTCAATAGTCAATGGGGTCTGTCTGTTAGTACTGATTTTGATGTTCTACAACCTGCTCTTATTAACATACATATTCAACTGTCATTGGACTGTGGTGGATAAGAGCCGATAATTTTCTGAATCTCGGACGCACGTTATCCCTGAACAAAAGACCCGTACATCAGACACCAACGAAAGAAAAATGCCTTCAAAGGGAAGAAAGCCTACAAAAAGAAGGGGAATGCCCTTCAAAATGATAGGAGCCGGCTTCAAGCCCGAGTCTGCTTGATTGTAAACATACTTGTATGCGTCCACTGAGTCCAAAAAAAGAGGTGAAAAGTTTAAAAAAAGACTGCCGGTCCCAGGAATCGAACCTGGGTCTAGTCGGCCACAACGACTTGTACTGACCACTATACTAGACCGGCTAATCAGTGAAAGATGTTTGGCGTGATTTTCTGTCAATTGCCAAAACATGCCCTACTTCTTAACACCATACACCTTTCAAACCGTTCAAATTGACTTCCTTACATCTCCATATGCTGTGGGGTCAGACCTGGTATGCAAAAGCTTACACACGACCTTGGCCCGTGTAAAGTCACGGAGAAAACTATACATTGATCTTATTGGTGAACTTACCTTGACTAAACTACATCCTGATTTTGAAGGTGAGTTTACTTGGCCCGAAACTACATATAGTATCCGTTCGGTCTATGGCGTCATGGCGACCACTAGCATGGTCAAGAAACATTTCAAATCCAGAAAACCGAAGTAGCAATAGGTTGCAATTTTCGCAACTACATCTAGGGCGAGGTAAAATACCTGCATGCAAACACCTGTCTTATTATGGGACGGGCTAATGAAAGTCCAGACAATTAATACTATACTTACATTAATTATTTTATAAACTTCAACGTGTTGTTTAACACAGCCAGGATATATTTCCCTCATTGAAATACACTAATTAACAAATTGACATATTCCCTCATATCAAATTAGTTAATGAATCAGGAAATTCCCTCACGGACTTTAATTATCATTTGTATGCACCCTATATAATGATAAAATTAGCTATTGGCTTGTTGACAAATTGCGTTTACAGGTAATGATGAGTTAGTCATTTTTTTGCCGCAATTTCTCGAGCTGCAACCCTCTCATTTGTTGATTTGTTTCTTTTGTATTTTGTCCTGGTAGAAAAACTTTTCGGGTTTTGTTTTCAGGATGCGCCTTTCTTAACAGGAATATCTTAATACTTAACCGTCCGCCCGAATTCTGCATTTGGAAGCGAGACCTCGAACTTCATTTAGTTAGTCATGAGATACTGAAGATCAATTAGTTTATAGAAACCTCTGTAATTAAAGTGTTACAACCTGTATACAAAGATCAATACATTTACTAAATCTGTAATTGTTAATTCATCTGGCTATACATTAAACGTTTCAAGCGCTTTTAATAAATATACTAAACTATCTAAATTTAGTCCAAATCTTCTCTTTCTCTAGCAAATTCCTTTGACATATCAGCATCAGGAATTGAACCACAAATAGTTTCAACCATAATACCAGTAACTAAATATGGATCAATATTTGAAGCAGGTCTTCTATCTTCAAAATAACCATACCCTTCTTTAGCAACAGATCTTGGAATTCTAACAGAAGCACCTCTATTAGCAACACCTGAACTAAAAGCTTCCATTGAAGCAGTTTCATGACGACCAGTCAATCTTTGTTCATTATCAGATCCATATAATAGTAAATGTTCTTTATGTCTTTTAGCTAATTTTGATAAAGCAGCTTCAATATCTTTCATACCACCTGGAACTCTCATTGATTTAGTTGAAACATTAGTATGACATCCAGCACCATTCCAATCACCAGCTAAAGGTTTTGGATGGAAAGAAATCTTAACACCAAATTCTTCAGCAACTCTTTGTAAAAGGTAACGAGCAATCCATAATTCATCACCCATATTAATACCTTTACAAGGACCAACTTGAAATTCCCATTGAGATGGCATAACTTCAGCATTAATACCTGAAATATCAACACCAGCATATAAACAAGCTCTATAATGAGCTTCAATTACATCTCTAGCATAAACTTTACCAGTACCAACACCACAATAATATGGACCTTGAGGAGCTGGAAATCCACCTTTTGGCCAAGCATATGGTTGATCATATTGATCAAATAAAGTATATTCTTGTTCTAATCCAAACCAAACTTCTTCTTCTGCATGAGCTTTCATTAATTTAGCACATTCATGTCTGTGATTAAATTTATTTGGTGTACCATCATTATTCCAACATTCAGTTAATACAATGACATTATCACCTTTTCTAAATGGATCAGGATAAAAAGCAACAGGTCTAATATAAACATCTGAATCACCACCTGGAGCTTGACCAGTTGAGGAACCATCAAAATTCCATTCAGGTAAATCTTCAACAGTAGTTGGTTTTTTATCTAAAGTTTTACATTTAGATCTAGTATTACCTTCAGAGTCAATCCAAACGTATTCAGCGAGAACTTTTCCTCTTTGATCTAAATCAAGATATTTCGCAAGGATAGCGGTTTGTTCAAGAATAGAAACCATTTTGTAATTATTATATTAAATATAATTCCCTTAGGATTAAAGAACTAAAATAAAATATTTAAAATATAGGTTATTTTATTTGTACGCAAAGGAGTCAATAAGATTATATATATACCCAATTTACTTTAATCAATGAGCGCCAAAAAAATCAGGATACCTTTACAACCAGGAATATTCTGATTCCTGTATACAGCCATGTCCGATATATCGAGCCAATCAAACGCTATTGACTCATATTGGCAATTCAGGATTCACGGGGTGCGGAAAGTGCAAGCCGTCTGTGATTTCATCTGGTTTCCTAGAGGTACGGGTGTTACCTTGAAGAAAGATTCAAAATAATTTACTATGATTTTGTAAATATAATCTAACATTATGACCTTTAAACTTAACTCTGTTCCATCGGGATTCTCGTTTGTTGAGTTATCTTCGAAAAGGGGCACATTCAACTGATAAGGATTCGATTACCATTCTGGGCGATTTTATTGGCTGATTCGCAGCCGTCAATTTCCCCCATTTTTTCTACCCACCCCGAAACCGGGCCGCTACTTCTTCTGGGGTCTGCATACGATCAATGGTATGATATTTGCAACCATCATACTATCAATTCGGTTAAGTTTCGTAGTAATGACAAGTTCAATTCACATGTAGTATCAAATTGAAGTATTCAGGTGGTGTACAGTAAGGAAATCGTCATGACATCGGTTGGGCCCGATCAATTCGGAAAAACGACGGGAATATCCGAATAGTTCCCGGATGTTATACCAATTCCGCTGATGAACCCGGTTGGCGGTTTGGATGCCCTGATTTGATGGGGAGTTGATTCGAAGCGGTTAGCGAAAGGTAAAGATTTTGGAGATTTCGGTGTTTGCAACCATAGAAAATTAATTTTCGTCAGTAAAATCGGTAAATTGCTGCAATTTTCCAAAATCACTTAAATTGCAACAAAACTAATTATGGTCAAGATAAGTAAACACAAGCGAAACCAAGCGACACTAAGTGAATTATTAGTGATAATATTTAATTCTAAGAGGCTACAACATCAACAACTTGAAATTGTCGAACTGAACGTTTTTCTTGGTCAATTGATTGGGTTCTATGTCTCCCACCAATATATGTAGTTTTTCCATCTAAATAGCTGTAGACACCATCACTAAATCGCTCAAGGCCTAAGGCATTATCTGTTTGGAAAAGCAGGAATTCGCCTATTTATGCTGCATTTTCACCCATTGAACCTTTTTTTGGACCTGGCCTTTTTTGACCTGGCTTTTTCGACTGGTCTTTTTTGACGTAATATTTTTCCAAATTTAGATTGTGAAAATTCTCATCTTGTTCAACATCTATGGATGAAACTACGCCACTTCTTACCCACCACGCATCCACACAGCGTCTTCTATCGCCAAACATCGCCTCGGTGATAGCCATTGGGTCCACCATTGGAACGGGCCTTTTTTTCTCCATTAGAAATGTCCTCCTTCAGGGTCCTTTAATAGCCCTAGCATCCTTCACCTATATTGCCATAATCTGTGTTATAATCGTCCATGTCACTAATGAACTCGCCTACGCCTACCCTGTGAACGGATCATTGTGTCAATTCCAGTCCCGATTTCTCTCCAAGTCAATTGGGTTCAGTAATAGCGTTATATACTGGATAAGCTGGGGTCTAACACTTGCTCTTGAACTTTCAATCCTTGTGACTGTATTGCAGTTTTGGTGGCCGCAATTGTCCTCTACCATCACCATAGTGTTCATGTGGATACTTCTCACCGGTATTAACTTGCTTCCCGTGAACATTTTCGGGTACACCGAGTTTTCTATTTCAATAATTAAAATAGTATGTATTTTGGCATGGATCGTTCTAATTTTGTTTGCTCTTATTGGATTCAACCCTAAAAGAGAGTATATTGGATTGAAAATTTGGCTCAATCATTGGCCAGAATCTTTTACTGGACCTAACGACAGTTTTCTTATGAAATTTGGAGATTTTTGGTCGTGTTTAATTACAGCTAGTTTTTCGTTTCAATCAGTAGAATCTATAGCATTAACATCGGGAGAGATTAAGAATCCAACTAGAAAATCATTCAATTCCATCACAAGACTTATTGTGGTTCGAATCATTGTATTTTATGTTATTTCATTGCTTTTCCTTACCCTTTCAGTACCATTTAATGATCCTAAGTTATCCATTGATAAAAACCTTTTATCGTCACCATTTTTAATTGCATTGACTAATCTTTACTTTGACTCCGATGTATTTTTATCTGGGTTCAATTTTGTTATCTTCACTGCCATTCTTTCTGCTGCTGCTTCTAACATATATTTTGGTTCACGGAGTCTTCTTGCCATAGTTGAGCCTTTGGGTAACAGTAAAATAAGAGAATATTTACTTTACACTTCCACAAAAGGTGTACCCATATCCAGTGTTTTAGCAACGTCAGCATTTGGAATTTTTTCACCATTATCTGGATTAGAATCATTTGAAGTAATTTTCAATCTTTTACTTCATTGTAGTGCTTCAGCTGGTCTATTAATGTGGTGTCTTTTATGCTGGTCATACACCCGGTATGTAGAATGCTTGAAGTTGAAGATGCCCAGTAAAGTAGGCAATAAGGATATTTGGTTAGCAAGAGCCGGATCATTTGCTGGTGGGAATATTGCCGTAATTTTAAGTACAGCTGGAATCAGATTTTGGGGAACATGGGAGTTTTTGACTAGTTTTCTCACAATAGGTCTGTTTCTAGCTATATGGATCCTTTCATACCCGATGGAAGAGCTGTGGTTGATACCCTGGGATAGTATTGATCTTGATACTGATCGGAGTGAAGAGTAGGATGAAGACAGGTCTACAGTGGAGGTATCACTAATAAAGCAGGCGAATCACCACAACGAGAAAATTTACAAATTAGCATAGAATTACAGAAAAAAGTACATAGAATTAGGTAGAAGTACGTTAAAACGACATAGACTCTTATCTTACAAGGACTACTGTCTTGTGGTGGAAAAGACAGAGACCCGAATGTAGACAAATATGAGAACCATCACACAGTTGAAAAGGGGGTTCAACTCGATCCACCAAGAGACAAAATCACCGTCTCCACAACAGTTCTCTTCCAAAGTATCTAAATCAGTAGTGAGTTTCACTTGTCGATATCCAACTTCCAATACTTTTGATTTGCACTACCTGCCAACGGGCCAATGAACCGCCTTCAGCCGTCTTGTCATTACACTTAAATCTTCAGCTCAAAAGCCCAGGGAAAAGCCCAACCTTCCACACACCATCCACTCAGCTAACACACTCCTCCTTTCTCCCGTTTAAGTCCTGCTGTGTCCTTTTTTGTCCTTTCCTGTCCTTTCCTTTCCGCTCTCCTTCACCCTGCCTGTCTTCGATTTGGGTGCAAATTTTGTAAGGCGCCTGCATACACGTCACACATTTCAATCGGGTCAGCTCCTTAAATTTACTTGTAACTCTTACCTTTTTAACCAAATCCATCATGCCACGTATTTTGGCTTGGTTAACACCGTTGTCTATTTTGGCCTACGTTGTGTTTCTTTTCAGTAACTGTACTTCAACCAATGATTTAAATTGTGTTAATAAATTTGTTTGCAATTATTTTGAACCGATTTCTACGCCTGTTCATCAAAAATTTACAGATTTTGATCAAAACTACCAAATATCTTCAAAGATAGAAGCTTTTACTGATCCTGTCAAGGCCCATGCTTCTGCCATTGATGAAAAGTTTCAAATTCTGGAATCTTCTTTGAAGTACGCGTCGAAATTATCACAAGTTTCAAGTCCATACTTTGATCTGATTAGTTCAAAGTCTTTAGATTATTTAGATGAATTTTTGAAAGTAAGTTCAAATAAGTTCGATAGTTTAACAGCATATTTCAATAATCACGCTGGTCATTTCACTCTGAAGACAATTCCATGGATTAAATTTCAATATTATTATTTAAGTGGAAAAATTTCATTATTCTTAGAATCTCCATCTTCCAGAGCTAAATATCTATTCAAAAAGTATATAGTGGACACTGAATTTGGACAATATTTACATCATATCTATATATTACTTTTAGAGAAGAGTCAAACCATTCAATTGAAACTTAATGAAAAAAAATCATTTTTAACAGCTGAACTTAAAAGTTATAAATCTAAAGTATTTGATGGAAAACCACTTTATGATAAAGACCTTTCTGAAGTCGTAACTGAGATTTTAGAGGATTTGACTCAAGGAACTGAAGTAGAAAATGAAGAAGAAAGAGATTCAACCGATGATTATTCTGATGAAGAACCTCTTACTGTTAAAGTAACATACACTGTTACAGAAACTTTACAAACTGAATCTTCAATTACTTCTGATAACTCAGTAGCTGTCCCCAGTGATTATGGTGTTAGTACTGATTCTGCTGAAGCTAAAATCAATGAAGAATTGCAATTTTGGGAGAATAAAGTCAATAAAGTCTTGGATTTATCAATATCAAATATCAAGAAGGAAATGGATCCGTACATCAAGGAAATCCTTGAAGGAGTAACAGCAAAAGTCTCTGGTAGTCTTCAAGAAATTCAGGTTGGTAATTTCCAAGCCTACAAGGATCTCGATAAATTAATTACCAGTGTTCATAAAGATGCTGAGTTTATTGAGACTCATAATGAAACTGTTGATGATCCCGAGGTAACTAGAGAACTTGTTAGAACTCGTATCAAGGAAGCACATGAGGATCCTGAAAAATTAATGAAAGCTATTGAAATTACTTTAAACAATGTTAATTCAGAAGTACTTATTAAATATTATTCAGTTATTCAAGAAACCATTGATGTAATTGAATCATTTGCTGATACTACGATTCTGGAATTTTCTAACAGACTCACTTCCCTTTTAGAATTTCTTGAATCATCTGACGATTTGACTGATGAACTTAGATGGGACAGTTGGAAGAGATTTCATAAGATAAAGGAAGAAGTTTTTAACGTTAGGGATTTAATTTTTAACGATGCAAATACTTATAAGGAAAATCTTTCAAAAAGTGAAGTTGTTCCTAAAGGATTAGAGGAATGGATTTCATATTTGAAAAAAATTAACTTTCATATTGGAATTATTATGAGAGAGAATGTAGAATATTTAAGATTGGTTAGAGCCAAGGCCAATGTTGCATTCCAATTAAGAGAAGGTGCAGAACGGAAATTAAAGGAACACAGAATTAAAGAGGTTGTTGAAGAAGTTACTCATGAAGTAAAGGAAGAGGTTTTGGAGGAGGATATTGATGAAGAGGAAGTAGAGAAATTGAGAGAGGAATTGAAGGAAGCCAAAGAGAAGGAAGAAGTCAAGGAGAAGGAAGAAGAGAAAGAAGAAGAGAAGAAAGAGAAAGAAGAGGATGAAGGAGTGAAAGAACAAGTGAAGAACAACGAAGATCCAGAAACGGATGACGACGTTTACGATGACAGCGAAGATTCCGATGACCCAAACTACGCTTAGGGTCACAGTTCGATTATCAACCGACCCAAGGTCAATTGAGTTAAATAAAGTCAAAGGTATTCAATTGTTCAAGCCCAATTGTCTTTTCTATCGCTATCAATTGTATTTATCTCTACATGTATTCTTATAGACGTATAGTCACTAATAAACGTATAATTATAAATGTGTAAAACTACAAATTTAAATCACTTCAAAGGTCAATTAGTTATTACTAGGTATAACGTAATACAAATCATCACCTTCAAAGCATTAAACTTCAATTAAAAAATTTATAAATCCTAGTATAAAATCAAGCTACTCATCAAGACGACTTAGAATTTAGATTTAATATCTTCAACAGATGGAGCAACATAAACATGGTAAGCTTTAGTAGCTTCAGAAATAGCATAAGAACCAGCTTCATAAATATAAACTTCTGCTACTTCAATTGCTTTCCATAATTGAACAACGTACCCACCTAAATATTGATTATATTGATTTTTAGCACAAGTCAAGTGAGATTCAACATTGTGACTCTTAACGAATTCATGAGAAAGAACATTCACTTCAACCCACTTATGAACTTGAGTTAAATATGGGTCTACGAAATTAACTCCTTTATTCAATTGGTCACAAACTTGATTGTGAGTATGGCTAAGAGGATGGAAAACCTTCTCCACACTATGCTCTAAAGTAGATTCATTGAGCAGAGGACACTTATATGATAATAAGTATGTAGAATATACAACAATTAAAGCTAATAAAATCGTCTTAAAGTAAACCATTTTGTTAATGAATAGTAGAAGAAGATCTGGTGAACAGCAACAGTGGCGAACTGAGAATTTCAGGCGGGGCCGCACGTGAAAAAGTAGAAAAACCATACACCCGTGCACCGAGTGTTGATGTCACGTGCGCATGTCTATTGTCTATTTACCTGCTGCCTATTTGGGAATTTTGCATCAACTACTTTTCTTATGAATACTGACAAGGAGAACGTTTTAACCCCTAGAAAGTCAATGTCTCTATTGGGCTCCCCGGTCAGCACGCTGTCGCCGCTGCCGCCTTCAAATAGAAAGATTTCCGAATCTACAGGGTTGGCAAAATTTTCACTATCTCCTCCTAGAAAGAATCAGTCTCCAAATCAAAGTTCAAGAATTAGTAAGAGTCTGCCTGTTCAGCCAAAAAACCTTCTGTTCTTTTTGCCAACCACAGCTACAAATACGGTGGCTGATAATAATATAAGAGTTTGTGATGTTGATGCTAAACAGAATCTTCTACAGGAATATGCATCTTCTCAAACAGAATTGGTTGAATTAGAAGCAAAAATTGCTTCATTAAAGTTTAGAATGCTTGAAATTTCTATAAATTTAAAGCAATTCGATGAACCTGAAAAAGAATCTCCTTTGAAATCCAATATGTTCAATAAACAATTTCCTGATACTCTTAGAAAGAAAGCTTCAAATATGTTTTCTCCAACCAACGATTTAGAGAATCAGTATAACACTTTGAAGAAGAAAGCATCTAGTGTATTTCCAAATAATGACCTAGAACATCAATACAATACCCTTAAGAAAAAAGCATCAGATATATTTCAATCACCCAAAAAGTCAGATATCTTTAGATCTCCTTTGAGATCTGATCTCTTCCAGTCACAATCGGGGTCTCCCAACTTCAAAAATCTATTTAATGAAGTGAAAACAAAATTCGATAATAGTGCAAGACATACACCTGAAGATTTAGCCAATAGCTCTTTCAATTTTGAAAACTTAAATAAGCTGAATCAAGTCATTTACGAAGAATCAGATGATTCACAACAAGATTCACAAATCCTCGATATCGATGATTACTCTAGTAGTTTCGATAGTGACTATAGAGTAGCTTAGGTATAGTAAATTAAACCTGATCTACATGTTTTGTACAGAGAGAATTTCTAAATAGATATAAAAAGTGTCTATATATTTAATCATCATTCATTCGGTACATGTTGTAACTTGAAACTACTAATAAATTATCTAAGCATCTTCCAACCATCCTTTTGCTCTTTCAACTGCAGATTCCCATCTCTTCCAATTCTTTCTTCTGTCATTATCAGGTAATTTTGCCCTGAAATTATTCTTTTCATCATTACCACCTTGAATTTTAGTTCTAACATCATCGAAATCTTTCCAAATTCTTTCTTCTTCATCTTTAAATGATAAACCAGCTGCAATTGCTGCACCTAAAGCTGTACATTCAGAAATAGCAGCTCTTCTAACAGTAACACAAGGTCCCAAAATATCAGCTTGAATTTGTAAAACTTCATCAGCTTTTGACATACCTCCATCAACAGCAAGTGATGATAATGGTTTCTTTTCATTTTGTTTTGTAAGAGCCTCTTCTAAGAAATCTTCTGATGCACCAGCGTCATTTGCCATAGCTCTTAAAATACCACGAACTTGGAAACAAACCCCTTCTAAAGCAGCACGAGCAATATGACTTGAAGAAGTATATTGGGTCATACCAAAAATTGTACCTCTAGCACCACCATCCCAATAAGGAGCATATAAACCAGAAAATGCTGGAATAAATACAACTCCACCAGTATTTTCAACTTGAGAAGCTAGTGGGCCAATATCTTGAGCATTTTCAATTAATTTCAAATTATCTCTTAGCCATTGAATAATAGAACCAGCTACTGCAATTGAACCTTCCAAAGCATAATGAGGTTTACCATCATCATCTTCCAAATTTGGGAACCAATAACCAATAGTTGTTAAAGTTCCATGTTCAGAAATTAATTTACGACTACCAGTATTATATAATAAGAAACAACCAGTACCATAAGTACATTTCGCAGAACCTGATTTAAATGCTAATTGACCAACAAGGGAAGCAGATTGATCACCTAAACAACCACAAATTGGAACATTATAAATTGTTTTCAAAATATCATAAGCTTCTTGAGTAATTCTATTATGGAAACCTAAATTTGATAAATTTGGAGCAACAAATGAACCATAAAATTCAGAACTTGAAACAATTTTTGGTAAACAAATTCTTGTTGGATCAATATCCCAAAAATCTAATAAATCATCATCATAATCTTTTGTTTCTAAATCCATAAAATAAGTACGAGAAGCATTTGTAACATCAGAAACAAAAGATCTTTCTTTTGTTAAATGATAGATTAACCAAGTATCAACAGTACCAAACATAAGATTACCATCACCTTTTTCATACTCTTCTCTAATAACATCATCATTATCTAATAACCATCTTAATTTTGCGGCAGAAAAATAAGTTGATAAAGGTAAACCAGTTTTTTGTTTAAGTTCTTCTTTACGTTCATCATCAGTCATTTTTTCTAAATGTTGAACAATTTCTGCAGTTCTAGTATCAGTCCAAGTAATTCCATTACTTAAAGGTTTACCAGTTTTTCTACTCCAAACAATTGTTGTTTCTCTCATATTTGCAATTCCAATTGCTTTAACTCTATATTTAATTTTAAGAGAAGGATTTTGATTAATTTTTCTTAATGTAATAAGACAAGCAACAAGACATTGAACTGCATTGGCAAGAATATGAACTGGCATACATTCAACCCAACCTGGTTGAGGAAATCTAAGGGTTGGACCAACTGAAGCAGCATTATTTTCAATTTCAACATCATCAGTAATTGAAATTGCAATACCTTCAGCTGTGAAAATAGGTTCATTATGTCTCATAAGAGATGAACGCCTTCTAAACTGTTCTTTATTTTGAGATTCTGCCGGAGCTTCGGATGCAGTTGTAGAATACTCAATTTGATGTTTAGCAACTTCAAGACCTTCTTGTGAAAAGAGAATACATCTAGCTGATGTTGTACCAATATCAATAGTAGCTATGACTGGTATAGCTGGAGCCTTACTATTACGACGTACCATTTTAACACTAAAAATCAATCAAATAATAGAATTAAAGCAAGTTTATCAAAGAATATATAGTTAAAAGAAAAGTTATATAAATTTTAAGATTATAGTTGGAAAGACTAAATCTTCTAAATCAAGGTGATTTTTTGAGCAAATGAGCTTCGGCACACGTAATCGGGAATGACGATCATCCATTGATTTACCACAAAATATTAATTGGATAATATTCGGTAAGTTTTGATAGGCCGAAAATGTTGTTCCGATCGAGATCTAGTGGATAAAATTTAATTCGGACTCAGTTGAGATGAATATAAGTAACTTTGTTATCTAAAGCAGTAGGGATTATGTCCATTGCTGGGCGTAGCAATGCTGCGAAAAAAACTCCGGGCCGACGTCTCGACACCGTAACAGACGCATGGGTCGACCTGGCCCCCCGATCCGCATTGGCCTCCACCACCTCCAGACCTAACCTGGGTCGGGCTTTCGAGACGAGGTTCGTCCGCAGCTTTTTACATATTTTGCAGCCAACGGCCAGAAATAGACACATATCAGGACCAAGAGAATAATCCAAATACCACCAACAACACATACAGGAATTATGGTGCTTGTGCCACAAGTCCAAGACATAACGTCAAAACGAGTGAAATACGCTTGGCTTCTACAACCACAAAATTATCGTGATGAGATATTGGCTGCAAATGTTAAAAACACCTACAAAGTCAGTATCAGTAGGCGAGCACGTTAATGACAAACGTAACGACATTTGTCCAAATAACACCTTTGTCCATACAAGGGTTCTACCGAAATCACACATGTTTGCGCTGGCTTCAAACACGGTTGCAGCCACCTGTTCAATGCACACCTACGCCAATTCCATGGATTTATCATCAACTCTACCAACTCTACTTTCGCTAACTACTTCAAATAACCACCCCTTCAACTCTACCGACTGGCTACCAAGCTCTGTCACCAAGTCGCTTGTCCTTTACCTTAACAGCATATCGCTGCCTTCAAGTTTATTTGAGCTTTCTAACCTTTCTTGCTATGGCGCAGCTGCGCGTATGAAACTCCATTGTTCTCTGGTATTGTTAAACACAGACTATATATAGGCAGGGTCTGCCAGTTTGATGATATTTTAACGTTAATAACAACTATTACTTATTTACTATGGCTAAATCAGAGATTCCTGCTCCTGTTTCTGCAAATACTCCAAATAGATTATCTAAAAGATCAAAACTTCTTACCATATCTGGAGTTGCGCTCGTTTTGGTTGGTCTTGTCTACTTTTTCGGATCTTATAACTACTCTGTAGGTGGAGAAACCTCAACTGAATCGAGTTATCACCTGTTTTTCAAATCTGGTTCAAGTGACAGTAAATAATCTTGAATCATTGAAATTGTGCTAGAAATTTAGCGTTGTCTTCTAATTTTGTTTAATATTATATAAATATACGATTTTATGCCCGTTTCCAACTTAATATGTATTATGCAATTATATGGTTCATCCGACTATGTATATCTTAAACTTTAATTATATTTTATCACCATTGTTGAATTTTTTACCTTTAACAAATTCTAATCCTTCTCCATTGTAACTTGTTAAACCACTAACTTCAACAAATTCACCATCTTTAACAATACCTCCATTTTTCTTAACCCATTCAGTTCCTAAACTCAAGTAATCTTGTCTACAAGTAGTTGGAGTATCATTTTTGGCCCCGTCAGCATTTTTCAAAGGACTGAATTCGTGATATCTTTCAACTTCAAGACATCCGAATTTATCAAGCTCAATCAGAGGGAAAACATCAAAGATAAATTGTTCAAGTTTAACACCATTTGGTTCAGTTGGCTTAATCAATTCATCCTTTTCTGTATCCCAATTAGTGATTTTCTTCTTAGCAATATGATAAGGTAAGAATTCAGTTGATGAAGTCCAATTTGGAATCTCTTTTTTCAAAAAATCTACTGAATAATAATGATTAACAATATTAGCAGCTCTCAAGAATAACTTGTTATCGTCATCAGCCTCTGTCTTATTTGCAAGTTCAGGAGTAATTTCAGAATATTCTATAACGCAAGGTCTATTTTTTTCTTTATCTAAAACAATAAGTCCAACACTTTCTGTAGCATCTCTTTTTCTAACGACTTTAGTAGCTATAGAAAATTGTTTTTCAATGACAAAACCAATGAAAATTGGATCAGCTACTTTGACTAAAGCATTGTCAACACTATACATATGAAGATGTTTAATATTTTTTCTTTCAAAATCTTCTAATACTCCATTAGTCGCAAGTGCTTTATATAACCCACCATTTCCATCTGGTGATTCACAAATTTGATCTTTGCCTGCCATAAGTATCTTAGAACCATCTAAGTTAAAACAAGGAAGTGTTCCTTGATTGAAAAACATAATTTGACTTGATTTTAATCCGAAATATTCATGAGTCTTGAAATATTCTTCAGTTCTAGCTCTGGTTGGAGCACTTGTCATAATATACCAATTTACTAAAGGTGAAGTACCTGGATATCTTTCAGCTGCTAATTTTTGAACTTTTAAGATTTTTTCAGCTTGAATCTTAAAGAGGGAATTTCCTGAAGGTAATCCTACATTATAACATCCTTTTGGATCAGATGAGCCTAATCTTGTACCTTGGCCTCCAGCCATCAACAATACTGCAACCTCACCTTTAGAGATGGCTTCAAATCCCACGGTCTCCCAATGATCCAATACCAGTTGTGACGTATCCAAAGTGGACGCCGTGATTTGTGGTGGGAGTTGAGTTAACTTTCTAGCTTTGGCATTCCCTTTTGAATAATTAATAGCTTCTCGAACCGTCTTGACGAGTTTCTCCGGGTTGTTGATGGCAGACAACTGACGGATAAACGCTTGTTGTTCCTTCGATGTCAATGACGCGTAGTACTTGAACAAGTGATCTTGTCCAGCTTGCTTGAATAATTGAGTTATATCAGTCATGATTGAAGATTTGATCTAGTGAGATGTACAGGTTCTGAAGTTTTTCCAGATGATTTTCTTTTCACGAGGTATAACTTGTAATTAAACTAAACCTAAAGTATGGAGATCTTGTTAAAACAATGTGGAATCGCTTGTAAAAGATCTGAAATTTAATAGTGCTATATATAGTTTTAAAGATTCGAATACTAAATTTGTTGATGAAATTGCGTGCGTGGCCCGAAACGTAAACAAACGTAATTTGCACGAAATTGAATTAAAAACAGCAAATAAATTTGTTTCTTAATGGAGTAGAGGCAAAAACTTGAAGTAAGATGTTGAGGGTTTCAGGTTGACAGCTTCTGCTTAAGCCTCTTGAAAGTTAAGCCACTTGGAAATTTCGGTGCAGATAGTTGAGAAAAGCTGCGCCGATTTGATGCAGAGAATGCTGCAAAAAAAGCGCCAAATTGAATGTACTTAATAATTTGTGTAAGTATCGGGAATTACAGGAAATGAAATTGAAGTTTGAAAAGGTGGGATTTGAAGATAAATGGAACATAAGAAAAAAAAATTTAACTTACACTTGTTAAAAATTGAAATCCTAGAAATATTACATTATTTGAATGTTGCATCCGTGACGAAAATGACATTCTCGGAATATGCCTGGTTTCTAATAACTCCGATATTGACGTTCCTTAAACATCACAGGGGTAGCTAGCCTTTGATCTAAACAAATTTATAATTAGTGTTAATTACCAATCACATTACACAATATTAAACACATTCTATATTATTCAGTCATATATTATTTCGCTTTAATTGACATGGTTTATTATTTAGCTAGACTAATTAAATATAGATTAGCACTCTATAAATCTAGACTCGAAGTATCAAACGTGAGAACTTAGATAAAGATGGCCATTACGGTACCAACAACAGTAGCAAGAATCATACTGCTTCCAACTAAAACAGTACCTTCAGATTTTTTAGATGAAGAGGAGTCAGAAGAAGAAGAAGAATCAGAAGAAGAAGAGCCAGTATCAGAGTCAGAATTATCAGTTTCTGAAGAGTCACTTTCTGAAGCAGAACCAGATTTACTCTTAGATGGAGCGGAACAAGTGTAGTTATGTCCTTCAATCTTTTTACTCTTGTGTAATTTGTTTAAGTCATCACATGAGAATTCATCAGAAGTTGAAACAACACTGAAATCACCATCAACTTCTTCTAACTTAGATAAGGTAAGATTTTCAAAAGCACCTTTAAGATTAACAGCACCTTCAACAGTGTCTAATTTTTTGAAATCAAGGTCACTTAATTCAGAGTTATTGTAAATTCTGAACTCACCACCAATTTCTTGTAATTTTTCAAAGTTAACTTCGGTTAATTCATCATTAGCAAAGATTTGTAAAGAACCACCAACAGTTTTTAAAGATTCAAAATCAACAGATTGGAATGAGTTATAAGCGAGTACAAAAGTACCGTTAACTTCAGTCATATTACCAACAGAAACATCAGAAATATCTTGTAAAGTTAAGTTAGAAGCCCATTGTAAGTTATCTAATTTAACTTCACAATCATCACTATTGAAACTTAAGATTAAACCTTCACTAACAGATTCTAAAGAAGTTAATTCAATTGAAGAGATATTTTTATTGTTATTAATGTCTAAAGTACCAACAGTATCGAAATTAGCTAAACCAGATAATGAAGATAAAGCAGTATCAGAAATTTCAATTGAATCAGCTTGAGAAATACCAGTATTAACATTAATGATAGCAAATGATGGTAAAGAAACAAGGGATAATTTACCAACTTTTGATAATTGAGTTAAATCAATTGAATGTAATTGAGTTAAAGCTTGAACATTTAATGCACCAGAAATTTCAGAAACTTTACTTAAACTAATATCAGTAATTGAAGAAGAATTGAAGAAAGTTAATTCAGCTGCTAATGTTTCAACACTACTTAAATCAACTGATCCAACTTCATCACCAGTAATTTCAATTTTACCTTCTAAAGTTGGACATGAATTCAAAGCAGAAACAGCAGAAGCAGCTGTCATGGTTGTTTTAAGGGAACAAGAAGAGGCCATGGCCGAAGCAGCCATTAAGGCAACGGAAGTAAGTTTAAACAACATTTAGCGAGTGTATAAGTTAAACAGAATGAAGATGAAAACGAAAGGTGGCTATGGGAATACGTTTATAGGAGATATTAGTAGCAATTTATATATGGTGAAGACCTCGACTAAAAGGAAATAAAAATATTTACCTGAAATGCAAATACCGCCAAAGTTCTTAATCTCTACACAAACCAATACCTGAAAATTATCTCCTTCAGCCTTATATTTCAGGTAGACGAACCATTTTTTTTTATTTGCATTATTTTATTTTGCATTTGGCAAGCGTGTTTTTTAACATCGCGCCCGAACAGGAAATTGCAACCATCGATGAATCGGGACGTATTTTTAAGCCAGTAAATTTCGCTAACTTACAGTAATGAAAACATTCTTTAATCATTTGTAAAACTTTCAAGTATTCAAACTTATTCAATAGATAGTACTAGTAGCCACTATCTTGTTGTGTATACTTATTGAACTAATCCTTCCACGTAGGCGCAGTTGGTTAAGAGCGCGTTGAAACTTGTCAACGCTCAGAATTTAAGGTGGCAGTGACACCTTTCATTTTTACCCACCGTGGTAGGTCAACATCCGTGCACCTACTACAATAGTGTTTAAAGACCAGGAGCCATGACGTAGGTGCAATCGTTGGCGGCTGGTCGCTTAATACTTCAGGTACCTTCAGGTACCATCAGGTACAGATTGCAGATGGTTTTTGAAGGGTACTCACCAGATGACAATTAAAACATAGAAAATGCTATTCAGATTGCGGTAAACTTTTATGGGGGCATTTGACGTCCAAGATAGGACTTCTCCATGTATTTTTATGTCGGTGTATGTAGGCTTATGTAGAGAATCTAGGCCGTTTATGTGTAGTTTCAAGGTGCGTATTTTTGCAACCAACGCAACATGTTAATAGCACGAGAACACTTACCTAACAAAAACGACAAAATCAAGTAAGTTGTAATTCATTTATTCACTTGATTAGGTCAGTGGCCCATATTACCTTGTATTTACGAAAGGGCGAAAATTGGAAATCACTGCATTTCCGAGTTCATACTCGTCAAATATACACGGACACTGGTTTATCGTATTCATGCTAAAAAGCTCCCCACAAGGATTTCCCCATACTTTTCCCCATTCACAGTATCTACAGCATCAATTGTGGGTAAATTTTCCCATTTAAAGTTTTTCCTCCTGTCGACAATCACTTGGCCCAAAGATAACTTACTCTCACATTCCACGGCCACATCCACAGACTGAGTTGTCATTATTGACTCGTCAATAGCGTAGGCTACAGCCAATGAGTCAATTAAAGCACAATAATCACCGTGTCCACGCCTTGATAAGAAATCCAAAACGCCAATTACAAATTTTGCAGCCGGACTGGTGCTGGCTCTTAAAACAGCTCGTTGATGCTGGTTCATTGCGATACAAGGCTGGCAAAAGATATCCATACCTATAGCTGTGAGGTTAAACCTCAGTTTGAATACATGATCTGCTGCCTCCGGATCAACATAGATATTCCATTCACTTACAGGATTATCACCGGTTGCATGTAATGCTTCTACTGAATTAAATCCAAAAGAACCGCCAATAATAATGACTTTTGTGATTTTTGATGGAAGAGTTGGGTCCTTTAAGCATGCTAGCGCCAAATTTGTTAATGGACCCAACGCTATAAACGTTATATCATTGGGATGCTGGTTCACGGTATCTACGATTAAATCTGGAGCGTAGGCTACTTTAGGACATACCTTTTCCCAACCACTGGACTCAAGCTCTGGCATGTCAAGATCAGCCAAGCCATCCAGACCATGGAAGAAGGGATCACGAGGATAAGGTCTAGAGATTGGTTTTTCAGGCCCTTGTCCTATAGGTATATCGAATTTTCCAATCATTGAGAGAACCTTTTTAGCATTAATAGTACACTGAGACGCCAACAAGTTCCCAGAGACAGTAGTAATGGCCTTGACATCAAGTCTACCTGGAGCAAGAGCTAGCATAAGGGCAGAAGAGTCATCAATTCCAGGATCGGTATCAATAATTACCTTTCTCATAGGGACGTACTTTGGGAATGATAATGCAAAATATATACAGAAAGAAGTGTGTAATTTAAAATGGATATTTCAAGAGCTGACTCCGAATTCAATCACTACAAGTATCATCCCGCTTCCGGTGACGAAATAGGTTCAGATAACGAAATTCAACGTCTTTATCGGGATTTCCGCAGAAAACGTATATCACGCATCGGAGATTCATTAGACTATACCCGATATGGCCATTTGTAACGCTCGAATTACGAACGGCTACGATAAGGCGCTACTAACTCAACGAGGAAGCTACACTCGGGAATTCCCTGTTTGGGCAGCGGAAATTCTTTTTCTGTCTTATCTTGTTGTAAAACTTGGTCCTTAGTATAATATGTAGAGCACATATCGTAAAGAATATTCAAACTTATCATAGAACAAAATCAACTAGGGATGACTTCGGTATTCATGGATTTGATTCCTATAATATGTGCCACCATTAACGGTGCCACTATGGGTGTTGACCAATCCATGATGAGTAACTTGAATATTATCGAACAATACACTGAATATTTTGACCTAGATGCCAACTACGAGGGTCTCTTTTCGGCCGCCATCAATATTGGATCTGTAGTTGGAGGGTTCTTTGCTTCTCAACTTATTGACCTTCCTCGTGTTGGTAGAAAAGGTGGAATTTTGGTGAGTTCTCTTATCACCTTCGTAGGTGTAGCACTTCAAACTGCTGCTCAGAATAGAGCCATGTTTGTCATTGCCAGAATTATTATTGGGATTGCCGTCACCGTCAACGCTGTAGCAGCTCCAACATATGTTGCTGAAATGGCAAAACCTCAGCACAGAGGTCTTGTTTCGGGAATTTACATGTCATCGTGGTATTTTGCAGCTATCATAACTACTGGGATTTCTTTGGGTACTTACACTTTGACTAGTTCTTGGTCTTGGAGGGGGATTTCACTTTGGCAAATTACTCCATCTGTGCTAGTTTTACCACTCTTATTCATGATACCAGAAACACCACGATTTTTGGTACATACCAAGCAATTTGACAAGGCACTTGAAGTTCTTATTCAATACCATGGCCACGGAGAAAAGACACCACTCGTAGAGGCTGAATTCGAAGAAATTTGTCAAACCTTACAGTACGAGGAAGAAGCACAAATTGGATGGCTTGACATGTTGGCTACGAAAGGTAATCGTAAACGTGTGTGGATTATCTTCTGGATGGGTGTTTTCTCTATGCTCTGCGGAACAAACATCGCTGGGACTTACCTTGGGCTATTCTTGGAAAACGCTGGGATCACTTCTACTCGTAAGCAGATTGTTATCAATCTCACAATGCAAGTAGTTAATCTTTTTGCAGCCATTGCTGGTTCTTACTTGACAGACGGATTAGGCCGGGTTCCTATTTTATTCTGGTCAACCAACTTAATGGCTGTTTGTCTCTTCTTAATGGGGGGCTTACAAAAACTTTACAGTGATGGTTCTAATGCTAACGGGACTAACGCTTTGATCTTCTTGGTGTACTTATTCTCGGCAGTGTATGCATTCTCCTTCACTCCATTATGTGTTTCATATCCAGTTGAAATCGTTAATTATTCACTTAGAACAAAAGGAATGGCATTCTCCCAAGTGGTCACTTTTGGGTTTGGATTTTTCAATCAGTACGTGATTCCTCTTGCTCTTGATGCTATTTCATGGAAGTTTTATTTGATAAACGCTTGCTACAATGTCTTCCAAGCAGCCGTGATATACTTTACTTTTGTTGAGACGAAAAACTTGACACTTGAAGAGATTGACGAAGTTTTTGATGGAGTTCTTCATACCAGTGTAAGAATCGGTAATGTTCATCAGTTTGAAAATCTTGACCTTGAAAGTAGTAAGGGAATAGATGCTGAAACAGAAGACAGTAAGACCGAGCAAGTTATAATCAACAGTAAAAAGGTTGACGGCGAGTAATACAAGAAGTGAGTAGCTTTTAAGTTATTTTAGCAACATTAGTTGGGAAGCCAGTGATATAGCTGGAAAAGCATTTAGAGGATAGTAAATGATATTAATAAATAATCGAGTAAATATATAAGTTTGGGAACTATCAATTGTAGTGAAGATAAGTCCATGTCTAAGCTGAAATATTCGACACGTTCACCTTGAGGCGTGCTTAAGATAGAGGATGAGATCTGATCTGATGAGTTATAGCGAAGATTTACGAGCATTTGCAACATTCCCATTTAGGCAATATTATTCTGAAGGAGGCAAGGACAAAAAAGACAAAGATAAGAAAGAGAAAGAGAACCACTGGAAAATAAGTCACTGACGAAACCCAGTCAAGTTTTGACATTGAAAATACTAGTGCATGGATATCATGGATTGCAGTGAAGAAAGTGAAATTCATAGCTGCCGATGATTATTTACCAATCGTAACCATGTCAATATTCGAAGACTAAAATCACCATTTGGAACTAAACTCACAGATCGACATGGCAACAATATACATTCCTTAACATTCCATAGAACCAATGACATTACAAAGACCCTTCAAAGCACTATATTGTTAAGCGGTATTGTTAGCCATAGACGAATCAGGAAATTTTACTAAGGCTGATATAAGCGTAATCGGCGAGCTTACATAAGATGTATTAATTTTAGTAGTTCTAGTGACTTGTGACTACTATATTCCTACAGTATTACTTAAACACTACCTAGTCAGCTGCCACTACGACATATCGGCCTTCATCAGTTTAGGTAAGCGAATATTGAATTGGCTTTAATAATACTGTTTTAGTCAATTTCGTGGCCGTTTTCAGTCTAACGCGCTGCGTCCCAAATAGGAAAATATCTATACTAAAGTAAACATACAAGAACGACTCTAAACAAACAAAATACTTCACTCACGTTGAAACAACTTTTAAAAACCCGATACATTCCATGTCATACGGAGAAAGCCAGCACCTCCTTGAAAACGGGATTTCATTAAGCGTTAGTGCTAAGGATCTTAATAGTTCAATTAAAAGTAAGTAATCTTAAAGTTTTTCAGTCAATAATTTTTCATCATATAATGGACCCTTTACTAACATTCCAGACGAATTTGACATGAACGGCACTGTTAATGATCAACAGCCGGTGCTTGAAGATATGCCACTATCGGTGATAAGTTCACCAACTAAACCAGAAAGTTTTCCAAATAATCAAAAGAATTATAAATTTTTAACAAGTCCAATTGAAAGAGAATTTAATTCAAGTTCTGATACTTATACAAGTGACGGAGAAACAAAACAAAACGAACAGTCATCATTATTTGATCGTAATTTTGATTTTAGTGATTCAAATTCTGTTGCAAAAACAATCAATCACTCCGAAACGCCTCAAAAAGTAAGAATTGATAATAGTGAATTTTCATTTATTCCTGGTAATCCTCAAACTCCTTTAAATCAAAGTTCCGATACTTTGAATAATCCAACTTATGTTAATACATCTCCAAGTAAATCAATTATGAAGAAAGGAAACTATTCTCCTATAAAGAAAGAAGTTAATTCATCTCCAAGAAAAAATGTAGCATTCACAAATTCAAATCCTGAAGTTCATCATTACTTTAATAAAAGCACTACTGAATCTGATGGATCACCAGAAGTTGAAGAACCAATTTTCTCTCATAAATGGTCTGAATTAGATCGTTCAGGTTCTTCTTCTGATAATGAAAGTGCAAGTACACCTCCTGCACCTCCTCCACATACAAGTCAACCAATTCATTCATTTATTCTGGAATCTCATAATGATATAGATGCCGATGCATTAAATGATATTAAATTAAAACATCGAAGTTTTAGTAATTTATCACTTAATGAAAAACTTGATATTTATTTATCCAAACAGAGTTCTTCAACTGGTGATCTTGATCAGCATCTTCAAGAATTAAGTAAAGCTAAAAAATATCAAACTGATTCAAATATTCATCATCTTTCTCTTGATCTTCAACTGCATAATAATGATATTGAAAATCCTCTTAATTCACTTTCAAGAAATTCAGAATTTCAATTGAAATCTGGAGGCTCTTCTCAATCTTCTTTACAATCTTTAGCTCAAACTGATAGAACTTTACCGTCAAATAAAGATTATGCTTCTAATAGAGGTATTGAATTGAATGATGGTATAAAAGGATTTCCTGATCATTTGGTTCAAGCTATTATTCCTAATTCAAATACTTACGATGATGAAGATATGTTGACAATGAGACCTCGTTCTACTCAATATAAAACAGAATCTGAGTCTGATGAAGAGTACCACGATTCATTTAATACAACTGAAAAATCAATTTTAAATCTTTTGAATAGCTCAAGTGCTCCAGAAACGCCTAAGGTTGACGAACTCAAACCGGAACTTAAATCATTATCGATTCCTCCGTTAAAACCGGAATCAGCTCAAGCTTTTAAAGAGCCAGGTCTCAAGACAGAGTCTAATCTTAAAACAGAGCCAAATTCTTTGAAATCTGAACTGGAGTCTTTTGTTAAGCTGGAGCCAGAATATTTGAAGTCAGAACCAGAATCTTTTGTCAAGGCAGAGCCCGAATCAATAGTTGAGTCGGAGCCACAGACTTTTGTCAAGTCCGAACCAAAGTCTATTCTCAAGACTGAGCCACAGACTTCGGTTAAACCAGAACCAGTAGAATCAGAAACATCTAGAACATTCGAACCAAAACCTGTAAGTAAGCTAGAATTTGTTAAGGCATTGCCTGTCAAGTCTTTGGAACCAGAAGTCAAAGAAGAGCCACTTGACTCCGAAACTCCATTGGTCAAACCAGAACCAATTGAAATTGAAGTTCCATTAGTTAAATCTGAACCAATTGACGATGAAACTCCATTAATCAAACCAGAACCAATTGAATACTTCATGAAACAAGAAGAAATGAAACCCGAGACAAGACAAGTTTCAAATGGATCAACAGCTTCAGCGGAATCCACTTCTTCAACTTCATCCAGACAGGTTTCAGAATCTGTCAGGAAAGTATCGAACTCTTCTAATCTTACTCAATCCAGACAAGTTTCAACCTCCAAAGAACCAATCCAACCTCCAGTCAGCATTTCGGCAAGGCAAGTTTCTAATGGTTCTGCAGTTTCAAATTTCTCTGCTCATTCTGATTTTTCTAATGATTCTCTCAAGAGAGTGGATTCCGAACTTATAAACTTCAAACACGAGCCAATAGACTCAACGCCTTTAGATCTTGGCGTATTTAGTTCAGACCAACTGGAAGTGAAGGATGAACCTAAAGAGGAATTCCAAGAATCACTTCATGAGTTTATATTAAAGAAAGAACTCCAAGAATTCGATGCTAAGAAAGAACCTGAAGATTTCGATGACGATGAAGCTAATTTCAGTTATGATACTGATACTAAACTTGAATCTGCTTCACTTGGTGTAATCTCTGTGTCACGAGACTTAAAACTAATTCAAACAGACTCTAAACCTTCATCAAAATCTATAAATGAAGATATCTCGATGTCTAGTAATGATGGTGATAGAGAAGATAATGATGAAAATACAGAGACAGAATTGGCAACTATCCATCATCACGAAGAACATGCTCAATTTGGTCAAAGTCCTCTCATTGATACTTTGTCAAGGACCTCTACAAACGATTATAAAGATGCTTCTGACGATCTTATTGGAAGAACTTTAGCACCTCCTCGTGTTGATGAAGCCATTGATGCTACTAGTCCACCATCTCCTATAAAGAGAGCACTTTTAGCCAAAAAACAAGCACAGGAACAAACTAAAGCCATTAACACTACTGACGAAGACGTTTTAGCTAATTCATCTAATATTGCACCACCTGAAGGTATTTCATTACCTTTAATTGAGCATAATTTCTCATCATTTGAAGAGATGACTAAACAGTTGGGTATCAAAGATTCATTTGAAGAATCATTATCTGCAGAGCATGAAGCTGATCCTAAACCAACAAACTTTATATCGATCTGGCATTCTCAAAATCGTCATAAGAAACCAACTAGTACTGAAACTAAACCTGCAGTCGATAATGTTACCAAAGATATTTTGATTGAACCTAATGAACAGTTTGAAAAATGTAAGATTCCTAGCTCTTTACAACCCAAGAAGTTTAAGGAAGTTAATGTTATGTCAAGAAGAGTCGTTAGTCCAGATTATGAAGAGCTTCAAGTTTCTGGATTTCTTCCTGAAATTTCTGATGATTCAGGATTCGAAACAAAGTTTAAGAGTTTAATGAAATCAGAGAATCTATCTAATATTTCTGGTAATAGAAATAGTATGAACCCATTAAGTACCAAAAATGTTTTAAGTAATATCGATAATGAACCTGGTGTAATTGAACCACCAGCACCAAGTGAAATTAAACCAGTCGCAAAAGCTCCAGATTATGCTGAAGTTTATAGACAACGAGGACCCAGAAAATCCAGATTTGTAGTTCCATCATTTGAAATTCAAAGAACAAATTCAGTGTTATCTCCTAGAAATAGGTATAATGATATTTTCAACGATACAGTTGTTGCTCCTACTATTAAATCTCACGGTATGAAGACATTACCTAGTATGGATAAAGACGATGTCAAGAAAATTATGGAAGCAAAGAGAGTTATAAGTCAAGATGAATATTCAAGAATCAAGCACCTAGGTGTTTACAAGAAGAATTCAATTGTCGATGAACCTGAAGATAAATACGATTCATTAGCACAACAAGCTTCAATTCATGATATTTCAATGGATTCAAGTCCTCAAGATGATGTTTTACCTCATATAACTTCTGAACTTATGAGAAACCCAACGGCTCTTTTAACTAAGGAACAAGTGTTTAATGAATCTACTCTTTACATTAGTGAATCTCAAGCATTTATTGCTAATATCAATAATTCCCAAGATAACGAAGTTGTTGAAGATGGACGTAAAAACATTGAAAGTTTTGCATTCCCGGATCCAGATCCAGAATTGGTTCATTCACCAAATTCTATTTTCAAAACTCCTCCACAAACCATGTCATATAATGAAGATATGGATAATGTGAGTAAAAATTTGGATGAAGAATTAGAGATGAAATATAGAATCATCAATAATTCACCACGTAAGAACGTTTCTGTTAATAATAAACTTTCTCCAAAGAAAAATAGTACCATCAAGATTGGATCACCTATCAGACTTGTCAAGAATGGTGCTGCAATTACCGGAGTTGCATTAGAATCTCAAACAAGTAAATCAAATCAAAGAATTAAAGATCTTAATAAACAGATTAATGCATTTGGACTTCAACCACCAACAAAAGGACATCAACAAGAACCAAGTACAGTTTCTGTTCCTTCTACAAGATCTGATCCATCAACCACATCTTCAGCCACTCTTTTCAATCAAGCTGGTCATCATTACAGAAATGTATTGAAACCTACACCAGAAGTTTCAGAAACAATAGAACCAGAAGAAGTTAGTGGAACCAATGAAATTAATGAAGTAAATGAAGTTAATACTTCACCTCAAGAAAGAGGAAGATTATTCCTTCGTGTTATTGGAGTTAAAAACATTGACCTTCCAAATATTAATGGACAAAATGCTGAATTTAGTATTTCCTTAGATAATGGAGTTCATTGTATTAAAACACCAAATTATAAAATGGATGCACAAAATGTTGCAGTTGGTAAAGAGTTTGAATTAACAGTTGGAGATTCATTAGAATTTATTTTAACTATGAAGGCTAATTATGAAAAACCTCGTGGTAAATTAGTTGAAATTAAAGAACGTAAAGTATTAAAATCAAAGAATAGAATTAGTAGAATGTTTGGATCAAAAGATATTATTACTACTACTAAATTCGTCCCACAAGAAGTTAAAGATCGTTGGGCTAATAGAGTTGCACAAGATGGATCATTTGCAAGATGTTACGTTGATTTAGATCAATATGAAGATCAAATTACTGGAAAAGCATGTAATTTTAATATAACTTGTTTTAATGAATGGGGAACAGAAATTAATGCTAGTACTGGAGAACCAATTAAATTACAACCATATAGAATTGGACAATTAGAAGTTAGAATGTTATTCATTCCAAAGACCGAAGCCAATGAAATTTTACCAACAAGTATCAGATCAGCTTATGAAAGTGTTCAAGAAATTCAACAGGAATCTAGTTTCACTTATGAAGGATACTTACATCAAGAAGGAGGAGATTGTGAAATTTGGAAGAGAAGATTTTTTAAATTACAAGGAACTTCATTAATTGCCCATAGTGAATTTTCACATAAGACTAGAGCTAAAATTAATTTAGCAAAAGTTATTGAATTAATTTATGTTGATAAAGAAAATTTTAATCGTGATAAAGCTGAAAATTATAGAAATTTTAGTGATATTTTATTATTAGAGCATGCATTCAAGATAAAATTTGCCAATGGAGAAATAATTGATTTTGGAGCTCCAAATAAAGCAGAGAAAGATGCTTGGATTTCAATTTTAGATAAAATCGTTTATCGTAATAAGTTTAGAAGACAACCGTGGGTGAGAATGATGGTTGATAATGATAATGGAAAGAATCAACCGGTTGAACAAGTTAATTGAGAGGAGGTTAGCGGTGTAAATTAATATATTGTAATAATAATGCATACTATGTTAGATGGTGTAGAGAAGAGAGGGAGAGAGGGAGAGGGGAGGTGGAGTAGAGAGAAGAGAGAAGAGAGTAAGGTAGAGAGTAGAGAGAAGAGAGTAGAGAGAAGAGAGTAGAGAGAAGAGAGTAGAGAGTAGAGAGTAGAGAGTAGAGAGTAGAGAGTAGAGAGTAGAGAGTAGAGAGTAGAGAGTTGAGAGAAGAGTAGAGAGTAGAGAGTAGGGTAGAGAGAAGAGAGAAAAGCAAGTGTAGTCCGTAACATCAACAGCCAAACAGTGGCTTACCTCTACTTTCCGGGCTTTCACTAAGCGCTTTGAAACATTACGGTTGAGGTTTCAGCAAATATCAACTAAATTTGAAACTTCAAACCACTCCAGTTTCCTTATTCGAGAGTCACAAACATTGACATCACGAACGTAAGATTCTGCTAGTTCTGAACTCAACCAAAGTAGGCTATAATTTGTAGAGTTCAAATTGTAGTTAATTTAGTACGCATTTTATGTTCAAATTTACTTGAGGTTTTCATTTTACGCTTGGATTTTCACATTTTTCATACATCTATTTCTTGTTCTTCAATCAACCACCACAAAACCAGTTTTATCATGGCAAGTGACGACGAAAACCTTTACAGTTCTGAAGATGAAAGTCAGCCAGTAACCAAAAAGCAAAAAATTTCCGCCACTTCTAATGAAACTATCAATGTCGGCAAACCTGAAGGTAATTCAGATGACGAAGAAGATTCAGGGTCTGGGTCTGAAGAAGAATCAGATGATGATATTGAATTTGTTATTGGAGATTCAGGATCAAAACCTTCACTGTCTACAACCACCACAACTGGTGCATTAAATGATACTGTAGATGCGGTGCTGGACGGGCTTACTACAGAAAAATCAAGCGATACAAAATCTTCAAAATCTACAGCTACAACCATTGATGTTAATCAAGTAGCCGAACTTGATGGAAAACCACTCACACAAGTTGATTTGGCAAAATTAAAGGATAAACCATGGAGATTTCCTGGTGCTGATATTACCGACTATTTTAACTATGGATTCGATGAATTTACATGGACAGCATACTGTTGTAAACAGGATAAACTCAGAGGAGATTTTAATCCTCAAAAAGTCATGGAGTCAATCATGGGAGGTGGGGCACCACCTCCAGCTGCTGCTGGCTCTTCTAAATCTCCACCAATGGGTATGCCTCCAATGGGAATGCCTCCAATGGGAATGATGCCTCCAGGTATGATGCCACCAATGGGATTTCCAGGAATGTCAAACATGCCAAACATGCCAAACATGCCAAACATGCCAAACATGCCTTTCAATGGAAAAAGATAGTGTATATTATGTAATAATAAAAGTATGGAGATAAGTTATGTAATAAGAGTATAGAGACAGCAATGTAACAAGAGTATGGAGTCAGTTGGGTAGTAAAGATGGAGTCAATCATGTAGTTGAATCATCGAAAGATTCAGTAAGTTTCCCTTCGGAAAGAGGAACTCATGTAGATCAACTTGTAGTTGGTATGGCCCATATCTCTTATGACTATAAACCTTCAACTTCGGCTTTTTCAAATTGCTTAGTTTCTATAGTCTTTAACTTCGGCGTTTTCAGATTACTTAAAGTTACTTCTACACTGTCTACGACTTTGTATGCTTAGACATATCATTATAATACTTAAATGGTCTATTCGTCATCACTTTCTTCGTCTGCTTCTTGTAACCATTTGACGAAAGGTTTAGCAGCTCTACGAACTTTTTTAGAAACATCTTTTGGAACGTATTTTTTTGAAACTTTTGAACCCCACGCTATGATAACTTCTTCACTAATTAAATCTTTATCATAAAGTTTAGCTAAAATTTTTGGAACTAAAGGAATTAAATCAGATTTTTCCAAACCTAAAAATCTTTCTAATCCACCTAAGAATGCTTTTTCATAATCTGATTTACCACCAATTAATTTTAATAATAAACCAACATGATCATCAATTTCATTCACAATATCTTCATCGAATAAAACTTGAGCTAAAACTTGAACGGTTTCTGCATCTTCTAATATATCTAATTCAACAATTTTTTTATAAATTTCAACATCAGAAGGTAAATCATCTTTATCATCTTTTGATTCATCTAATAACCATTCACCAAGATCATTAAATTTAGATTGACTTTCACTAATATTAAGACCTTCTAATTCTCTTGCTCTTGCTTCAATTGCTTCTTTAGACATATCAACTGCCCAATCATCATCAGCAACTTCAACAGTTTCAGCAGCTAAAGCAGCAGCTTCAGCATTAATTTTTTTGGTTAAAATATCATCATCTTCATCATCAACAACCCCAGTTTCAGATTCAGTGGTTTTTTGACCTGCTGCAATATCAGAAATTGATTTACCTCCACCAACAACATTTGCAGTTGCAGTAGCAGATTTTTTACCTTTTTTCAGAGATGATGAAGGAGGATTCTTTAAGATATATGATGAAAGTTTATGTCTTGGATCAATCATTGTTACACTACCACAAGCTTTACAATCTCTTTGTAAATCATCTTTACCCTTAATTTGAATTTCAGTTTCAGGATTTTTACAAGATGCACATAAAACAAATTTATTAATAAATCCGTCAAGACAATCTTGTAATTCACTGGCTTCATGAACACCGTTAATAAGGAAACGATCCATTGAAGTTTGTGCACCTAATTCAGATCCAAAATATTTTAATACATATGATGATGGACGTCCTAAAGCACGAGAAACTTCTGATAAATTAACTATTGAAGTTTTAATCCCATTACCACGACCTTCAACTTTGGCCTGGATAGGCGGCATTTTATACCGATAAAACGGATCGGTGTTGTCACGACAAATATTGATGAAAGACATGATGGGTTTGAAGAGATGAAAATTAAAAGATTTTCAGCGAAAATTTTGAGAATGATTTTGAGATTTTTAACTATGAGAGTATGGAGAAATACACCTGGATGGGAGAAATACACCTGGATGGATTTTGAGCGGCCCAGAGCCCAGAAGGTGGAGGGTGGAGGCAGAGGGTTGAAGAGGGTGTAGACACCAATCCCTGGTGGTATCAAAAGCATAGCTGATATGGAGTGGTTTGTGGAGCATTCATGTTGAGCAGACAAGATGCAGAAGAAGATGTAGGGGAGATGCAGAGAAGACTAGTGCAGAGAAGACCGACTAGTCGACGAGAATCGTACGAGCTGTGGGCTATAGGCTGTAGACTGTAGACTGTAGACTGTAGACTGTTTGACTCGGTGGCAGGTATGGAAGAAACGGACGGTGGTTCCAAACGGTAAAATGGGTAATTCCCAGGCTCAATGGAACCGTCAGCCTTGTCAAAATGCATCGTACCAAACAACAGGGTACTCATGAGAGTGACTGGACTCACTAGAGACTCTGAATACACTTTCAAGCTTGTTGTACTTGTGTAGTCACAATTTGAGTCCCATGGTAGCTCAGACTTTAACCTCTCCCTAGCTTCTCTCTGGAAATGGTTGTACCTTGGACAACACAATGCACTTATTGGAATGCGATAAATAACCTTTAATCAATCCTTTATGTATAAGCAGAGCCAATGAACACTCAACTGCATCTTGAGACTCTGATTTACCTGAAGAGATCAGGAATGCAACTACAAATGCCAGAAATGGTACTATATGAGCCGTCAGCTTATCATCCACAATATTTCTAAACTCACTAGCAGTTTTCTTAACTGCCTGAAGTACACAGAGCAGACGTAAAGACTCAATAAGAAAGTAAAGATTCCTCTTAAGGAAAATACCACGGAATTGACTAACTGATTCGTCAAATCGTAAAACACTACCCGAATTTATCGAGCTTAGAATCCCATTTCGATATAAAGAAACTAACTCTGGGAATTGAACCCAGAGCAGTGAAGTTGGCATAAATCCATGAACATGAAGTCGAAGTGGAATAAGTAAAAGGAATATAGCACCAAGTTGACGCTGAGCCACAGGACGTGCCATAGAAAGAAGATCTACGGCTTGAATCAACTTTGATTCTGCAGATGGGAAGTCACCATCATCTAACGATAATTGTGCACTGTAGTATAAGTAAGTAACCACTGATTTTGGATGAGATCTAGAATCTGGAGACATCGAACCACCTGAAGATCTACTAGTTCCCTGAACTGCTTTTTCAACTGAACGAGCTAATTCCAACCGATCTAGTTGGAAATAAGTCTTTAATAAAGCCGCCACGAAAAAGTAAACGTCACGACGTTTCAGTTGACTTGGATCAAGATTTTTATCATTAAGACAAATTTGAAATGATCTACTAAGTACCGAAGCCACCTTTTCAAGTGGACTAGGAGTCTGGGCTGAATCCACAATGGAAAATTCTTCAGAAATCACGGGGATTTCAGGACCAGCAAGTGTTTTAGATCTTACTTTATGAACACTCATAAGTTCACTACAACAATTAACCAATGCTGGACTTATCCAATTAGATTCAGTTTCAGCAGCTCGATTTAGGCCGCCAGTAAGTGCCAATAAATCTCCAAATGCTTTTTCAACGTCAATGAGGACATAAACCAGTTTCATAAGTTGAAGATAATTTTTCACTACTGGTCGGTATCGATCAGGAAGATTATACAAGTCAAGATCACTTACATCGGGGAATTGACTTCGTAAAGCACCTTCCTCAGGACCAGGATTTATCGTCAAACAATGTCGGAAACTAGTACCGTTTTCAGTCTGAATAGCAGTGGCTACTGCTGATAAGTAGTTGGGAAGAGACATCGACAACCAATTGAGTAAAGAAAGCCAAGATTTTTGGAACGTTAAGAAAAAATCTAAATGAGCGGTTTTCTGATGTCGTCACTAACTCTCGGAATGCTTAATGTAAGTTGAATTCCTCAATTCCAGTAGCTTGAATGGATTAAGTTAGTTTGTGGTTTACTGACAGGTGCACGGATGTTTCACAAATTCTTCTTAAAAAATTAATACGTTTGGTGTACGGGCCGTGCCGGGCTCAATTCTTCTCCTATTTGGATTATGTCAGCTCGTCCATAGCCTTGAAATCGTGTTAACTACTCTTGTTTAGTACTTTTAATTCCACTAAATTAATCTGTCTGTTGTTGTGGTTCTGTAAGACCATTGCCATTGATTCCGACATTACCGTCTGCCATACTGGGCTTTAAATCAATTAATTTTGATATATTTTTCAACCATCAATTTTTCATATTTTATAAGGTTAAATTAATTCGTAATTTAAGCTAAATTTGTCAATTAAGTGTGTGAATCAACTACTTTTGTTTTGATTAAATCTCAATAGTCAATTGATTTTACATTACATCATTTTCCACTGACAAAAACCTGTCAATATCAAATTAAAAGTTAATTTATTAGAATTTTTCTATTTATTTTTAGATTTGGTTTTCTATCTAGATTTCAGTCATGTCGTTTCCAAATCCTTCACCTCCATCAATTTCACTTACTCCATCTACAGGGCTTGACTCTCGTAGTCGAGCAGGTACGATTTCTGGACAAACCAATGGATCAATTAATGGATCAGTTCATAATGGATCAGTTCATAATGGATCAGTTCATAATGGATCAGTTCATAGTGGACATTATTCTGTTAATAATTCACCATATGTTCGGTCATCATATTCAAGTTCTAATTCTCCACTTATTGCTGGTCAACCACCAGATTCATCATTGATATTACCTCAACTTGATGATGATTCTCTTGATCATTTATCAAAAACTCCATCACATTCTGGTCCTGTAGCATCTCATTCATCTGCTCATGCTGCTCAAGGTCGTCGACTTCGTTCAAGTTCTCTTTTTTCAACAAATTCAATTTGGAATGATGATAGTTTATCTCATTCACCTTCTCATCAACTTTCATCTGATTTCCATCATTTTTCATCTGATGTTCATCAACAACAACCAGATTTCCATCAAATTCTGGCTCATCAAATTCCAAGTGATTTCCATCTTTCTGACCTTTCTTCATCTCTTGGTAATGATTCATCATCATTTTTAAATCCAATGAATCAATCTCAACCTCAAACAAGAAATAGATCATATACTACTACAGCTGCTAATCCAACTTATGGATTTAATGTTAATTCTCAAAATTCTCATCAACAACCTTCTCGTCTTTCAACTTCTCCATTCTTATCAGCTCATAATGATACAAATTTCTTACTTGAAAATTTAATGGCTCCATCAAATGATCAACATGGAAGAAATAGAGCTCAAACTTATTCCGGTACTACACCAACACTTTCAGAACAAGTTCTTCACAATCATATGACTGGTGTACCTCCACCTCTTCATCAACAACAAGGAATTAATCAAAATGGTCATCCTCAGTATAATAATCAACCTATACTACTGGATGATTTTGATTATTCTCATTGTGTTATTACTACTAATTTTGAAAATCCAAATTTAGGACCTACACCTCAACTTTTATTTGATAATTTACCTCAATTTATTGATTCATTAAAACTTTATTCAATTCTTAGTAATGCATTAGGAAATCATCGATCTTTAGGTTCAATTACTGCAGTAAAAATTACACCATCTTCATCATCAAAATTAGCTTTGGTTGATTGTCTGACTATTGAAATTGCCATGTCATTAAAGGCAAGTTTTAATCATCTTGAATTAGTACCTGGTGTAATTATTTATGTTGCCTTTGCTACAGTTGGTCAAAAATCAGTTCCTATACCAACTTCTGCACCAATTTCAAATCATGAAAAATCTCCACATAAATCAGATTTAAAACTTTCAGAACTGGCAGTTCCAACTGATTTAATGGCAATTAAAGAGAATTTAATTTCTGTAGTTACATCATTATCAAAATCATCACAAATTGATGTTGATAAAGTAATTTCAATAATTAATAAATCATTATCATATTCTAATGATAATTATCAAGATAATTTTGGACCACTTCCTGATCCAATTCCATTACGTCAATTTGATTCACCGAAATTAAGAGAATTAAGGAAAGTATTGGATTATAATGAAGCTATTATTTCTGGAGGTCCATTAATTGATTCAGATGAAGATTTAAAAATAATGAATCAATTAGATTTAGAAGAATTGTGTTTAGCAATGTTAGATGAATTACCTGAGCTTTGTTATGATTATCTTGGAAATACAATTGTTCAAAAACTTTTCAGTCTTTTAAAATCTCCTTTAGTTAAATTAATGATGGTGAAAGAAATTGCACCATTTTTAACTCAATTAAGCATTCATAAAAATGGTACTTGGGCTATACAAAAAGTTATAAATCTTTGTAGTATTCAAGAAAATACATCACAACAAAAATACTTAATTGGAGCAAGTTTAAAACCATTTACTGTTAAACTTTTCAATGATCAATTTGGAAATTATGTTTTACAAGGATGTGTAAAATTTGGATCTCCATTTAATGATTTTATTTTCGAATCAATGCTTGATAATTTTTTAGTTATAAGTTTTGGTAGATTTGGTGCAAGATGTATAAGAACAATTCTCGAAACTGCTAATGATAAACATGAACCAGCAATTACAAGTGAACAAGTACTTTTAGTAGCAGGATTAATTGTTCAATTTGCTGATGAATTAGTTGTTAATAATAATGGTTCATTACTTATTACTTGGTTCTTAGATACATTTAATGGAAATGGATCAATATCTGATAATAGATATGAATTATTAAACAATAAATTAATGGGAAACTTGAAGTTTTTCTGTACTCATAAATTAGCAAATTTAACTATACTTAAAATTTTAAATAATAGAAATGATTTAAAAGCTAAACAAACTATAATGGATAGTATTTTTGGGAAATTTAATGCAAATGAAATTAATGATTCAGATGAAAATTTAAGTATTGTTCCATCAAAAATGCTTGAATCAATTTTAAGTGAAAGTCATGATCATGGTGCTGGACCACTTTTCATCTATAAAATAGTTTCAAATCCATTACTTCTTACAATTGATGAAGGTGGAGGAGATTCATTAAAATATCAAAGATTTATAATTCTGCAAATTAAAAGAGTATTTTTGGAAATTCCAATTAATAATATTCAACCATATAAAAAATTAATGGAAGAAGTTGGACTTTCAAGTTCGAGATTAAATCGTTCATCATCAATGAATAGTCGTCGTCGTAGAAATTATCCAAATCAAATTAAACCAAAATCAAAAGGAATTAATCCACAAGATTATTATAATTCAATTTATATGAACGGAAATTCAGGAATGGTTAATATGTCATATAATTCTCAATCATTTCAACCTGCAACTCCAAGTAATATAATTTCATATCCAATGATTGAAAATAGAAATTATCAAAGAAATGAAAATTCTCAACAAGATATGTTAGTAATGCAACAACTTGAACAATTATCATTAAGTTCAGCTGCTTTAGGATATAATTCAAATCCTGGAACTCCTGCTGCAAATGATCAAAATATTTTCTTTAATTCTTAAGTGCATTACGACTAACACAGATAAAAAAACTTAAGACCACTTCAAAATTTATAGAATTTAATGGTCATGTTAATAGCATAATCTAGGCCTCTAGAAATATACATAATAAGTAATAAATTAAGAAGTTAGAAATAAAGACCCGTACACCGAATCACAACTAAAATAACTACAAAACACCAGCAAGTAGTCCACAGAGCTAGTGGCGATGTGAGTAGCATAATCCAGTGTGGCAAGTTACATAACAAGCAATATAATTGAACACTATGTAGATCAGGTAGGTTTGTCATAATTCATTAAGGCAAAAGACCCGTACACCGCACCATATAAAATTAGTAAGTAAGACCAGTATTCCATAGATCAATGCCATACCACTACCAATATAAGACTCCGTAAAGTCTACAAAGTAAGTAATACTATTCTATAGTTTGGGTTTGTAGGTTAGTAGGTTGATAATTTTTTATGTCTTAGGGTAGGGGCCCGTGCACCACACCGGCCGGGCGTGAAATTACCACAAACATATCGCCCTAGTCAGTTAACTACCCTATTTTTATATAATTTGCATAACATTGATAATTAACGGTTTAACCGTAATATTTAGTTGATTTATTACCAGAGTTTTTATCCTGGTTTGGTTTAATTCAAAATTCCAATTTTCCTAAAGTTTTCCTGAATAATTTTGCATTAATTTCAAATGAGTAACGATAATATTGATAATAACGATAATCATGAATTTTACTTTAATTTAGATGATAATCATAATGATTATCGTGATCTTCATGATTTAATGCTTAGAAGGAAACTGTCTTTTAAACATGATGATATTCAAAGTATTAATTATAAAAATTCACCATTATTAAAATTACCAACTGAAGTTTTACTACAAATATTTCATCATCTTGAAAGAGCTGATTTATATTCACTTTTAACAGTTTGTAGAGAATTTAGTGATTTAATTATTGAAATTCTTTGGTTTAGACCAAATATGCAAAGTGATTCATCATTTAAAAAGATTAGATCAATAATGGAAATTCCAATTGAAAATACTCATTGGGATTATAGAAGATTTATAAAAAGACTTAATTTATCATTTATGACAAAATTAGTTGATGATAAATTACTTTCATTATTTATTGGATGTCCAAAATTAGAACGTTTAACATTAGTTAATTGTACAAAATTAACTCATTTCCCAATTACAAAAGTTCTTGAAAATTGTGAAAAACTTCAATCAATTGATCTTACAGGAGTTCAAGATATTCATGATGATATTTTATATGCTTTAGCAAAAAATTGTACAAGATTACAAGGTCTTTATGCACCAGGTTGTGGATTAGTTTCTGAAAATGCTATAATAACTTTATTAAAATCATGTCCAATGTTAAAAAGAGTTAAATTTAATAATAGTGAATCAATTACCGATGAAAGTATACGAATTGTTTATGAAAATTGTAAATCTTTAGTTGAAATTGATCTACATCATTGTCCAAATGTTACCGATGAATATCTTAAAAAAATCTTTCTCGAATTAACTCAATTAAGAGAGTTTAGAATAAGTGATGCTGCTGGTATAACTGATGGATTATTTGAATTAATTCGTGATGATCAATATCTTGAAAAATTAAGAATAATTGATATAACTGGTTGTAATGCAATTACTGATAAACTTGTTGAAAAATTAGTTAAAAGAGCTCCAAGATTAAGAAATGTGGTGTTATCAAAATGTATGCAAATAACTGATGCTTCATTAAGAGCTTTATCACATTTAGGAAGAAGTTTACATTATGTTCATCTTGGTCATTGTGCCCTAATTACAGATTTTGGAGTTCAATCACTTGTAAGATCTTGTCATAGGATTCAATATATTGATTTAGCTTGTTGTTCACAATTGACTGATTGGACTTTAATTGAATTAGCTACATTACCAAAATTAAGAAGAATTGGCTTGGTTAAATGTAGTTTGATTACTGATAGTGGAATTATAGAATTGGTTAGACGTCGTGGTGAACAAGATTGTTTGGAAAGAGTTCATTTATCTTATTGTACAAATTTAACAATTGGACCAATTTATCTTTTATTAAAAAATTGTCCAAAACTTACACATTTATCATTAACAGGAATTTCAGCATTTCTAAGAAGAGAAATTACTCAATATTGTAGAGATCCACCACCTGATTTTAATGAACTACAAAGAACTTCATTTTGTGTTTTCCTGGGGCAAGGTGTAAGTCAATTAAGGAATCATTTAAATCAAATTATGGAAGAAAGAACTTATATAATGGAACATGGAGATTTTAATAATCCAATTGATGCTAGAAGAGTTCAAATAAGGCAACCTCAACAACAACAACAACAAATTCAACCACAATCACCACAACCACAACAACAACAACTTGATGATACTAATTTAATAAATCCAAATGATATGAATATTTGGGCTGCTCAAAGAGGTTTAGGAGTTTTACAAGATAATAATAATGCTGAATCTGCTGCTTTTGATCGTGAAATATTTCGTGTATTAAATGAAGGAAATATGACTTCAGAGCAAATGAGACAGCATTTTCATAATTTTAGAAATTATTACCGACAAGGACCTGGAACTAGACAAGATGAAACAACAGGTCCTGTTACAATTACAAGAGGAACAACAAATGCTCCACAAATTGTACAACCAGCAGTATTTCCAAATAATGAAAGACAAGTTAATGATGACGACGTTGAAATGGAAGCAGTAGATTTGTTCCCAAGAAATTACAACATATGAGGCAAGTAAATCAATGACAGATATATATTCCCAAAATAAGTTACAAGCTAACCAGTGTAGAATTAAAAATGAAAAAGATCCAATATGAAAGGTGTTCATCTTAGTGTGTAATGCGTTATTCTATCGTTGAACTCATTTACCCTTTGATCCATACTCATTTCTTCGTAAACGCCGAGTTGATTGTGAAGATAACTTACTCTTTCCATGATCATATTAGGACATCTAGAAAGCTTTCGAATATACTGTTGTCTTTGTTGAGTAGATTCACGTTGTTTCACATCTAGACTCTTGTCCAAACTTTGTCGAACTTCAATCCCCCGTTCCTTATCTCTCTTTTTATGAATCTGAATGAGCTCTGTTAAGTTGTAGAGTTTGGGAACTGGGAGTTTTCCACGTTTGGGTGCTACATTTTCTTTCTCCAGAGAACTATCATCGGTGACCGGTAAGGTTACATCGAATCCCATGGGTACTTTCCTTTTTGATCTGGGCACCTTGAGTAAGTCTTGGGGTGCCACCGATACAGGCCGACGATTTGCATAATGTGGGGTCAGAGTAGCATTGAATTCTTCACTCATATCAAGCCAGTCTTCATCGCTACCCAAAGAGGCAAATGCACCAGTCTTGTGGCTTAAGAACTCAGAGCTGAACCCCGATTCTACTGGCTGGCTTGCAACTCGTCTAGTGAATGGGCCTCCATTCAGGGTTTCGTCAAGTACATTAGTATTTTTAGCCGCTACAGTAGCTTTTAGAGTATCACTTACATGGGTTGAAAACGGGTATTTTCTGGACCAGAGCCGGAAAATAAGGTTTATATGCACGGTCCATAATATACACTTAAGCGTTTTGAATATTCGGTTAGTATCTACAGTTTTAATTATACCAGTTAAAGAGTTGTAGTGTTAGTGGCTGCAACTTTTTGTGCACTTCTTACATATCGTTAGGGCTGTGAGCCCTATGTAGCACGTGATCGCGCGATTGCTATCAGTGCGTCCTCTGTGACCGCTGGGCTGTCCACGACAGCCTGCGAGGAAAAAATTTACTGCTAGCTACTGAGAAAAGTGAATTTTGTTTTAGTCTTTTATTAACTTCATAGAAAACATCAAATATGTATGTGTGAAACAACCTTGAATAAAGATATGATACCGTGGTGAGAGAATACTGTGACCATTCCAATAGTGGATTCATCCTTTGTAATTGACAAACCGAAAATTCATCATGAATATTAAGGAAGTTTTTATCGTTGTTGGATTAAGTGAAAAATTATCCATTTTCCTTCATAAAAATAGATTATTGACCCAAAAATTATTTACTAAATCATTTCAACCCAATTATTGGTTGCCTCCAGTGAATTGTGTAAAGTTTGAATCGTTTTCATAAAAAATTGAACATGAACTAATTAATGTCGAATACTTATTCTACTTACAACCATATTCATATCATGAACTCAAAGTAATATACTAACATTATAGGACTAAAAGAACTAAGAAAGTTGGTATTACCGGTAAATACGGTGTCAGATACGGTTCTTCTTTAAGAAGACAAACCAAGAAAATGGAAGTTCAACAACATGCTAAATACGATTGTTCTTTCTGTGGTAAGAGATCTGTCAGAAGAGATGCTACTGGTATTTGGACCTGTAAAGCTTGTAAGAAAACCATCGCTGGTGGTGCTTACACTGTCTCTACTGCCGCTGCTGCCACTGTTAGATCAACCATTCGTCGTTTAAGAGAATTGGCTGAAGCCTAAGTTATCATTTTTCTCTTCATGTATATTGAAAAAGTATTAATGAATACAAAGTAATGCTTTATACAGGTGTAGCTCATATTAATATAACCATATCGACGTATCAAAATTATTTTAACCTTGTAGTGATGAATGTGAAAAGTTTTACATTTAAAACCCGTACATTTAGGGACACCCGTACATCTGAACATTTACTCATATTGCTGATTACTACTACATTTAGTAATCTTCACAGTCTTCATGGTTCCATTTGAGTTCCCTAAAATTCATTCATTTCCTCCTTTATTCACGGTTCAGCCCAATTCCACGGTGCTAGCGAAACAGTTGGATACGTGGTGTGATTTATTATTGACTTACTGTCAATATTATAAGATAACGCTGTTATCGCTAACTGGATCAGTATTACATTCTCAAGATACTACATTGAATACGGAAGAATTACCTTCTCTATTTGAAAACTCTAGCATAGGACGATCTGTGAATGATGAATTCAAAAGACAAATCTTCTCTCATTTAATTCATAAGCAGAATAAGGCCGAGTATATCGACAATAAGAAGCCTGAGCTAGGAATACTTGTATACTGGCAATCATTAGTAGAATGGAGTAATGCATTGTATGAATTTGTCGATAATTCTGGACAGCTTGGTACGGTGCTTACCACATACGAATTAACTAAACTGGAGGATTCAGGTATTCCTTCACATCTTCAAAACTTAGACTACAATTTACTTGTGAAGATACTTAAAAACGTACTAGTAAAACAGGGTAAAGCCCAAATTCTCATGAGTGACGACGGATCCAATCAAATTGCAGGAGTTAAAATTGTTTAAATCATTCCCAAAAAATATAGATTTATTTATACTAATACGATTTACCTTCATAGAGAATATAGTTCTCTTGTAGCTGCCATAGTAGCAGATATTGGAAACAGTATCGCTTCCAGGCAAAAATGAAAAATGACATCATGTCGTGCTAAATCAAGGTGCCCTCCCTCTAATGAGCCCAGGGTGTAAACTTAGCATACATAAGTATAACTTATCATAAGTAGTAACTTATTAACTTAAGTACTATAAGTCTCCTCGCACAGTGTATGTGAGGATTCACCGCACACATTACCTTATTAGGAAGTCTACACGTACACGCTCATCGCAGGATTTTTTCCCTTCCCAGCCTGTACTTGTTAGTCAGAAAAAAATTACTTTGATACTCTTCTTTTCTTCCTTCCCGCTTAAATAAATCATTTAAGAGGGCAAGTTTATAAGTTTATAACGCCCGTAGAATATAAAAGTAAGAATTAGAAGCAATTATGAAATACGTTGTTGTATCTGGAGGTGTTATCTCAGGTATTGGTAAAGGTGTTTTAGCATCATCAACTGGATTACTTTTTAAAACTCTTGGATTTAGAGTTACTTCGATTAAAATTGATCCTTATATGAATATTGATGCAGGTACTATGTCTCCATTAGAGCACGGAGAATGTTTTGTTCTTAATGATGGAGGTGAAGTTGATTTAGATTTAGGTAATTATGAAAGATACTTAAATATTACATTAACTAGAGATCATAATATTACAACTGGAAAAATTTATTCTCATGTTATTCAAAGAGAAAGAAAAGGTGATTATTTAGGTAAAACTGTTCAAGTTGTTCCTCATATTACAACTGCAATTCAAGATTGGATTGAAAGAGTTGCCAAAATTCCAGTTGATGATACTGGTTTAGAACCTGAAATTTGTATAATTGAATTAGGTGGTACAGTTGGTGATATTGAAAGTGCACCATTCGTTGAAGCTTTAAGACAATTTCAATTTAGAGTTGGAGTTGAAAATTTTTCTTTAATTCATGTATCTTTAGTTCTTGTAATTCATGGAGAACAAAAAACTAAACCAACTCAAGCTGCTATTAAAGATTTAAGATCTTGTGGATTAACACCTGATTTAGTAGCTTGCAGATGTCAAGAAAAATTAGAAGCTGCCACTGTAGAAAAAATTGGTATGTTTTGTCATGTTGGACCAAATCAAGTAATTGCAATTCATGATGTAAATTCAACTTATCATGTTCCATTATTATTAAATGAGCAAAAAATGATGAAATATTTATGTAAAAGATTAAATTTAAATCGTGATAATTTACCAAAATCTGCTTTAGAAAAAGGTGATAATTTATTAACAAGATGGAAAACTTTAACATCAAATCATGATAAATCTTTTGAAACTGTTACAATTGCATTAGTTGGGAAATACACTAATTTAAAAGATTCATATCTTTCAGTAATTAAATCTTTAGAACATTCAGCAATGAGATGTAATAGACTTTTAAAAATTGAATGGGTTGAATCAAGTGATTTAGAAGAAGCAAATAAAGAAGATAATTTAGCTGATTTCCATAAAGCTTGGCATCATGTTTGTCAAGCTGATGGTATTTTAGTACCAGGAGGATTTGGATCTCGTGGTATTGAAGGTATGATTTCAGCTGCTAAATATGCAAGAGAAAATAATGTTCCATATTTAGGAGTTTGTTTAGGTTTACAAATTGCAGTTATTGAATTTGTTAGAAATATTTTAGGTCATACACATTCAACATCAATGGAATTTGATCCACAAGCAGATGAAGACATTGCTTCAGTTGTTTATATGCCAGATGTTGATCAAGTTAAATTAGGTGGTACAATGAGATTAGGATGTCATAGTACAAAATTTGTTAAAGATTCAGAATGGTCAATTTTAAGAAAACTTTATGGAGGAAGTGAGTCAGTTTTAGAAAGACATAGACATAGGTATGAAGTTAATCCAAAATTAATTGATTCAATTGAATCAAAAGGTCTTAAATTCATTGGTAAAGATGATTCAGAGAAAAGAATGGAAGTTTTAGAATTACAAGGTCATAAATTTTTCTGTGGTACTCAATATCATCCTGAATATATTTCAAAAGTCTTAGACCCATCTAGACCTTTCTTAGGTTTAGTTGCAGCATCAGCAGGTATTTTAGATGATATCTTAACTAGAGATGATTTAAATCTCAAAGGTGATTTTTAATTAAAACTACATAAGCATAATAAATGTATAATTACACAAAATTTTAAAATTTTAAACCTGAACCTGACCTGGACTGGAACCTGTCTTCACACATGGTTACATTTGGTGATTCCTACGATTTAATGTAGCACAAATTTATGTTGCCAATACAATCTATGCCAAGTTTAAACCACACGTACGCCCGTACACCATGCGGTTTTTTTGCTGTCACAGCAAAGTGCAGCGAATATATCGCAAATGGTATATAATGAGGTCGATTTCTCACTCATCGTAAAATATAATCTACTTTATTACAACAATTTATAATGAACTCTCCAATTAACTACAACTCTGAAGGATGCAACTGCGGTGCTGACTGCAAATGTGCTGCTGGTGCATGCACTTGTGGTACTGAAAAGAAATAAGCTAGTCAATAGGTCCTTAAATATGTCAGATCAGTCAGTCTTTTAAATATGTTATAGCGTATAATGAATTACTTGTGTTACAATGTGTAGAATCAAAACATGAAGGGTGTTGGTGCTTTCAGTAGCAATATTGGCGGGAATTTGAACGGGAACAAGGAGGAAACAACCTCCTGGAATCGTACTCTTATTGGCTGTTCTTGGAGTCGTGCAAACGTGGAGTCATCGATTAAAGTGCTGCAAACTTAACTCCTATCTTTAGTAAAGTTTGATGTTGAAGTGTCGACCTCCATCCAACCAAACGGCCCTCTCACGGCTCTTCCACGGCTATCCACGGCTCTGATCATTTAAGTATTTCTTTCAATCCCTCTTCATCTACCCCATGTATTTCCATCAATTTAGTGATACTGAGCTTGTGTAGTTTACCATTTACTTTTCCATCATAGTCTCCTTTTAATTTCTCTTCTATGTCTTTCAGAGTCACAAAATAGACTCCGGCCCAACCTTTATCGTAATTACCTGCGATTTCAACTGACCGTAAGAAACTATCTCTGGCACTCTTCATATAATCTGGCCATTCTTTACGATCTTGTCCTTGATTATATTTTTGAACAAACTGGTAATAATAAAATAATCCTACTTTGTAGAATACATTATAAGCATATGGCTCTTGAAGAAGGATTTCTTTTAAGCAGAAAACTGCCTTATCGTAGTTCCCTGCTTTAGCATACTCGTCAGCTAATTCACTCCATGTCACTAAATCTGATGGTTGTAAGTCCAAATAAAACTTCAAACTGTCGATATATGCTGCATTAGACTTATGGTTTCGACTGAAAGTAGTCATTCTTCTTGAAAGTTTTAATTCATCAGGATCTTGATTTAAAATCTTAAGAGCTTTTTCAGATTCACCAGTTGCCTCTAAATACACCGAATGAAGTAATTTAACTCTCTGAGACTTCCGTGGTCCAAACTGATCCATTATACGATCAAGGTATGATTTGGCTTCGATATCGTGGTTGGTAAGAAGACATAAATAGAACTGTAATTCGTATAGGGTGAAAAGTTCAATGGTATCAATTGAATCACCATTCAACACCAAAAAAGATTCTAGTTGCGTATGAACCAAACTAAGTTGTTGAGGATCATAGCTAGCAAACAACCCGTTGGTCGCTATAGTCAAATACTTCTCTTTAAGTAAGGTTAATTCAGCCATATAAACGATTGTAGTATGAAAAATCTCACTCGCAAACCTCAATTAGTGAGAAGTATACCACAAAACGTCAGGTAAATTCACCACCACCACCACCACCGTCAAATCCACTCGCCATGTCGGAGCTCTCCCGTGCTTGTGATGACCTTTTTGCTTCAACATCAATTTTAAATCATGAATATGGAATCCCTGCTATATCTGCTTCTTCTAACGCGTCCCAGGTTAATGATAGTGAATTATTATACTTAGAGTCATCATATTACAATATCTATGGAGATTTAACATCGTCACTCAACCGCCTACTCTACTTGAACAAAATGGAGGAGCTTAAGAAGTTACTGGCGCTGGAAATTGACCAAATGTACCAGCAAAGATTCAATACTCTACTACTTCCTGTTGAACCTTCTAATTATAAAGGAGTTGAGTCTTTCTTTCAAGTACAACTTGATTCTTTCAAGACCAAAACCCTTCTTAATAAGTATTTGGCTGTAACTCTTCCTATTCTTCGTTCAATTCATCATAATAATGCTAACCTTACAGTTACTGAACTAAATATACTAAGTAATCTTAAACAGATGTTCTCTAGTAACGAGAAGTCTGATGCTGCAAATATCAATGGCCTTATAAGCGAGTTCAGTCTTGCTGATGATGGTAGAAAGGAGTACGTTAGACTTCGGTCAGAATTAATAAGTATCCTTGAGAATGATCTCAAACCAAAACTACAGCAATTTGACTCTTTGTCTTTGGAACTTCACTTGAAACAAAGTGAGCTTACAGAATTAAAACGAGCTAAAGTCCAGATGTTGGAGAAAGATCATAGGACTGAAAAAATCAAAACTAAATTCCATCAACTCGTAGAAAGATGGACTAGAATTTCAATATTCTGTGATCTTTTACCAAATTTAATTTTATGTAACCCTACAAATTGGTATAATGATCCAAAATTACTAGACGCCATGCGTACTTGTGAAGATACTGCTGAGATCTTTGACAACTATCATCTGGTGATAAATATAAAGAATCTTAAGGAGAACTCTATTGAAGATTTACTACTTATTGATTTAAATGAACTTGAAACCCCCATGCAATAGAAATTCTTTGACTTGAATGCTCAATAAAAAGGCCGTGGACTTGAAAAATGTCCAATTCTCCTTTCTAAGTTACTTACCCAATACTCCTTTTCAACTTATTCATTGCTGATACTTTTAATAATTCTACATTACATTCTGATGTTATCGTGGTCTTGATCTATGTACAAGTCTATTTACAATTGGAATAATCTTTTGGATACTACGTTCCAATCAATACAATCCCAAACTTTGTTCAAGTATTCACTTCTTCCAGTAACTCCATAATCTTCAAGGTATGCAGTATCCCATACATTAATACCTAATAAAGGTAATGCAAAATCTTTATCATTATTAGCAGCCATGGATTTTAAATTTTGTAAATAATCAAAACTTGCTTCGTCAATCCCACCATTTAAGTCTAATGATTGATTTTTGGCATAATGATATGGAGTACCATCATTATTACATTTTAGTATTTTAAATGATTTATCTGGTTGTTCAACAAGAAAAACCCAACCTTGTCCTTGTAATGAATTTGCAATCGATAAAAACTCCTTCTTGAAAGCTGATAAATCAGCAAAATTCATTTCAATCAATTTTTCCATGAAAAATCTCGATGGTTTGGTGGTTAATGCTTCTTCTTTATTTGTTAATTGTTGAAATACAAAATGATTGTTATGAGCTTGTGAAGCGAAATGGAAAATATGTTGTTCAATAGGATTTTTGGCAGTACGTAATAAAATTTGATATGGAGTTCTTAATTCATTTTCGGTTCCGTTTGTATTTAATGTTAAATTTAATGTTAAATATTTTTGATAGTCAGTCCAAGCAGTTTGAAATCCTTTGGCAGAGTATAATCCGTTGATACCATTTTTGATAAAAACGTCTTGATTTTTCAATGAAGGTACATCATGAATACCTCTTCTACTTATGCGTTGAAATGCACTGGAAACTCCAACTGTTTTTCTGAACATACTTAGTTGGTTGAGTTTGGTAGTGAAAAAAAATGAAAAATTTAGTGATACCTTTTGTGTGTCTGCACGACCTTTATATTAACTATATGAAATATATTCTGTAGATAAATGTCAATCTTGCTTTAATAAGATAACATTTTCAGGTTATTGTGTGATTCTGTTCTGTAAATTTAATCAGTAGTGACGTTTCCGGCGGTTAAATCATGTAATTTGTCGTAATTTGACTCTATGGTTACCGATAAAGTTGGTATATTTTGAGCCACCCAATTTACATCTCTTAATAATTTCTTAGGGTCTGTAGCATTTTTATTACCAATTTTATTAAGTAATGAATCATATGAGCATTCTTGTACTTTATATTCTCTTAATGTTTGATTTGTTTCTAAATCGATGTATACACGAGTATCTCTTACTCTGAAAATAACGTTATCTAATCTTAAAAAGAATCTACAAAGTAAAAGAAGACATGTTGGCATAACTCTTATCTTTGTTGAAAGAATCGATATACCATTATCTGCCAATTCATCTTCAAATAATATAGATTCGTCAAAGAATAATATCGGATCGGGTTTCAATAGTTTATCAATAGGGAGCTGTTCATTAGTATCTATGAAATTCATTTTAGTTACAGTTCCTTTATAATTTGTAGAATATGTCCAGTCATATGGTTTTACCGACTCTAAATCCGTTAATTTTCCCAAATCCTTAGTAGAATTTTCTTTCTGGGCTTTTTCTGCTTTATCGAGAGAATCATTACTTGAACTTGATGCACTATTTGATTTACGGGAATTTAGCCATTCTTTATGGTAACTTACCTTTAAATTTGATTCGGGATCGAGTGAATCCAATGCATCCAAAGCATTGAACTCAATTGACTCACCGGTTTTATCATTTACTAATTGTACTTTATTATTACCGAAAATCATTTCAGGTAATGGGAATTCAAATCTTGTATCATTAAGGTCATCTAATTCTACCAGACTTAATATAGGTCGTTTAAGTGTAAATATACTCCAGTCGTTAATGGTTATAGATGGTTTATCTTGAAATGGATATGACGATTTTGGTGATGGAATTATAACCAGTCCGCAATGAGTACATTGAGGATTAGTACACTCTCCTTCATGGCTTTTGGCGGGTACAGAAACTGAAGGAAATGAAGACGATGATGTGAATGAAGGAACTGAAGAGGTAGGTGGGTTTGATCCTCTTGAAACTGGAACAACGGGCTTTTTCGTATTGGACCCTACTGGTTGTCTTCCTCTAGTATGTAACTGAACCATTTCTCTGGCGGCCGAAACATGAACAGCGTTCAAACCTTGACTGCCGGAGTTTGACAAAGGGGGTTTCTGTACGTCAGCGGTGGGTTTTCTGGGTGTCGGTTTGTTGAATGGCTTTTCCGGATTCGACATGATGTAGTAGCTAAAGATATAGCGACCTTTCTTTACCAGTTTCAAATGGTGTACGGATATAAGGACAAGAACATAAGGAGTCGTCAATATAGGAACAATAGGCAAAACCAAAAGTAAGAGTTAAAGGTGTCGTTAATAGTAAAAGAGTACCTTTGGACCCAGAGTGAAGACTAAAGTGGGAATCAGGGTGGTGATAAGTTTTATTTGGTGACCTTGCCGTTTAAACGCTTACTAAAGCTTTACGTTATAGAATTACTTCGGATCTGGCTAAATTTATATAATTCTATGTAAACCTACAGGAAACTCCCCCTTGTGTTTCTCTGATGGGTCCTTCGTATTCAGCTAAAGGAACTTTTTATCTATGAAGATGAACTAGCATAGGAGGACCAGATTGCAACCTCATTGGCTGCAAATCACTTTAACTGCAACTTTTACACAACGTTCCCCCATCCTTTGTGATGTCCACTTCAGTAGAGCGGTAGTATAAAGCCAATTGAGTCTCCCTCGTTGAAGGCAATGATAGAGCAAAACAGTAGTTGCAAGACAGTCAGTCCTTCAACATGACTATAAAAGTGGAGATTATAGCTCTTCTATGTTAAAAAACTCCATTGGGGTTATTGAGGGGGGGAGAGAGATTGTACTTACGGGATCTTATTTAGTCCTACCACTTTAGTTATTTGGATAAGATACTATAGCGATTTGCATTGTATTTACTCGATGGTATTAAGCTTTTCAGCAATACGTACGATAATAAAACCGCAAATCAAATGCATGTTCGATTCCGTGATGAAGCAACATTTCCTTTCCTTCAGAAATGAAGCTTGTGTAAGAGTCATTATCTGACTCTGGATACAGGGGTCTTATTATTTCTGGGTAAATTGTCATTATTACAACTATTGTGCACCTCGCTGGCTGCAAATTACTAAGCTACAACTTTCAAAACATCATATTCATTTACTTGTCATATATAAGTTAACTGCATTTGATTCTTCATACATATACAATGTCAGTTTCATTGGTGATCTTCAATCTTCCAAGTGAAACCTCCTTATCATCTAAGTTGAAGAAAGGATAAACTTGTTTGAGGAAAGGTTGACCGAACAATAAGGGACTTACAGCATCACTTCCAACTAATCCCAAAAAACACAACTCATCTTCGAATCTAACAATAGCGTCTTGCAATTTTATTTCAAATGAAACTGATCCAAAATTAACTGTGAATGTCTCTTCGGTTTCATAGTTACACCCGATAACATACTGTACCTGGGGATAGTCATCTTGTAAGAAACCACCTTCAAGCTGCAGCAAAATTGCTTTACCAACATCATAAGGAACATAAATGAGAGCTGCTTGCCAATCTAAAACTGCATTTTCACTGATATTATACTTAGTACCGTTTGTTTCGATTGAAGGACCTTTCACGGCTATTTGAGTGTCACCCACTAAAGGTATTGAATGTAAATCACCGTCAATTTTAGCCTTATCATATCCACCAAAAATGAGTTTTCCCTCATCTAAAGCTTCATTATCAACGAAAACTGAAAAAGCAGCTTTATTGATAAGTCCTTGTTCCTTCAAAACAACGGGTAAATTGGGGTAAGCCTTACTCAGGTTTTTACTATTGAGTACTGAACCTTCTCCATTAACTGGTCCTAATCCTAACACACCATAGTCAGCACCTGTCTCATTGGCTAAACCAAATTCTAATTTGACCTCTGGGTCACCTGAGGAACTAAATGAGACATAATCTTTACCATATTCCCCTTCAGCACCAAGGCCCAGAGCAGCAACAAAAAAGTACTCATTAGGATTTTCGAAAGTTGTTGAATTTTCGTAATCGTAAGGTACTACAGGGTCTATATGTTCTCCTTTATAAACTTGTTCGATAGGTACCCACAAATCTGAAGAAGAAGTATCAACGGCTACTGTCAACTCTTGTAATTCGGATCCAACGTAGACTTTGGTGTACAAATAAAATTCCTGATCAAGGTAGAAAGTATCTGAGCCAATAGCATCTCTTTTTGTAATACTCAGGTTGGACTTGTTAGGTACCACACTAAAAGGAAGCAGTAAAAATTTAGGACTTCTTTCGGCGATTGGCACTGCAGCTGCCAAGACAATGGAAGGGAATAAAACGGTTTTAAGCAACATTTTGTAAGTTTTGATAAATTGGTAGCCAGATAATTAAAGTGGACTTACCTGGGGTTCCTCTCATTTTATACTGTTCAATCTGATGCCGTTCTTCACGGACAGTCACCAGTTCAATTGTTTTGGGATCACTTCATTCATTCTTTACCCCATTGCAGCAACTAACCACAGTTTTTTTCCCAATTTCATGATAGCTTAATCCGTTCCTCGATATGGCCATATGCGTTGACCTCATCACATGGTGTCAGTGCCGCATATTCCATGCACAATTTAGCTCGCATTTATGCAACATCTACCTATCTTTGGAAATAACGTTAACGCAGAAATCATTTTTTTATAACATATTAGGTGAACTTAAATAAAACTGTTGCTTAAACTGACTAGGATTACGCAAACTTCCTCGAATGTATATGAACTATCATGTGACGAATTTCTTGATGCAGAATAGATGCCCAATTGGTTAATTTGGCAATTGTTTATACTTGAATTCAAATTCATGACTATATGATTTATATAATTATTTTAAAAAGCAATGTCTTCTTTGGCGTTGAGTTGGTCTTTACGTAAGCCTTCTCTGACTGCCAAAACCGAATCAGCAATAACTGCATCGACTCCTGCCTTCATTTGGACTTTAGCTAATTCCGGTGAATTATTTTCAACTCCGTAAGTAACACAAACTAAACCAGAAGATTTAACAACTTGAGCTAATCTAGGACATTTAACAAGGGTCTTAGCAGCACTTACAATACCTAATAAGTTCCATTTCTTAGCAAATCTAATAGCATTTTGTAATGAAGAAGCTCTAATATCTGCCATTTTTTCTGTTCCTGCTTCAGTCAAGAATAAAATTGGAATGGTTGGCTGTTTCAATGATAGCATTAAACAAACATCTGGATGGAATGAACTGAATAAAATATCACGACCCGTTGTATTTTCATCGTAGACAATTTTTAAGATTGTATCAATGTAGAAATTCAAATCAAGAGCAACTTCTCCCATACTTTCGTGTTCAGCTTCATCTAACATTGGATACTTTAATTCAATATTAAACCCAACATTTTTTGGGATTTTCTTGAACAATTCCTTCAATGTAACAAATCCGGATGCAATTGACAACCCTCTTGAGTTACCTTTGTATCCTTTATCTTTCCAAGTTTTGGTAAGTTTCATTCTGGAAGAAATTTGATCTTGATATTCTCTGTCCAAATCGTCTTCATAGTTATTGTGACGATTTTCAACAGCAATAAAATTAGGAGCTGAAGGATATGTTGACATTGATCTTGGGCGATTATATTTGCTTACAATTTCATCATCAACAGATATTGGCACATGATAACCTTCTTTTGATTGAGCAATATGTTTCCGTTGTTCTTTTTCAAAAGCAAGTTTCTTCTTATCGTCATTTCCTTGATCACTTAAGCCCAAGAATTGTTCTGCTGTTAATGAATGCATTGGAATGTCAACTCCCGATTCAGCAACTAAGAAATCATGATAAACAACTGGAACATGATCTTTTGTAATTTGAACATCAAATTCAACGTAAGATGCACCTAATGAAGCAGCAGCAATGAATGATTCAACTGTATTTTCACCTAATTGTAATGATTTACGAACATTGACATTTTTACCCAAACCACGATGTCCGATAACTCTTGTAGATACTAATTGTTTCCAGTAAGTATCTGATCTTCCAATACTCATAGCTTCATGATTAAATGATTTCACACATAAATATTCAAAGTTAACAGATCCTAAAATATCAAGAGTATCTGACTCAATTATAGGAATAGTGATTGCATTATTTAATGATCTTAAATTAGGTCCAACAGAAGTATAAGCACTATTCAATAATGCCACACCTCTACCTAAGATTTTAGGATTTACCTTTGAGATATCTCTTCCTACATTACTCCTTAAATTATTATTGTTGTTAATGGCTTTCAAATCATTAGAATATTGGTATGTAGGAACAATATCAAAGGTAATAATAATATCATCTGCATTCATGAATTCTGTCAACTTGAAAGTAATTGGATCAGTAGCGCTACCGTGTTGGTCTTCTAAAGGTAAATCGATAATAACAGGAGTTTCGATGATCTTACTAGTTAATTTGTTTCGACAAGTAACAATTAAAGATAAAGCAGTATCCAATTCAGTAAAGAAAGATTTGGACATTGAAATCTTATTTAAATCAATTGGCCTGGAATTATCTCTTAAATCTGTGGTGCCCAAAGTGATTAGAACAAGTGATTCTTCTTTATCCAAATAACGATGACCAAATGATTTGATAGGTTTCATTCTTCTTCTTCTGGCACTTGGGGATCTTGATCTTGACTGAGCTCTGTTGGAAGAACGACCAGGTCCTGGTGTACCACTACGACTTGGAAGATCAGATGTTACATTTACAGAAGAAGTAGATTCACTGTCAAGTTGTTTAAATTGACGATAAACTTCACTGACTGCGTTCTTATTTGATTCAGGTAATCTGTCAATAGAGGAAGTCAGTAAAAGTAAATCATCATTGAAATGAGATCCAATATTAGAAGATGAATTTAGCATTGGACTATTAGTTAATGAGTGAACTGATGAACTAACTGATTTATTTGGTACTCTAGTAATGTTATTGGAAGGATTATTAATATCATATAGTAATAGTTTTTCTTCTTTAGGTACCAAAATATCAGCTACATCCAAATGACCACGAAGACAAGCATGTTCCATTGGTAACCAACCAGAATCGTCGACCAAATCATATTCAGCACCATACTCTTTCAAGAGTTTGACGATTTCCTTATAACCTTCAGAAGCAGCCGTGAAGATTGGAGTCCATCCAAATACATTTTCTCCAAGTTCAGGATTAGCATTTTCACTCAATAAATATTCAGCAATATCATAGAGATTTAGTTTCGAGGCAATATATAACGAAGTTTCGTTATTCTCTTCTAAATTAGTATAGTTAATATCGACATGACCCAATTCGATCAAATCACGAACAATTTGAAAACAATTAAGTCTTGTAGCTAATAAAAGCAAATTTGGGGAAGTCAAGATTTTATTTATGGAATGATTGATCAAAATCTCGGTAGTCTTTGGATGTTTTCCGATAACAGATAAATGTAATGGCGATAATCCATCTTGATCACCCCAATAATCGACATCATCAATAGCAACAGATGGAATCAATTTCCATTTATTTAAATGATCTAAAATGACTGCCGAAACATCTTTCAACCCATACTGACCAGCATAATGTAAAGGAGTACGCAGGTAATTGTCCTTAGCAATAAGTAATTTCTTTAAGGATTCACTATTAGTGTGACCTTCTAATTTAGATAAAATTCTGGAAAGTCCATCAATTTTAACTGGAGTTAATTGAATTCCATCGGGTCCAGATTTACTTCCGTATAAACGATTGACATCTGAACTTTCACCTGGGTTTACTTGTTTTTGTTCTTTGTTTAATTGTTTCTTACCCAAACTAACTATATGCTGATGAAAGAAGTTTCTACCACTAATATCAAAAGCATCATATAATCCACTATTAGCAGCATGATCTGGGATATCTTCAGTGAAATTAACTAAATATTCAAATAATTTATCGATACAATTAATTGAGTTTTGTAAAGTAGACTTATTCAATAAACTAATGAGAAATTTCAAATTTTTCTTTGATGTAGGAATTTTATCAAGTTCTTGAATTAATTCTAAAGCATTATCATTAAGAATAAGCTCATAATAACTTTCTAAAAATTCTTGATCAAAAGAGTATCTTCTTTTATTACCAATTTTTAATACTTCCATATTACCTGAAAGAGAAGTAGCAGCAGAAGAATCATTAGGTTTAAGTTCATTATTAGAGATTGCACTTGAAACATTATCTAAAGTTTCATCAAAAGCATATTGTTGATTACTTAATTCTTTTAAAACATTATTAATAATTTCTAAACCAGAAATAAGATCAACTTCATTAGCAAAAGGTAAAGCATTAACTCTAGTTGATAAATAAACTTCTTTATTATTATTTGGTAAATTAATTTCTTCAAATGATCCATTACTATCAGCTTTTAATTGATCATTACCTAAAATAGATAAAGAAGTTAATTTTTTATCAAGTTTTTTCAAAATTTTAACAAAACCTTTATGATTTAATTCACCAAACCATTTTAAATTCCTATAAATAGTTCTTAATTCTAATAAGATTGAAATAATTTCATCTAATTCATCAGTTGTATCAATTTGATGATTAATTGAATTATTCTTTTCATTATAAGCTAAAATTTGAACAACTTTTGATAAACGTCTACCATATTCTTTAAATTTATTATTATAAAACTCTGAAACTTTTTCAATATCACGATCTAATTCAAAGAAAAATTGTGATAAAATTGAACTAATAAGTTCTGGTAAATCTGTTGGATTTAATTCATTATAATTAATTACTGAATCAATATTTTTTATAATCTTTTTAAGATGCTTATAGTTCATATAAAATGTTGACCATTCTGGAATTTGATGTGATATAAAAGTTTTACCAAATTTCATCACGAATTAAACAATTTTTTTAACAATTTAACAGAAAAGAATTAACTAATGGATAATCATGTATTTGATATAAATCTTATTTCAGATTACCTAATGATGACTTTTCGGCTTATGCGAATTTGTACCGATAACAGTTTAAGGAAAAAACAACTCTTTTTACTTAACACGTGGAACAACACGTGTATTTCAATGTTTAGTTGATTTTTAGTCAGTTTTAGGTTATGTTATTCTAGTAGTTATATATGAACAAAATATCTGTTAATTCGGTATGTTTCGGTGGATTTTTCGGCTTACTTTTATGACTCGTCTACTCCACATTCTGAATCTCACATCATCTCGATACTTTTCGTAGAAATGCCACAAACACAAAGTCACTGACTTAGTCTACGAGAAAAGTTCGCTACTTGTCGACTATGCTGTTCAGAGCGTATTAAGTTGCGTTGTTTTCTTGAAATTAACTAATTCCAGGGCTTCCGATGGGCTCAGCTGTCAAAAATGACTCAAATCTCATCTCCTACTACAACCTGTAATCCTATCATTTGCAATTTTAAATCTTTGTTTGAAATTTTATTTATGCTTTTATTTATTTTTGTTACAACCTTACAATACCTATAAAAGAGTTTGACCTAAAGCACACCTTCCAATAGCACAAGCAGCACTAACAGTATCCAAAACATGAGCATCATTTTCTCCAAGTAATGGATTTGTTTCTACAATATCTAATGAATTAAGAAGTCCTGTTTCTGCAACAGCTTCTGCAACGTATAAACCTTCTCTTAAACTCAATCCTCCTTCAACTCTCGTACCTGTAGCTGGAACAAATGATGGATCAATTGCATCAACGTCATAACTTAAATGAATTGGTGCAGTTCTATCAGGATTAATTTTATCAAGTGCCATGTCAACAACTTTACCAATACCATATTTATCAATGTGGTGCATTGAAAATGCAGGAATTTTGAATTCTTTCAATATTTTACGTTCACCTTCATCAACATCTCTTAATCCAATATAAGCAATTTTTCCTGGTTTTAATTTAGCTGGAACCCAATCAAATTCCGGTGGGTATGATTCTCTATGAATTCCCATAACAAATGATATAGGACATCCATGTAAATTTCCAGATTCTGTGGTTTGTGGAGAATTAATATCTGCATGAGCGTCTATCCATAAAACACAGGTTTCTGGATTATGTTCAAGCATAGCACTTACAGTAGCAGTTCCAATCGAGTGATCTCCTCCAATAGTTATTGGTAATCTTCCATTTCCAGCAACTTCACGAAGACAATTATGAATCTTTTTGTTACATTCATTTACCAATGTAGTATTTTTCACACCATATGCATCTTTTTTATTTGTCTTTTGGGATTCATAGTCAGTATTTGCAAGAGGATTGGCGATTTCAGTTTCCCAACCTAAATTAGCAATTTGTTTTTCAAACCCAGCTTCTAAAATATATTCTGGACCAAGTTCTACCCCTCCTTTTGGTTGACCACCACTAAATGGTGCCGTTATAATAGTAGCTTTTTTATGTGGATGAAATTTAAATTCGACTGCATGTTAGCGAAAAGTTTTAATTTTGATAACGAATTCGATGATTTCTATGCAGAAAAAAACCCGTTTGTTTTCGTTCACCTTATATACATACCGTCTGACATTATTCTAAGTAGTTATTGATTTGAGATATATTTTGGGAATTGTGGTCAATTTATACCGCAAATACCTCTGTAAATTTTGTCAGTAAAGTGAAGGCGAGCGCGAGACTGATAAGCATGCACTTTTTGGTGGAGGCAACCAACCGCGAAACCGCTAAAGGCATCTGAGAACGAAATATGATTCCATGGTGGAGAACCATGTAATGAAAGGCATATTTTGGTGGAGACAAAGTATGGAATTACCATTACGTCGAATTTTAGAAGCCAAGCTTGTAATTTTGAAAATTATTCCATAGTTTTCGGTTGTCATTTCTACATTAAATTCAGCCAATTGAAAAAGTACAATTTCCTGAAAAGGCATGATGGTCGCAAAAAACTATATTTGATATCTCGAACAAAAGTGAAAAACTTTACAATTTTGAAAAATAACACTAATTCCGTAAAATTGCAAAAAACATGGAAATTGCGACTCACATAAAATATTCTAACACGATAGCATCTGATATTGGCATTGGCTTATCACTATAAGTGTAATTTACCGTAATATTTGTGATCCTACGTAATTATCCATAGCTAACGACTTACAAGCACACGATATTTAGGTGTTGCAAACGAATCAAATACGTAGAAATGAAGCACCAATATCTTACCGTTGTAATAACAATCAATGAATAGATGACACTTTTATGTTTTTCCAGATGCTTCTATCTATTCGATTATGTCGTCAAAATTATATTGTGATCTTAAGTATGCTATCATTCCAAGGCTTATGTCGTGTAACAACAGATTTGAGTCAATGTCTTGTTTCGTCATTGCAACTTTCATCTCATCGCACTTGGTCAGATGACCAGCTCGGTCATGTGGCTAAGCCTAGTGGAATTGCTTTGCCCGTGTACTCCCTCAATTTCATATAAATTGTCAAGTTATCATAACTAACAAAATTTTTAAATTTTTACTCAATTGACTTAAATTAACTAAAAATGTCTTCAATTATTGCCTCCCATATCCCAACTACAATCACCAATGCCAAACTTGAGGAATTTTTTGGATTTTGCGGCACTATAAAGAAGATTTCTCCTATTGATAAATCAGATAAATTTCAAAGTTTTGAAATTGACTTTACTTCAGAAAAGGCTCTTTCAACTGCGTTATTATTAAATGATGCTGAATTAGATGGGGTTCCAATTAAAGTTGAGGAACTGAAAAATTCCTCAACTTCAACTTCTAAACCTTCTGATCAACCTCCAAGTTATGCTGAAGCAACCCCAACTGGATCTAGCACCACAAGTGATAATAAAATTCAAGACTCTACTAAAACTGGTGATAGCAAGTATGATGATATTCCTCAAGAGGAAAAACCAAAACTGGCAATCTTGGCTCAATTATTGGCCCAAGGTTATCAATTATCAGATAATCTTATAGAGAAACTGATTCAATTTGATAAAGAAAAGGGTGTTAGTACTAAATTCAAGACTTTCTTACAATCGCTTGATGAAAAATACTTACATAGTCAAGAACCAGAATCTACTGCTAATAAGAATCTTAATAAAGTACAAGGAAAGTTTGCTTCCTTGACTCAATCTTTCCAAGGTTCAAGTTATCAACAAAAACTTCAACACTATTATGAAAAGGCATCAAGCCATCCATATGGTGTTAAAGTTCACGATTTCTATAAGAATTTACACAAAGATGTTACCGATGTTCATAACGAAGCTAAACGATTGAATGAATTAAAGAAAGAAAAAGATTTGGAATCAAGTCAAGCAACTGCTTCTGCAGGTGCAGCTATCAACACAGCTAATTAATTATGTATGTACAGTGATTATTAATAAACGAGTTTAATTATAGAAAAATTTAAAATAACTGGTGTTGATTATATTAGTGTAGATTTAGTGTAGATAGCCAGGTTTGTGTCAAAAGGTTGCGATAACCAATTTTGTGTTTGCAACTAAATTAAGCTATTCAAACTACAATGTATTCACCAGCTCAAATTGAAATACTTGTTGATCTCAATATTATAACTCCAGCTCTTGCTTCTTTGGGTGATCCCTCTATATACATAAGGTATGAATTTCAAAAATCATAAAATTTTTAAAATTCAATAAATTAAGGTTTATTTTTCGGTAACCGTTGCAAAAACCTACTAACCATAGTGCCTTGGGTATTCTGCATCAAATAAGAACGAGTCAACCAATAACTCCTGATTTGGACACGATGACTCGAACGGTGTTAGCCTATCTTCGGACTTTAGGCTTGGCCACCGAGCACCCCGGATTTTCAATACCGCAGTTAACAGCAATTCACCGGTTAGTCACAAATCTTGACGATTTCATTGGTCTGTATCTCACAAATACTCCGTTAAATGATATGTCTGGCTACGTGTGAAATATTTTGTAATTAATCCAGGAAAAAAAAGTCCGAGACATACCCCGGGCTAAAAATTTCACGACTTTCAATTGACACATTCTAAACAATTTCAACTATAGTTACTTTTAGTTATATACTTAAAAGCTATATAAATATGAATAACATTGATTTTTATAAATTGAACGTGATTTCCCCGGATTTTTACCGACGCTTGTAGAAGTTCCACCACACCGAGTCATGAGTCAAGCTCCGCGGATAATAAAACCGACTTTGTATGGGTGCACGGGTCCGTCCCCGGGTTCGGGGTAAAGGAACATTGCCGAGTATATTGTGGGGCAGATGGGGGACTATATAAAGGGCCCCCGGTACACCGACGAGAATTTTTCAATTGATTTCATAAGAATAACGTTGTAAATTATCTTGTTTTATACCAATTGATAGGGGAATTATTCAAAGAAAATGTCATCTACAAAACAACAAACAAAAGGTAAAAGTGTTACCGATTTAATTGCAGGTGGAACTGCAGGACTTTTCGAAGCTTTATGTTGTCATCCATTAGATACAGTTAAAGTAAGAATGCAATTATATAGAAAAAGTGGACAAAAACCTCCAGGATTCATAAAAACTGGTATTAATATTGTTCAAAAGGAAACTTTTCTTTCACTTTATAAAGGTTTAGGAGCAGTTGTTATTGGAATTGTTCCAAAAATGGCATTAAGATTTTCATCTTATGAATTTTATCGTTCTTTATTATATAAACCAGATGGAAGTATTACTACTTCAAGTACATTTCTTGCCGGGGTTGGTGCAGGTATCACCGAAGCCGTTGCTGTTGTAAATCCTATGGAAGTCGTTAAAATTAGATTACAAGCTCAACACCATTCAATGGCTGATCCATTAGATGTACCAAAATATAGAAATGCTCCTCATGCTGCTTTTGTGATTGTAAGAGAAGAAGGTTTCAAAACTTTATATAGAGGTGTTTCTTTAACTGCAGCAAGACAAGCAACAAATCAAGGTGTTAATTTTACTGTTTATTCAAAAATTAGAGAATATTTACAAGAATATCATGGTGCTGATAATTTACCAGGTTGGGAAACTTCATGTATTGGTTTAATAAGTGGTGCTTTAGGTCCATTATCTAATGCTCCTTTAGATACTATTAAAACAAGATTACAAAAAACTACTTATGCTTCAAATGAATCAGGTTTAGTAAGAATTGTTAAGATTGGTAATCAATTAATTAAAGAAGAAGGTACTGCTGCATTATATAAAGGTATTACTCCAAGAATTATGAGAGTTGCTCCTGGTCAAGCTGTTACTTTTACTGTTTACGAATATATGAAGAGAGTATTAGCTGGAGAAACTGATATTCCAGGTGTTGCCTCGGTTAAAAAGAAGCTTGAATAAGTAAGTTGTACAAAACTAATTAAATAATCACTTATCAAAGGATAGTAAGATACAGTCAATTTAAGTTTTAAATTTAATTCAAGTTGGAATTTCTTTTTGATCAATATATTCATTACCAATTCTTTGTAAGATCGTAAATCATCGACACTATAGCACTACAAGTTCCATAGAAATATATGGTGTAGATAACATTTAACTTTTATTGTAGTCATAATGATAAATAAACTATATTGACTCGGAGTTTTAGTACCGGTACCGTATCGGAGTTCAAATGGTGAGGCTAAAGTACATGTGATTAATTGAAAGAGTACTGTATAGGAATTAATTTTACTGTTCCTCGGGAGATACCATATGTACTAAATGAATATGATTTTGCATTGCATCACCTCGAGCGAATCCACGGTAACAGTAGGAACAAATATGAGGTTTTTCACCTGTATGAGTTCTCATATGAGTAGTTAATCTATACTTTTGAGTAAATCCATATTGACAGTATGGACATACAAATGGTTTTTCACCCGTATGAGTTCTTAAATGTCTTTCTAAATCAGATTTTTTCCGAAATGTTTTACCACATTCTCCATGTTCACATGTAAGACTTCTAGCTACTTGTGAAGGTCTATAAGGAGATTTTGAAAACGGTAGCTCAGGATGTTGTCGTGCTTTATGATTTAAATATGATGCATAATCTTTGAATTTTGCAAAACAGTGCTTAGCATGACAATGAAATTTCCTATCTACTGACAAACTATCTGAAGGCACATCAATAACTCGACGAGTTCTCTTCTTTCTTCCTTTTAATGAAGTATCAGTTGATGTCATTGTTGATGAATCTGAAGTAAATGGTTTCTCATCTTCATTTTCTCCAACAAATGAAGTATTTGATACTTCTGAGTCTTGAAGATGACTCGATGCTATAGTATGTATATTTGTCTCCAGCTGTAGTGTGGTGTCGATGTTGTTCAAAATATCTCTTTCCAGCATGATTACAGTAATTCAATTATATCGCACCCAAAACTAAATACTTGCCTTCAGGTGAGAAACTATTACTTACTTACTTCATAGAGATAGCAATAGTTTTATATAAATTTATAAATTATCAACACAATTGTGAACTTTCAATTGACAAATAAAATGATTTCTAAAATACACCCTTTTAGACTACCGGTTTTTTCAAAATTAGCGTCTAGACGTATTCATAATTCTCTACCTCAGATGGTTCCGAGATTTGGTAATCGTACCAGGGTTGCCAAAGAGATATCTAGAGAAGAAGTTGAAAAATTCAAAATTCAGCAACAGCAAAACCCCCAGCAATCTTCTAATGATTTTTATTATCAAACTAATCCTTCACTGAATTACGATAAGTTTGCAAATGAACCATCTTTAAATCACACTATATTTGAAATACCTCCTAATAAAAATGGAATTATAACGCCGGAAGATGGGATTTACGATATTTTGAAAGAGCCTACGTTAGTCATTGAAAGACAAGTGGAATTTCTTAATCTATTTATTGGTTTTGAACAAGCAAATAAGTATAAGATCATGAATTCAATGGGTCAACAAATTGCATATATGGAAGAGATTGACTTTGGTATAATGAAAGCTTTGGGAAGACAATTCTTCAGACTTCATCGTCCTTTCGATATTGGTGTTTATAACATGTTTGGAGAACTTTTAATGACAATTAAAAGACCATTTTCTTTTATAAATTCTCATATAAAGGCAAACTTACCTGGTTATGATGAAAATGGTGATCTCATGTTTGAAGCTATTGGAGAATCCGTACAAAGTTGGCATCCTTGGAGAAGAAGATATAATTTATTCAAGTTAGAAGATGATGTGACTGATAATTATGAACAATATGGTTATATAGATGCACCTTTTCTTTCATTTGATTTCCCGGTTAAAAATGAAGAAGGTCATGTCATTGCTTCTGTTGATAGAAACTGGGTTGGTTTAGGAAGAGAATTGTTCACTGATACCGGGGTTTATGTCGTTAGAATGGACCCTGCTAGTTTTGCAGGTATGGGTGATATGTACCCAACAGTTGCAGGACCACTTACACTTGATCAAAGAGCAATTTTGCTTGGAAACGCCGTTAGTATTGATTTTGACTACTTCTCTCGTCATAGTAGATCAAGTCCTGGATTATTTTTTTCGGAAGTTGAGTAATGATCTTTTCATGTATTCAATTATATAGTTCATGAGATATTTATATATGATACAATTTATTACTTACGATAGAATTGCAGTAACATTCTTGCCTGTCCTTTAGTTCTTGACTGATTCAATAATTCTTGATACTCTGAATCACTTAAATCTTTATTAATATTTTTAAGTAATTCAACTGTTAGTCCAATATAATCGTGTTTTCTAAGCTCAATTTCATGTTTCCAGGTTTCTCGTTTAAATAATTCGGTATTCATCATGATTTCGTCACCCAAAGCTTTTGCTCTCTCGTATTTATCATCGGTTATACCAAGAAGAGAGAATCTTAATTCATCTCCGTATTTTGCAATTCTTTTATGTAAAACATCTGGTAATTTATTGATGAATTCTTCTTGACTTTCTACTTTATCGTGTTTGATTGGATACCTTTTAAGCCCATCCAACTCATAGATATGACCATTCACGTGAACGTATCCGATGAAATGGAAAAGTCCGTCATCCTTATCGTTATAATTTTCAGGTGGAGGTGGTTTATCGCCATCGTCTATGAGAGTAGGAGAAGAGAAAGAATTATGAACAGATCGAATAAGATCGCTATTTGAAATGGTTTCTCCTGTCATTTCTGGGTCAAACCCGGTAACAAATGACTTGAAATTTATGAGTTCGTCTCCAATATCAATAGAATTCACATTGAATAAAACATTCAATACCGCCTGGGTAGCGCAAGCATTTTGAATAGTTTGATTAGCGAAAAAAATGCCATTTTCTTGATAAGTTTCATCATAAACTCCAGTGAGTGGTTTGTTATTATCCTTAGCATATGCTCGATCGACCAGACCATATTTAAAGAGAAAAATCACTCCGTGAATTGGTGCTAATGCGGCTAGCGATTCAGAATCTATAGAATATAAATCATCAAATTGTACATTTTTCACCTGAAGTTTCGATACAAGTTCAGTAAACACTCCCTAAATGTTAGAATTCCACTTGACAATCATCTCACTAATTTACGTACCGCATCAGAATCAATGGTATTCCAACCTGATTCAGACATGTTAGTAGTAGTTGATAATTGTGTGCGAAAAATTACAATCATTATCTAGCCACCACTACGTGTTCTTCTAATAAATATGCCACACGGAGCTCTGTACGAAGAGTACACGAAATTGTTTACGATGGGGTCTGCTCCTGTTACAGGTAGCTCATTGGGTCAATATCAGACCTTAATTACGTTTTTACTCACAATAATTGGTATGTAATAAGTACGTGGCTTAATTCTTCATAATATACTAATCAATAGCTTTTGGATCATTATCTATGGGGTTCTTAATTGATTATAAGACCAGAAATCCAGCATTACAATTATTATATATTTTAGTAGCATCTTTGTCCATTGGTTTGGGTACTGTATATGCTTCTAACTTCTTTGGTGTGTACATTTAATAAACGACCATGACGAAAGTGGTGTAGTGGGCTTTAAGAGAAGGTAATGAAAAGGTTATTAAATGTTTAAACAAATATACTATCATGAATTCGATTTAGAACACTTGTAGTTTGCATTCCTATTGGATCATAGGCTTCCGTAATCCTTTAATAATCGTTAAATGTCAAATAATTTTTCACTGCGCTGTCTTTTCCTGTAACTACTATGAAATTAACGGCTGTATTTTCTGTTTTATTCTGGTCATCTTTAGCCGTTGCCAATGCTTCGGTCGATGATTACGCCGACGATAATAATATCTATGAGTTATCGCCTTCAAATTTCGATAAAATTATTCATAAAACGAACTATACCTCTATTGTAAAGTTCTATGCTCCATGGTGTGGATACTGTCAGAAATTAAAACCAACTTGGAAAAAACTTGGTAAACTCATAAATAATGATGGGAAGTATGCGGTTAACGTAGCTGCCGTGAATTGTGATAAAGAATCTAATAAGCAATTATGTGCTCAGCATAGAGTTAGTGGATTCCCTACTATCATGGTATTCAGACCTCCAAAGTATGGTCAAGATAAGAAAGGGAAAGTATACCGTCATACTGTCGAGCCATATAACGGAGAAAGAAGTCTTAAAGCTATGCATGGCTTTATATCTTCATCGGTTAAAAATTACGTTAAAAAATTTCCAAATGTTAACAGTGATAGTTTGAAAGAATGGTTGCAAGAGTTTCCCGACTTTAAAAAGGTTTTACTTGTGACTGAATCCCAGGTTTTAAGTGCGTTATACAAGTCTTTGGCAATTGATTTCATTGACTCTATAAAGTTTGGTATGACTACAATGAAATCTCTTAAGGGAGTTGAATCACCAAAAGTTACTGTTGGAGGTGAAGAGACTGAAATTCCCCTTCAAGAAGGTGATAAGCTTCCCAAATTATTCACATATGACGAAAAATCCAAGAATTTTGTTCTGTATGACAGAAAATCTAAACTTAATGATAAGTTAGATATTTCAGACTGGTTAATGAAAGTCCATGGTGCTAAACCTCTTGAAGGAGGATTATCGAAAAGGTTTAAAAAGTACCACAACCAGTTCATCAGGGGTAAGAAAGCTAAGAAGGAAGTGGAACACGATGAATTGTAGTTTAACGCACATTCTTGGAATATATGTAATTAGATAGTTCTATATAAAAGTATAAAAGTATAAAGGATATAATAGGTGTAATTCAAAACTCAAGCCACAGCACAAACTCTCTTGCAACACAATTTATTCTCTTGTGTATCCAGAATCTTCCCACATATCTAGACCTTTCCCAAATTATCAATCATATCCATGAGAGAATCTAAATCGTCTTTTGACTTTTCCTCTGACTCTTTCGGTTTCGACTCCTTTTCTTCATTGAGGAGAATCCAATTGGAGACTTGGTCTATGTATAATTTAGAGTTTGGGACGAAATGTCCACCGGGGTGCTTGAGTGTGTCAGAGTTTTCTTTGAAAACTTCATACATCTCCAAACAACGTTCTTCGGATATGACAGTGTCCAACTCCCCAAACACATTCAAAATCTTGAAAGTTTCAGAAGCTCCTTTATCTTTGGTGTAGTAGTGATCCAAATCAGAAGCCGCCGAGTTTGGACCAGTGTCAACCTTGAAACCAGAGTATAAAATGACGAATTTTAATGTATTTACATTAAATAGTTCATTGAATTTGTGGCAAAGAAGACCAGCAACAGCAGCGCCCTGAGAAAACCCAATTAAACCTACTATAGGTAAGTCTGAATCATCTTCGTCCTTAGAGTTTTTCATATCTTCATCAGGGATTATATTACCATTTTCAACATAATCTTTGATACATTCTACTGCCTTTGAAATATCCACACCATCGTTATAGTAATCTTTCTTTACCCACCACGCTCTATAGTCAGTTTCCTCGTGTTCCGAAGGTTTAGAATCAAATCGTGATAAAGTATCTGAGGATGGAAGTTGAGATGGTGTAAGTTTTATAGGGCCATTGAGATACACACATCTATACTGAAGTTTGGTCAACTTCTTACGGAGAGCAGAGGTCTTGGCGTAGAATACAGAAGAAGATTGAGTGAATCCGTGAAGGAAAAGGATCCGTCCCTTGATGGCTGATTTAGGAGGCATAAAGTAGTTTTTATTGGAAAAATTAGTGTGCTGTACGCATGAAAAGAAGTTCGAATAAATCTATACTAATACTATAAAAAAATGTATACCAATCTACGAAAAGTTACAACACCAAGTCTAAATCAAGGATGCTTCTGATGATTTGAATCTTTGACTTATCGGTGTTATCGCCATCCCCGTAAAATTCACCAAAGTCCGGCTTACTTTTGATGTTCGTATAGTCTGAATCGAGCTCAATGTAGTGAACTACAGTACCGAAACCTAAGTTATGAGCAGCCTTAACATTGATTTCACTATCGTCAATAAACGCTTGTTTAGCCATAGCTTTTGCGTCGGTGTGGTCAACACCCGTCAATGTGAGACAATTGAAGAAGAATTTGTCCATAGGCTTACATACAATTGGAAAACTTGAGTAGTCACAGTAACTTAACCCATCGAACAAATCACCTAACCCCAAAAATGAAACCACTCTCAAGGCATGATTCTTATAGGCGTTCGTTATAAGCCAAAAGAAATCGTATTCTTGAGTTTGCTTGATTTTTATTAATAAGTCTCTAAGTTTATGATTGGGTTTCAAAACTGATTTCAAATCAAGTGAGTCATCAACTTTGGAATTATATTCCAATGCATCCACACGATGGTTTCGGACAAGTCCTTCAAGTGCCAACCCATACGTGGTATAGTAATTGATGTGTAAGTTATGGGCGTCTTCATCATTAAGCAGTAAACTATCTTTAAAGTAATTATGAATTTTAACTTGCATCATATCGTGAATTTGAGTCGATCTCTCATACAAACAATTGTCAATATCAAAGTAGAATATCTTCAGGTTCTTAAGATGTGCTGGAACTGGTCCGAATCCATACTTTAAGTTTACTTGATTATTTTCACTAGGATCAATCTCAGGGTTTGTGTAGCTGATAGAAGATGCTGTCATTATAGATTTTAGAGTGGGAATTGCAATTGGTTTTCTGAAACGGAGATTGAATAAACCCTGGCGGGAGATTAAGAAGGATGACAAAACGGAACGATTCAAAATGTCAATTTTCAAGTTGAACTTAACAGAGAAGAAAATTGTAGTACGTACAAGGAATTTTAGCACGTTGTCGCGAGAAGTTGCAAAACTACAGTAGAGTGAACAGGAACGGGAATTACGGGAATTATCTTGAATTGGCCGATAACAGATTCGAAACAAATGAAGGCATATTGTCAGAGTATCTGAAACACGGTAAGATTCAAAAGATTTTACAGTTTAATTTTTTTCTTGATGGAAAATTTGAATTTTCTCGTATATCTTACTACTTTGGTATTACGAGTCGTAGAATACGTCTTGCTGTACTAACTTGAGGTCTTTGGATAAATAATTGTGCATGTAGTCCAATACACGGTAAATATTGGTGACGGCATCAACGATCTCATCTTTATTGTAGTTAGTTGAAGAACGAAGTACATGCCCCAATTGAACATGGTACTTATCTCGAGCTCGGCCAACAGCTACGCTTATTTTTTTAAGCTGATTATAGTTTCGAGTCTTGATTTGCTGGTAGTGGGTTTTATTGTCTTCACTGTTTTCGTTCAAGATAAATGTCTGCAGAAGGCATAAATTCGATAAAAGTAGTTTGTAGTAGCCAGAATATAATTGTTCTATAATGTTCAGGTTATCTTCGCTAATTTTTCGGACTAAATCTAGTTTATACACTTTGACCACCGTTGAATGAACAATATTGATAGATACCATCAGGCCTGCCTCACTGGTATCAGTAAGAGAGTCCATTCCCATTATAAACGTCTTGCACAAACTCGAGCTAAATTCATTTAATAGTTCATTTGATTTATCACTAGCGTGTAACGAGTGTATAAGTTGAAGGGTGTTATATTTGAGCTTATAGTCATGATTGGGTAATGGTTGGTTGTCGGGGTTACCGTAATGATAGCATTTAAAGAACTTATGTAGCAAGGTGTTGGCTTCTAAAGCCATAATGTCATAAATATTATCGTCATTATGTGAGTCATCTTGCTTATTTAGCCACAGATACCTCCAGTGTATTATTCTCGTGAACACTGGGTTGATTAAGTGAGCCATCAACTTCGACGAATCTTGTAAGTTGAAGTCATTGATACTGAAAAAGAATATTCTGAGTATCTGGTAGTATAATTCATTACCAGCATCATGCGTTGTTATAATGTGAAGAAATACAATACATAATCTGTCCGGTAGAAGACCTACCGAGTTACAAAAATGTGAAAGTTTGAGCGGGACCTTATCGGTTTCTTGTAGTAGCTCTTTATTGGCACCTATGGATGTGAACCAGTCGGTAACTGTAGTTCTCTGAGAAGAGCGACGAATTGAGGTTACCTCGATTTCAGAGTCGTAAACAAACTCCATGAACTCAGCTGCCTTTCTAAGTAACTGAATGGTTCGGAGTTCATTCAATGCAAAAGATACATAGTCGTCAAAATTTGACTTCACCATATTGAGTAATCCGGAGAAATTTGAATTGGTTAAGCATAACGATACGAGCGATTTATTGAAACTATTGGATACCGATAGTTTTGACGTAGTATCGTCGAAGAAGTAGAATTGACGGTTAAGCGAGTCAGTACCCTTTTCCAAACCTCTTTTCACCAACAGTTCAATTAGCATTCGATGATAGTCCATATCTAATGAGTATTTAAAACTAGACCCATTATCATTTAATTCCTTTACAATGGCATTTTTAAAGCTAATGATATCAAGGTACTCTTTTTGAGACTTCCTTTCGTCTTCCTTGAGATTATTAAGAATTTCCTGATTTTTCAAGTACAATTTTTCATTTTCCACCGCTGAAGTCTTAAATATAGCAGGAATTGAAATATCATCATCACTTTTTATATCATTTACTTTTAAAGTGGATTTATGTAAATCTGATGATAATTTTTGTCGTTTTGGAAGAGATTCTCCACCAATAAGGTCTAAAATATCCTCATCCAGTGAAGACATTGTAAATGCCTTTTGTAAGCGCCATATTTTCGTACGGCTTATGGCGGAAAAAAATCCCAACTGAAAAAAAGCCGAAGATAATGAAAAATCCCTTTTAAAAGCGAGCAAAATTCATAAAATCTACCAACTATTTAGTGGTTATTACAATAATTTATAATGTCATACGAAAAACTTCCATTAGAGCCACTTTTCGCTAAGATCGATGAATTAAAACCAAAATTCATTGAAAGATTAAGACAAGCAATTGCTATACCATCAGTTTCATCAGATGAAAGTCTTAGACCAAAAGTAGTTGAAATGTCAGCATTTTTAGTTAATGAATTAACTAATTTAGGATTTGAAGATATTCAATTAAAAGATTTAGGTATTCAGCCACCTCCAGTAACTGATGAAAGTTTAAGATTACCTCCAATTGTCTTGGGAAGATATGGTAATGATTCATCAAAGAAGAATGTATTGGTTTATGGACATTATGATGTTCAACCAGCATTAATTGAAGATGGATGGACAACTGAACCATTTAAAATGCATCATGATGAAGTTAAAGATATTTTATATGGAAGAGGATCAACTGATGATAAAGGACCAGTAATGGGATGGTTAAATGTAATTGAAGCACATCGTGCTTTAGGATGGGAATTACCAGTTAATTTATTAGTATGTTTTGAAGGTATGGAAGAAAGTGGATCATTAGGATTAGATGGACTTATTGCAAAAGAAGCTGAACAATATTTTAAAGGTGTTGATACTGTTTGTATTTCTGATAATTATTGGTTAGGTACTACAAAACCAGTTTTAACTTATGGTTTAAGAGGATGTAATTATTATCAAATTATAATTAATGGACCAGGAGCTGATTTACATAGTGGAATTTTTGGAGGTGTTGTTGCTGAACCAATGACTGATTTAGTTAAAGTATTAAGTAAATTAGTTGAACAAGATGGAACTATTTTAATTCCTGGTATAAATGATATGGTTGCACCATTAACTGAAAAGGAAGATGCATTATATGATGATATTGATTTTTCAGTTGAAGAATTAAATGCAGCTTCAGGTTCCAAAACTGCACTTTATCAAAATAAAAAAGATATCTTAAAACATAGATGGAGATATCCATCATTATCAATTCATGGAGTTGAAGGAGCTTTTTCAGGAGCAGGTGCTAAAACTGTTATTCCATCAAAAGTTATTGGGAAATTTTCAATTAGAACCGTACCAAATATTGAATCAAGTAAATTAGATGAATTGGTTTTTGAACATGTTAAAAAAGCATTTAATGAATTAAATTCTGTTAATACTTTAAAAGTTGAATTAATTCATGATGGTGCTCATTGGGTTTCAAATCCTTTTAATGCATCATTTACTGCTGCTTCTTATGCTACTCAAGATGTTTGGAATGTTAAACCAGATTTCACCAGAGAAGGTGGATCAATTCCAATTACTCTTACTTTTGAACAAGAACTTGGTACTGATGTTTTATTATTACCAATGGGTAGAGGTGATGATGGTGCTCATTCTATTAATGAAAAATTGGATGTTAGTAATTATATCAATGGTTGTAAGACCTTAGGTGGTTACTTACATTACTTCAGTAAAGCATAAATATTTATTATGTAGTATATGAATAGTGAGTACTAAATGTAGAGTAATTGAAGTAAGTGAAATAGTGAGTATTAAATGTAGAGAAGTAAGTGAAATAGTGAGTATTAAATGTGGAGAAGTAGTTGATAAAATTAGTGAAAAAAACACAATTTTCAACCAAAAAGTCGTCTGACCATTTCGACCAATCGAATCTCTCAAATCTAACTTGCTTCAATTCACTTTCCCTTCTTTCCTTCCCTTCCTCTTTACCTCGTCTTTACCTCTTACTTTACTCTTCTCTTTAATTCTGCTGCAAAAATGTGCCCGGTACAATTTATCGAAAATTTTGCACTACGGCTTATGAACAAGACGATTTTCATAATCTTACAACATTTTATTTATTTATAAGAAATTGTTATATAATGTCAGAGAATTTAAAACGAGCTGAATCGTTATTCAATAGAATAATGAATCAAAATGGTAAACAAGATGGGAATATTTCAAGATCGAATTCCAATGGAAATCATTCCACAAATAATCAAATTTCAAATCAATCGTTAAATTCACATAATCAACATTCAATGAATCATCAGATGAATAATCAGCATAATCGTCAACATAACAATTCATCAAGAAAACCTCGATCTAATAGAAATAATACACCAATAGATCTACCTAAACGAGATCCAATTAAACAAGCAGAATTAACGTTAAGTCAAATTCCATCAGATCATCATATTTTACCATATTGTTGGACACTTTGGCATCATTCTCGTAGAAAGAAGAAGATTCCATCACCAGAAGAAGAAAATGGTAATGAAGATTCAGCAGTTGATTCATATTTACAAACAACAAGAGAACTTGAATTTATTACATTAAATAATTTAAATACAACAAGTATTGGATCTTTAGAACAATTATGGATAAGTTTAACATCATTGAAAAAACCATTTGAATTTTCATTATCAACAGAATTATTATTATTTAAATCTGGTATTATACCAGTTTGGGAAGATCCAATTAATACTAAAGGTGGACGTTGGGTATTTAAATTTGGTCGTAGAAATTCAAATATTGAAGAAGATGAAACTGTTAAAAAAATTAGACAAAGAACAAGTTTAGTTTGGGAAAGACTTATTTTAAAAACAGTTTCTGGATCACTTTTCCCTCCAAACGAATATACTTCAGAAGTTCAAAATATTTTACTTAATGATATAAGTGGATTAGTTCTTAGTATTCGAAAAGATGAAGATATTATAAGTATTTGGAATTCAAATTTAAATTTTAGTAAAGAATCAAAAGTTTTCAATCCATTCCAAGCAAGAAGAGTTATTTGTGATGCAATTCTTAGAGTTATAAGAGAATGTGATTTAATTTTAACTGGTGCCAATTTAACTACAACCGTTGATAATAGTTATACTGAAAGAGTTAGTGGAGTTTCTTTTGATTATAGATTACATTCAGATAGTGGACATCCATCAAGTTATGGAAATTCAAATCGTCGTTTTAAAAAGGGAAAAAATTGATAGACTTGAAATTTACATTTAGACAAATAGTCTAGACAATTACAGCCAGTCAATTAGTCAATTAGACATTAGACAATTGAACAATTACAGTCAATTACAGATTTAAATAACAATTACATCGGATTTGACCAGGTCTGATCATCACCAATATCTTGCAGCCGTTCTAGTGCCAGTAACTCCTCCATTTTCTAGACTTGTCACTAACCAGTCAGCATCATGTACATATTTAATATCGATGCATAAGCCAATAGGCTGAAATTAAATGTAATACTGTTTCACTTTTCTCTTGTTTCTACTTCCTTTATGTTTACTTTCTACTCTTCCCTTCCACCATCTATTCACCCGTTCTTTTCGTCGTAATTACAATATTTTCCATTCCGTGTGCCGTTAATCAGGTGTTGCCAAGCTATAGCCGGTCTTAAGCGTGGGCGTGTGCCGACGAGGAAAATTTTCAGCCGTCTGCACACAAATCTTACCTTAAGTAATTCTCAAATGACTTACTAAAATCATCACCTAATTTCCAACCTACAGTTCATTTACTTATTTATTTACGATATAATATCAAAAGATTTCAATTTACTAATTTTATTCTACTTTATAATTTGTATATAAAGATTTATTTTTGAAAAAAATCATAAATTTGGCAGAAAATTTTTATGGGTATTATTCATGTCGTCTCCGCCAATTACATCAGTTAATTCAACGTCAATAAATACTCATCAAGTTAATTCAAATTATCAAATTAAATTTGAATCAGGACCTTCAATAGTTGAATTATTTCATTCTGCTAAAAAACTCCTTTCTTTACAAACAAGAGTTGAAAATAGACAATTACGTAAGGATAATCATAATTCACAAAAGAAACATATGCAATTTGAAAATTTAGTTAATTATCAAGATGATCATAAAAAAATATTAGATTTATTATCTCCACTTTCTGTTGATGATTTAAAAGATAGTCCAACAAGTCAAAAACATCATTCATCTACTTCAATTTCTGTAAATCCAAATACCGTTTCTGCTTCAAATAAAGTAAGACAATCAAATATTGGTATGATGGGTATAACTCCTTCAAGTATGAATGATTCTCCTCCTGGAACTATAAATTCAAGAAATTCTCTGGATCATTTAACTTCAAGACATAATTCTGATAATGCTCCTGTTTCTTGGACAACTCCTTCAAATGATTTAAAAACTTCTTCAAATACCGACTTTAATAACCCCAAGAAAAGAGATTCTGTTGATTCTTCTCCATTAATACCAAAAGATTTATCAAATTCAATTCATCCTGTAACAAAATCAAATTTAACTTCATCATTAACTCAACAAAGACATAAACAAGAAAATTTAGAATCTTCTGATAAATTAACTGAATGTTATAATTGTCATACTTTAAAAACTCCTCTTTGGAGAAAAGATCCTCAAGGAAATACTTTATGTAATGCTTGTGGACTTTTCCTTAAATTGCATGGTACCACAAGACCATTAAGTTTAAAAACTGATGTTATCAAAAAAAGAAGTTCAAGAAGAGCTTCTTCAAATACAAAAATTTCATCAGCAAATCCTTTATTAAATAATTCAACATTAAGTAATTCTTTGGATAATAGAGGAAAATTCATAAACAGTTCATATAATATTAATAATGGTTTATCAGTTTCAAATGGTACACCAATTTACAATAGTCTTCCAAATCAAAATGTATTTAATAATTCATTTCCTAATTCTGATCCAAATTCATCAAATAATAATAATGGACGTTATAAAAATGTTCTTATATTACCAAAACCACCAACTGGATCAAATTCATCAACTTTATCAAGTAATTTAAATTTAAAATCAATACCAATACCTGCAAGTTCACGTCAAGGAAGTGTGGCATCATCACCATTTACTCCATCAAATAATAGTATGAATCAACAATTTAAGAGAAAAAAATCTGATATTAATATAACAAATTCTATGAGTAATGATTTAAGTGAATCATTTGGTAAAAGAATACCATCACAAATTTCAATTCCAAATAATTCATTTTCTAAAAGAAATTCAGGGATTGCTATTAATAGAAGATTATCAAGTACTAATTTATCTTCAAATCGTAAGAATTCTGCTCCTGGAGTTACATCAATTAGTAATACTCCATCATCTTTAACACCAGCAAATATAAATCTCTTAAATGCAAAATTTGCTAATAATATTTATTTTGAAAGCAATTATCAAACACCTTCAAATATACCTGATGTTAGTACCCCAGGATCAGTTAATTCACAATCTAGTTCATTTACAAATAATACTAGAAATTCATTTACACCATCAAGTCATCGAAAATCATTTATTGTTCCATCAGATATAAGAGAAGGAGAATTTCATAAAGGTGCAACTGGTGGATTAAATTCTGATGTTGATTATTTTAGAGAATATACTTCATTACATTGTGATGAAGATATTGAAATGACATCAAATGATGATCAAGTTCTTGATTTCCAATTAAAATCAAGAAATAGTGGGATAACAAAATCTAATGGAGGTTCAGATAATAAGGATTTAGATTGGTTAAAATTTGAAATATAATTACAATTACGCTTGCATACGAATAAATAGAGACGATAATGATAACGTTGTATAATAGATGTAGAGGAAGGGTATAGATTACAAGATACTAGCACAGTAATTGATATCTGCTGGCTTATCTTACTAGAGATCTTCTTACTAGGTCTTCTTGATATAGAACTTTTAAGTATAGATCTAATCACTATAGCTCTACTATAGCTCTTCTCACCAGCTTCTTAGTATGGATCTTCTTAATAGAGATCTCTTGTTGTAGATCTTGCTGTAGATCTTCTTGCTGTAAACTTTCTTACAAGCTCTTCTCACTAGCTCTTCTTAGTATAGGTCTATTTACTATAGCTCTTCTTAGTATAGATCTTCTTAATGCATCTCTTCTCACTAGCTCTTCTTAGTATAGGTCTATTTACTATAGCTCTTCTTAGTATAGATCTTCTTAATGCATCTCTTCTCACTAGCTCTTCTTAGTATAGATCTTCTTAGTGTATCTCTTCTCACTAGCTCTTCTTAGTATAGATCTTCTTAATGTATCTCTTCTCACTAGCTCTTCTTAGTATAGATCTATTTACTATAGCTCTTGTTAGTATAGATCTTCTTAATGTATCTCTTCTCACTAGCTCTTTTTACTATATCTCTTACTATACTTAATACAAATTGCCGCTACCACAGCTACAGAACTATAAAATCCTCTTGCTCCTACTGCTAAGCATCTCTACATTCACTTCACAAACAATCAGTAGTTCCAAATCACCTTGGCAACATAATCTCAATCAACCTACTTGCTACTGTGGCTCATTAAGTTGTACACTTACACCAACTTTCCTATTTACTGCCTTCACACCTCCCCAAATGCTCAGCTATTTCTTTCCTATCCACATCCTCTCCAAATCACCTTAATTCTCCTTCAAAACACCTTCAACCAATTAACCTCTTTGCCTGTTTTGTCACTAGTCTGATACTCTTCGGTTGCACGGGTCTGCATGAAGGTGCATACTGCTGCATATTTCATAAGATCATGCCCTAATTTTCAACTTTTACCTTTTCAATCTTGACTTTCCCAACCATCAACTCCAATTAATCAACTCTTCATTTCTATTAATTTGCAGCTACTCGTGGGTCGTGTTTGACCAATGGCATGTGAAGTGTCGTACCGCTATAATTTTTTTTTTTTTCAGTCGCATCTGTCGTATAAAAAATTTTCGATATAAGAGGACAGCGATCCGCTTGAAAAATTGATTTTTAATAATTTTAAATATTAATTGAAAAAGTTTAAAAAAATTATCAATTAACTTAAAATGTCAGCTCCAGCTCAAAATTATAAAGTCGCCGACATTTCCTTGGCCGCTTTCGGTAGAAAAGATATTGAATTATCTGAAAATGAAATGCCAGGTTTAATGTACATTAGAAAGAAGTACGGTCCATCTCAACCATTAAAAGGTGCTAGAGTTGCTGGATGTTTACATATGACCATTCAAACTGCTGTTTTAATTGAAACTTTAGTTGCTTTAGGTGCAGAAGTTACTTGGTCTTCATGTAATATTTTTTCAACTCAAGATCATGCTGCTGCTGCAATTGCTGCTGCTGGTGTTCCAGTTTTCGCTTGGAAAGGTGAAACTGATGAAGAATATGAATGGTGTATTGAACAACAATTATTTGCTTTTAAAGATAATAAAAAATTAAATTTAATCTTAGATGATGGTGGTGATTTAACTACTTTAGTTCATCAAAAATATCCTGAAATGTTAGAAGGTTGTTATGGATTATCTGAAGAAACTACTACTGGTGTTCATCATTTATATAAAATGTTAAGAGATGGTAACTTAAAAGTTCCTGCTATTAATGTTAATGATTCTGTTACTAAATCTAAATTTGATAACTTATATGGATGTCGTGAATCTTTAATTGATGGTATTAAAAGAGCTACTGATGTTATGATTGCTGGTAAAGTTGCTGTTGTTGCTGGTTTTGGTGATGTTGGTAAAGGTTGTGCCATGGCTTTAAGAGGTATGGGTGCTAGAGTTATTGTTTCTGAAATTGATCCAATTAATGCTTTACAAGCTGCTGTTTCTGGTTATCAAGTTGCTCCTTTTGAAGAAGTTGCTTCAATTGGTCAAATTTTCGTTACTACCACTGGTTGTCGTGATATTATCACTGGTGTTCATTTCGAACAAATGCCTGAAGATGCTATTGTTTGTAACATTGGTCACTTTGATATTGAAATTGATGTTGCTTGGTTAAAAGCTAATGCTGAATCTGTTGTTAATATTAAACCTCAAGTTGACAGATACTTAATGAAAAATGGTCGTCACATTATCTTATTAGCTGAAGGTAGATTAGTTAACTTAGGTTGTGCTACTGGTCACTCTTCTTTTGTTATGTCTTGTTCTTTCTCTAATCAAGTTTTAGCTCAAATTGCTTTATATAAATCTGAAGATAAAGAATTTAAAGCTCAATTCCCAGAATTTGCTAAAGCTGCTGATAAATTTGATATTGGTGTTCATTTATTACCAAAAGTTTTAGATGAAACTGTTGCTAGATGTCACTTGGATCACTTGGGTGCTAAATTAACTACTTTAACTGATGTTCAAGCTGAATACTTAGGAATTCCTCAAGAAGGTCCATTCAAAGCTGACATTTATAAATATTAAACATGCTTTGACTAAAATCTGCCAAAATTGTCAGTTCTGCCAAAATCATATTTTTTATACTGCTTTTTGATTTTGGTGTCAAGCTAACTATTTTTTTTGTATTTTACATTTTATTTTATTTGCATCAACTGCATTTAATGACTCTGATTTCATGATAAGTTATGTTTGAATGATTATAATCGTTATTTGTTGTTTTCACTTTAAACATGGTTTTTTTATTGGGTTTTTTTTACTTTTACATTTTACGAAGAATTGATAAGGTAGATTTGATACATTATATAATTAATTAATAAAGGTATCCTCAACGGATTAAAAAAATATTAAGTGTAGAAAACTTGTATTAAAATTGTTAAAATTTGTAGATTAATTGACCGTAAAAACCAAAACTTTCAAAGTTTGATTATCTATAAAAACCCTAGAGAAACCAGTCTAAAACTTTTTTATGCCAAGGATAATTGGCAGCTTGTTGTTCATTCTTAGCTTCTAATTCAGCGAAAAATTCATATTCATGTTGTTCAATTTCTTCTAATCCAGTAGTTAAATCTGCTTGTTCTGGTTTAAAAAATTTGAATTCTGTTCTCTTGATAACTTTCCACACAATAGCTATGAAAATAGAAACAAAAACCATGATATAAGAATATAAGAAACTATCAATTGACCACATTTCTGGTAAATAAACAGTATAACCTAATACTGCAACCATTGCAACTAAAAAGAATAAAGTGAAATAAATTGAATATGGTTGAAACCATGATTTATAAACGAATTTATTTCTATCAATATTTTGAGCTTTAGTAGCTCTGTAGAATCCAATGTAAGAAATTGCCATAAACATATAATTCAAAACTTGAGATCCAGTACATAAATTAACCATATAACTTAAAGCAGTTGATGCACTTGTACCCATTTGCATAAAAGATAAGAGAGAAAATGCAATGGCCATACCCACACAGTAAATTGGAACACCTGATTTTGTACAAGTTCTGAAAAAAGCAGGAGCTTTACGATCACAAGCTAAAGTATATAACAATCTATTACTAACGTAAAAGAATGAAGAACCAGCACTAAGAGATGCAGTAACAATAATAGCATTTACAAGATCTGGTAAACCTTTAATACCCATATTAACCATAGCAAGAACATAAGGAGAAGCCTTTGCATTTGAAGATGCACTATTAGCAGCAACAAAACTTGGATCATTATAAGCAATTAAAATACTAACAGATAATGCACCAAGAACGTAAAAAATAACCAATCTATAAACCACAGTTTTAAATGCAATAACCATAGTCCCAGGATATTCTTTAGTACCTCTTGGATTTTTAGCTTCACCAGCAATAGCAGAAAGAAGTTCAGGTCCAATAACTGTGAAAGATGCATTAATTGCAGCATTCAAAATTGCTTGAAATCTTCCACTTGCACCTTTACTTAAATATTGATTAATTGGACCACCTTCAACATTCCAATTACGGAATCCAAAAGCATCATGATCAGGATTACCTCCACACATTGTAATTAAAGTGAATAATAAAAGTCCAACAGCTAAAATAAGTTTAGCAAGAGCAAGCCAAAATTCAGTTTCACCATAAAATTTAACTGCAAATACATTAATAACAGTATAAAGTAAAGCCACTAAAACAATAACAATAGCTGGAGAATAATCATCTCTCCAATAATGAATCATATTATTAACAGCAGTAATTTCAAAAGGAATATATAATGAATACATTATATAAAAATTATAACCAGCAGCTACTTCAAGAGCTTCATCAACTGTTCTTCCTAAAAATGAAATATATGATGCATGAATTGGTAAGTAACAAGTCATCTCACCAGCAGCTGTAGTTAAAAGGAATATAATGAAAGTCCAAAATGAATAACCTAAGAATAATCCTAATGGACCACCTTCTAATAAACCTGAACCAATAGTAATATAAAGTGTAGTTCCAATAGCTGAAGCAAAAGCTATAAAACTTATATATCTACTATTCAATGATCTTTTGGTATCATGTTTATAACTATCGGAAGCATTATCATTAATCACTGTAAACGAAGAAGAAATCTTCTCTTTTATTTCTGACATGTTTAAAGGTTATGAAATAAAAGCCGTTTTAGTTGCAAATATTCAAATAGAGCTTTATTTATACAAATAATTTCCCTTCTTTATACCAAACTCCAAATACTTCTTATCTTGAATTCCGGAAACTTAAACAGAAGTTTCGTTTATTTTTTTCGATACCGTAAAGGATGTACCCCAAGTAAAATTTTATTTAGTACCATGACACATCGCTACTGTTTTCGGTCCCAATAAGGCGTTTTTGCATGTATTTCGAGGGTGGTCTTGTCACGTGGATCGCATAGTTAATGAGGTCGCAATTGTATAATGTTAAGGCCTATTATAGCCACCAAATTCCGTAGCTCATCAATTACGGAAATTGAATTAGATTACTGTGGTGAACTTCGGAGTTGGTAAACAAGTTCATAAAGTACGGCTAGTAAACTAAGGTTCCCTTGCTAGCGATAAGGGGGAAATTCCGAAATCTCTTTACCAATTTCGATGCAGATTCCGAAATATTTCAACGTTCTCGGAATTTAATTCCGTAAGTTCAATTCCTCGTCTTCATTTACAATACTAATCATATCATTGGGTAAAAAGGTAAATTGATATGATATGGGGTATAGAACTTCGGATACATGTTTTATTTGGGATAATTATTTAACTGCATTGATTTCTCATTGAAGTTTTGGCAATTGAAACCGATATCTCTTTAAATAGTCGAGATAAGCATTTTTATATTCACCATTATCTCCATAATTTATAGCAACTTTCATTGAGCGGCTACTATATCCAGCAGGTTCTTCCGCTATGTAGCTATCAAGCCTTATTCTCCTCTTATGTTGATTCTAATGGCAGATTGAGAGTACTGTAAGCTTTCGAAATTAAGACTGTAGAACCATCGATTCATGTGAACTCAAGTTCAATAAGAGACACTGAAGAATCTTCAGTAATATGCAAACTCATGCAGAAAGATTTGGTTATTACTTTATAGTAAAGCAGCGAATATCTTAAGGCAGGTTCTTGCAGAAAAGGTTGCAAAATAAATCACAAAATTGTTGCATATACACAAAAAAGTTTTAGATGCACGAAAATGTTCTGTATACACAAAACAACCTTCTTTTCCATGTGGTCTGAGTTCTCCGGAAGCCAACTTGGTTTTACGTCAAAGAAACCGGTCACTCGCAACTACGAAACCCTTTTTCGTTCATGATTAACCACAATAATTCTGATAAGATGTCCTAATCTTTGTTTAAAATACAGCTACTAACGCTAGTAAAAATAAGTTTTCCCCTTTTACTTCGATAAAGAGACTTGGCTGCAACATGTGTTACTTTCTAGGTATGGTCCTGTTCCCTGCTAGGTACTCAATTACGACAGTCTTTCTTTGAAAGTACATATTTTTACATAAGCAAACATCATAAACCAACAACGACACACAATTTAACGCCAGATACCCCTTTTTCACCCGTCATTGGTTATTCATAGGTTAACCTGTTTGCAACCTATTCCAAGACCACCACAAATACATCCGTGCACCACGCACGCACGTTTCATTACTTATCGCATTTGTCTTATCGTAATGTACAACAACATGCTTAAATCTATCGTCACCATTAGTGGGCTTGTTAGCGCCGTAAATGCTTTGAATCTTCCGTTTGAACTCAATAAGTGGAAGGCTGATGACTCTATCATTTTCTCGGGTGATCAATGTCCCATTGACATCCCCATGAGTTGCTCTAACTCTACACCTGTCGACAGTCTGTGCTGTTTTGAATCCCCTGGTGGGATCTTATTACAGACTCAATTTTGGGATTATTACCCTCCTATTGGACCTAATGATACCTTTACTCTTCACGGGTTGTGGCCTGATAATTGTGATGGGTCATATGAACAATTTTGTAATGAACAATTGAATATCCAGCATGTAAGTGATATTATTAAGAGCCAATTCAAAGACGATCAATTGTTGGAGAAGATGAATAAGTTATGGAAAGACTTCAATGGAAATGACGAGTCATTATGGGTTCATGAGTTTAATAAACACGGAACTTGTGTCAATACTCTTAATCCATCATGTTATGCTTCAGATGCTTACTCTGATAATGAAAATGTATATGACTACTTCAAAATTGCCATGAAATTATATGAAACATTACCTACATTTCAGTTTTTGCAGGAAGAAGGAATAGTTCCATCTAAATCTGAAACATACACTAAAAAGCAAATTGCTGATGCTTTGAATAAGAACTTTAACGGCAAACAAGTTTTCTTTAAGTGTAATAAATATCAAGCTTTACAAGAAATTTGGTATTATCATTACTTACAAGGACCAATTACACAAGAGGGATTTGTACCCATTGATACTTTGATCAACTCTAATTGTCCTGAAACAGGCATTAAATTCATTCCTAAAGACGGTTTTAAACCACCTTCTGGTCCTTCTCCCTCTCCTCCTAACACTCCAGGTGGTCATATCAAATTAGGTGGTAAATCCGGATGTCTTATTAGTAATGGTCAGTGGTATGGATATGGTACTTGTGCTACCTACAGAATTGCCAAGCTGCAATTTGGTGGTTACAATATTAAATCTTCTAAAGGTTACTGTGGAGTTACCGAAGATGGTGAATTTAATTGTAATCGCCTTAACCAACCAAGTAGATATCAATTCCTGTACGATAAGAATCTGGGTGAAATCGGATATGGGTCTAAGACAAAGTGGTGCTATGATGAATCAAAGAAACATGGTAACGGTAAATATGTTCAAATTCCAATTAAATTGGCTGATAAAACTTGCAAAGACTCATTTTCAATAAAACTCACTTAAAACTAAAAGTACCTCGACTTAAAAATTTTAAATATACAAAAACATTTGCTGAATGATTATTTGCTGAATGATTATTTGCTGAATGATTATTTGCCGAATTGAATACCTCAAAAGGTGTTGTTTATCGAATATATACATTATTTATAATATTTACAAATTACTCAGTCTTTTCCTTTAATTTCTCGTATAAATGATCACTGAGTTTTAAAAGCCCTTTACCATTTATAACCCTGTATAAGTCATTACCCTCGTAAGTCCCTGGGACTATTTTAGCATTTCCATCAACCATCACGTATCCAAATATATTTTCTACTTCTGGAATTCTTCCGTACCTAGGAACTTCTCTAAAATCGTAGATTGGCATGAATGAGTTTGCATTAGTTCCTGCTTCAATAATAAATGAAAAGTCATCTTGAATAGTATCTGCTATAGTAGAATGTAATAAACCAACAAATTCTCCATTTATGTGAAAGTTATCTGGTTCAACTTTTATCTTAGAGTCACAGAATCCAATTGCTATAGCTTTAGGGTTATCACTCAAATTAAAACGAAAATGACTAGGAGCTTCTTCATGAATACGGATCTGGTCATTAAGGTGATATTTGGAGAAGAATCTTATACCTTGACGGGGTAAAATTCCACGTCTACTTGTAGTCCTAAAAATGGAAAGCATGGGATGTGGATGAAAACGGTAGTTTTTCCAAATGCGTCGACAAATGCTGCAAAATGAGAATTACACCAAAATTCATACTATTTTATATTAATCTATAAAATTTAATTATAATGTGATATCCTTAACAACTAACTTTGATCTTTTAATGTTTCAATTTAAATCATAACTAGCGCTACAATTTTCTAAAATACCAAAATATTAAAAGTACTACACCCTTCTAAAGTTACACACTTCATATATCGTCAAGGTGCATTAGGATGGAATCTACCTATAGAAAATTAAATAAAATCGAGTAAATCGATTAATGAAAAAAAGTAAAGAAAAAAGTTTTTGAAACGAATTCAGAATAATAATTAAATCCTCATAGTCTTGAAATGCTCAAGTACTGAAAAATCTATCAACGAAACACATGAAATGAGAGGAAGTGAGAAACACCATTAGGTTTTTTATCCATTAGGGTATGATACCTAATAAGCTTAGTAAATGACGGCTAAAGCACCGAAAACTAAGGCACCCATTGGGACTAATAAACCATTAGCCTTACCTTCAGCAGCAGTTTCTACTGATGGAGCTTCAGTAGCAGCGGCAGATGATGAAAGAACTGTAACCAAAGAAGATTCAGCGGCAACAGTTGGAGCAGTAGATGCAGCACCAGTAGCAGCACCAGTAGAAGCAGCAGCAGATTCAGCGGCAGCAGTACCTGGAGCAGCAGTAGAAGCAGCACCGGTTCCAGGAGCAGAAGATTCAGCAGCAGCAGTGGTAGCACCAGATTCTGAACATGGTTCAGTGACAGTAATGGTAGAAAGTTCAGTAGTAACACCACCTTCACAAACGTCACATGGTTTAGTAACAGTAGAAGTAGAAAGGTAAGTAGTCAAAGAAGTACTGTCACCTTCGGTAGCAGCTTTTTCGGTAGTAGCAGCAGTAGAAGAAGTAAGAGGACAATAAGTAGTGTAAACGGTTTCTCCAGAAGTAACAGTAGTTAAACCAGTAGTAACAGGAGTAGCACTACATTTATCTTCAGAACAAGAAGTGATGGTGATAACAGTGGTGGAATCAGCAGTAACAGTAGAAGTACCGTCAGTGATAGTACTAGAACCAGAAGTAACAGAACCAGCACCAGAACTAGTAGAACTAGCACCAGAAGTAGCAGAACCAGCACTCGAAGTACCGTTAGTTGGGGCAACAGTAGTAGTAACGGTGTCAACACCAGAAACTGAAGAACCAGCGGATGGGGTAGATTCACCAGAAGTAACAGTGACGGTAGTAGTAGCAGAAGCAGAAGCAGAAGCTGGGACGGTGACGGTAACAGTGTCAATACCAGAAACAGAAGAACCAGCAGATGGGGCAGGTTCACCTGAAGTAGCAGTGACAGTAGTAGTAGCAGTAACAGTGTTGTTAGCAGCAGAAGATGAAGCTGGAGCAGAACTTGAAGCAGCGGAAGAAGCAGAACTTGAAGCAGCGGAAGAAACAGATGATGAGGCAACGGATGATGAAGAAGCAACAGATGAAGAAGCAGTAGAAGAAGCGACAGCAGATGATGATGAGCTACAGCTTGAACTCCAACAGAAGTTTGGTAAAGTGAAGTCACCAAGATCAATACTCAAATCAGCAAAAGCACTAACATCAAATCCTAACAGATCATTTAAGTCATCCAATAAATCTTTCTTAGCTAATTCGCTTCTCTTTTGACGGTTCATAACATCTAAAGACCTCTTTAAGTTGGTAACAGATTTAGCATTAGAGAAATCAGAACCTAATTTGTAAGTGAAGTCAGTGGAGAAGTAAGATTTCCAAAGATCGAAAATATCAGTGGTACCGTTGCTTGAGAAACCGAAACTAATACCAAAATCATCTGGCAAACAGAATAAACCATTGTGTAAGGAAGCGTTAACGTAAACGGAAGCGGACCATTGGAATAAATTATCGATATCAGTTTCGATATCACCAATGAAACTTGCAACATCATCGCCAACACCTAAACCAGTAAGTTTGACTGATGAAACATCTCCACCAAAGAATTTTGATAATAAATCTGGAGCAATGGTTTCGAAGTTAAGCGCAACTTTGAAAACACCGTTACCAGCATCAGCAACGTCAGAAACTGAAAGAGCAGCTTTTGGAGCGCTAGTAGTAGCTCTCTTTTTATATTCGACAGCACCATCTCTTTTAGAGAAAAGTTTTGGATCCCAATCTAAGTCAGCATCCCAACCAAATTGGAAGATATTGTCACTTGAAGAACAAGAATCTGAAGAAGTAGAAATATCTGGGAAATCGATGGTGAAATCAAAGTAATCACCAGTGAAAGAGTAATCCCATAAGGCTTGAGTACCTGTGATGTAAGTTGTAGCTAAAACAGCTAAAGCTTTGGATTTAGTAAAAAGCATTTTTCAGATTGATTATAAGCGAAAGACTGTTATGCTTTTGTATGTGACAAAAAAGCTAAGATAGAAGAACAATTAGGCTACTTATATACTTGGCTAATTCTTGAACTGTTATTTACAATTACAATAAGTTTCCTCATTTACACTGTATTATTCCGAAAATGGCTTGACGCTTTTCAAGCATAATAATTACTCGATTAACAAAGGAATGCTGTACATCACCCTTCCAAGGCAGAAACCTTATTGTATACGAAGGAGATACATTCACGTAAAAGTTGCAAAAAACATTGTGATGAATACAATAAAATATGTACACCAGGAACATTTTTGCAGGCAATATAATTAAGGGTCTGTAGCATCAACCCAATTTGGCATTAACTCAATAAAAATAGGAACTATTGCGCGTCAATCTCGAGGTTAAATTTCATATTTAGCAATATCTTTTTGTATAAATAAATTCCACAATATGTGTTGTGGAGCCCTTATGAAAATAAACAATGAGACGCATTGTGAAATATTGGGTATGATCATATACGCCCATAATTAACAGAGCAGATTTGAATGAAATTTGGTGCTAACTAGCATTCGGTAGCTGTACCTCGCTTCCTTGAATCGGGGTTTACAGTTTTTCCTAGCCTTGAACTATCTCTTGTCATAAAATAAACTTCTTTACCTACGGTATGTCAATACACAGTATTTATGAAAGCGAGCTTTTTTCCAAATGCGGAAATGCGTTGCAGCATCGCCAGCTATTTTTTACCCTCGAAATAATTAAGGTTAAAAAATACTCGTGACAGGAAAAATTTTTTACACTTTTAGCCTGAATTGCTAAGGGGTTTACCCTCCTGGCGACTATTTTCTTAAAACGTAGAAAATATCGCGTTAATTAGTGTCAAAAGCCCTTGATTTTGATTCAACATTTTTCTGGACAATCTATATATATAAAGTTTATTGATCTACCAATTAACCTTAACCTGCTTTCCCGCTTAAACTTACAAGGGTTGCTAACATACTTGCATCCTCGCTCAAAATTTGAAGCTAGTGATTTAGTTAAATTAACTATGAAGTTGCCATTTCAGTTAACAATTGTACTAATTTTAGTATTTCAGGTCAGTGTATTTGTGCTATTTACCTTTGTGTTCCCCAAATTTAGAGTTTGTTTTTACGAGAATTTTGGGACCCTCTATATATTTACTTATTTTTTTAAGTAGTTTGACTTCTTGCCGTACCTTATTTATTTCATTCTCATCGTCTCTTGAATCGTTCGTCTAAGCCTGTTATCTATTTTATGTTTATTTGTGTGGAACGTTATATCAGCACCTAGCATCCTTCAAAAACTCTATCGCTGATTTAGGAAACAGTTTCTATTGTTAAACCTTGAGTGTGAAAAACTTGCGCTCCTATTGTTGCAATTCAACCAAATTGTCTATTTTGCTTGTGAAATAAAATCTGTTTTCGAATCCTGCAAAGTCTAAGCATTCATTGCCCCTCAAGCATGAATCCTTTGGGAAGTAAGCATGTTATTATGCTAATAGTTGTAGAATATTGATTACTTGCATACTCACTGAAATTTTCCTTTAAACGTCAATGCAAGAGAAGCATTTCCGTCTTATTTACATAATTCCTGTTTGTCCGACACTAATTACTTGATAGTTTTCCTATTACGATCCTGTCATCCTTTTTGTGAGTAATTTAATGGTATTATGTGATCCTTAAAGGGGTCTATACTGTAAGATTTTGCAACATTATAAAAAAACCCAATAAGTGCATGAACACTTAACATTCATGTCCGACTTGGCCGTAATTTGCTGTTTACATCTTAGATCTATACTAGGATGATTCCGTTTGTCAACAGACCATTCTTTAGAGCAACTAGTCATATTAACATACTAATTAAGGCTAAGGCTAAGGCTAAGAATTGCGTGGGCCAGAGCTTCTGTAGGGGCCGGGTAAAACATACTTGCTAACTTTCCGAAAAGGCTGGATACTTTCCAAATTCATCGATTCCGATTGTTCTGCACGAGGCGTTACGTTGCGATATAAGTCCCTGTTTGTGTTTTTCTTTTCCGAATTCATTGCAAATAAATTCATATCGGTCGGTTGGACTAAAACAGCTTTATAATGTTTGTTTGTACATTGCTTAATTAGAATAAAAAATATATATCAAAATAACAAAAATATTAACTATTTTACATTTCATGGTCATGACTATATGGTTAGCATGATCATGAAAAAGATAAAAAAATATTACGAAAAGTAGAATAAAAAATCAAGAAGTCACAAATGATTCCTTTGAATTTAAAAAGGCCATTGTCAAATAACCTTAAATTTCAATGGTATAAGAAAATGGAATTGAATTTAGGTTTCATTAAGTTTACAACAATAACATAATGGCACCGGCTAAGGCAGCAACAAATGAATATTTAGTAGATGCACCAGCATTTTCTTCAACAGCTGAAAGAGTTGGGACAGAAGAGTTAGCTGGGCTACTTGAAGCTGGGGCAGCGGCAACAGTAGCTGGAGTAGCAGCTGGAGTAGATTCAGTAGCAGCAGTTTCAGCAGCAACTGTACCTGTTGAAGTGGTAGAAGTAGTTTCACCTGGAGTAGAGTAAATAGTAGATTCGACAGTGATTGTGGAAACTTCACCACCTGGTCCAGTTGACTCGATACAAGTAGTGATGGTTTCAACAGCGGTTGATTCAACAGTGGTAGTGACATCTTCTTCAGTAGCTTTGGTAGAAGCTGGGGCTACTGGAACACCTGGAGCACCTGAAGTAATAGTGAGTTCAGATGACAATGGGCAGTAAGTGGTGTAAGAAGTGAAATCTTCAGTAACAACAATTACACCAGTAGTGACTGGAACATGGGAACACTTGTTTTCAGAGCAAGAAGTAATGGTAACAACAGTGGTGGAAGGAACGTAGACAGTGCTAACACCAGTGTCAGCAGAAGAGCTAGTAACAGATGAACCAGTTCCTGATTCGGTGGAAGATGAGCCAGGTTCGGAAGAGCCAGATGCGGTAACGGTAGCAACAGATCCGCTACTAGTAGCGGATGATTCAGTTTCACTGGAGCTACCAGATGAGGCAGTTACGGTAACTGTAGCAGATGATTCAGTAGAGCTGGAGCTTGGACTTGAAGAAGAAGCAGTAACAGTGACAGTAGCAGATGATTCAGTAGCAGATGATTCAGTAGAGCTAGAGCTTGGACTTGAAGAAGAAGCAGTAACAGTGACAGTAGCAGATGATTCAGTAGCAGAGCTTGAGCTTGGAGTAGAAGAGGTTTCTGAGGAACTAGTTTCTGAAGAGGTAGCACTAGATGAAGTTACAGAAGAACTAGATGAAGTTTCGGAAGAAGTAGAGCTTGAAGTTGGAGTAGCAGAACTTGAAGTAGCAGAGCTGGAAGAACTGGTAGCAGAAGAGGTAGTACTAGAAGAAGCACCACAGTCACAGCTCCAACAGAATGATGGTAAAGTTTTCTTAGAAGTAGCAACACTCTTCAATAAATCAAGAATGTCAAGAAGTTCAGCGAATCTCTTTTTCTTTTCAATACCATGTGCTCTCTTGAAAATTTCATCTCTCTTAAGTAAACTGCTTAATAATTGAGTTGGGTCGAATGAGTTCAAAATTCCATCAACTTTGTCAAGAGTCCATTCTAACTTGGAGTCAAGAATAGAGAAGATGGTATTTAATAAGTCATCTTTGAGGTCTTCAATGAATTCAATCTTAAGTTTCAAGAGATCCGGTAAACAACATTGACCACTTGAGGTGTCTGGTTTAACTAAAATAGCAGCAGACCATTGAAAGGCATTTTCAGTGAGATTAGTCAAATCCACAATACCATCGTCAACACCAGTACCAGAAAGTTGAATAGAACCAACTTTTTTACCAATAGCTGAACCTAAATCGGAAGCTTTATCAGATTCGAAGTTAAGAAGAACACTGAACAAGTCATCTTTAATCTTGTTCACTTGAGAAACAGCTAATCCGGCTTTAGGAAGTAAAGTACCTAAGTCTCTTTCTTCAAATTGAATACCTTCGGTTTGAGGAACAATACTTCTTCCATTAAATTCTAAGTATTTAACGTCTCTTTTATCTTTATCTTCTAAAGTAGTGACAAGATCTTTAAGTAAACAGTACTTGTCTTCAAGAAGGCTATCGACAACATCTATAACGAGGGTTTTTTTAAGTTCAAGAAGCTCAAAAAGTGCATCCAAGTTAGCAACAACAGGAGTAACCATGACTGTTGAAGCAACGGCGGCTTTAACGATGTTCAGAATCTTCATTTTAGCGAGTGTTTAAAATCTTTTGTTTAGTCTAAAGATTAGTAGATTGTATACAAACGAACGTATAAGTTTTCATATACTGTGGGCGAAACTAAGGGTATTTATAAGTTCCTAGTTGAAAGCATTTTGACTTTTACACCGATGATTACTACAGTTCGCCTAAAAATAACTGCTTGAGCTTGTTACTTCGCAAACAAACGCGGTTTAGCAACTTGGCTATTTCCAGTTTGGGGTTGCTTTGATTTTAGTAACTGCCTAATGCAGGTTGAAAGGCTCCGAAAGTGTACTGTTTCCTCGGTTAAGCGGTGTGTTAGGTGGTTTACAGAAATAAAGTTGCAAAAAAAAATCACAGGCTAAAAAACGCTGCGACCTCTGCGTCTAAATCGGGCACTTATTGCCGTTTTGGGGTTTAAGCAATTCTCAAAAACGCTCGGACGTCCTCGTGTACATCGTATTTTTATTTTAACAAAGTGAATACAGGTAATTACAATAGAAACGGCTTTACAGGGCGAATTGTAGCTTACATTAGAGTTTTTCTTCTACGGTAGAATCAGAGACCCTGCGTATTCAGTAAATTGTTAATAACTGCTTTATAACTATTCAATAATATTTAGTAATTGTTTATTTATTGCAAACAAATCAAGTATACTCTATTGCTTTCGGGTGAAATTTATTTCAGTCAAAAATATAAACCCGCTTAAGCACTTCGGCGAAATTTGGCCTCAAAAGTTAAGACTTATTAAGAGCCTCACATTTTGACGTAAAAGGGGAGCCGAAAAAGGAACCCGGATAAGCAGTTTGACATTAACGCCTGATTTCGAGCTAGTTAAAACCCAAATGGGTAAGCACTTTACGCGATAACTTACTGTAAGTCTAAAACTTTATTTCTTAACACCTTTTCGTACATGAACCTTAGATTTTACGAATTGCAAAAATAACTTACTTTAACGCGGTTCAATATACGAAACCATGCCATACAAAATGATTGTCGGCAGAAAATAATTATATAATTCTCGGCTGTCATACCAAGCGAACAAGCAAAGAAATTTGAAAATATTGGTTTGCGTGAACGTAAAATTGAAAAAGTTAAAATAAATCTTCAGAACTTCCAATTTCAGTGGTGAAAAATAATAAATGGATGTAGCAATGAAGGACTGCCAATCTTTAGGTCCAGGGTACAAAATGTCAATTTGATTCGGATAAATTTGTATTAGTAAACTAAAGTTGCTTAACTGAAATTGTGGATTTGTGCAATGGTTATGATGAAATGATCGCCATCAACTCTTCCACGGCTACTCTACGGGGTTAATCGGGGAAGTTTCAAGGCATTTTACATTTGGCTCCTAACACAGCGTGGTTGATTTATGTTAAAACAACTACTTAAGGGTAGTTATGCAAGTGTTAATACGTAGTAAAATTTTATATATCCTACTTATAAGAAATGTTTTGTGCTATCCGTTTCTGAATCAGAGGATGATGCGTAAACATCATCAGTTGCTTCGGATAATTCATCCGATGATGAATCGCTATCAGACGCCTCGTCATCTTCTGAGGCCGATTCTTGCGCTGAATTCGCCAAAACTTCTTCCGAGTCATCATCTGGATCTTCTGAGTCTTCTTCATTTCCAAAAAATTCATCTAAACTTTGTAATTTATATGATTCTTTAGTTGGAAGTTTATGAAATGTCTTTGAAGATATTGCATGTTCGTTAATTGTTGGAGGGGAAACTGATCTAGAAGCATTTGATGAAGAAATTGAAGTTAAATTCCCACCACTCATAAATAAATTATTTGTATACAATTCAGTCTCTTTCCTAATCGATGAATCGGGTACGTTTTTACTCCAGTCGGTAACTTTAAAATATTCTGTTAGAACGGACTTTAAAGTTTCACCATCTTCAGTATCTTCGTTGTAAGAAATCATTGGCACCGGTTTAGGCACTTGTAAAAATAGAGACGCCAATTCTGCTTGTGAACTTCCCGTATTTAGCAATACATGGAATGTTCTAGCTCTATCTCTTGTATCATAAGACGTATCGTATTTAGCTAGTTGGAGCACGTGCTGAAACATTTTTGAAGTAATATTTTCTTTAAGAAAATTATTCATTACTTCATGATCATCATCATGATGTTCATTTTTAAATTTATTAAGTTCAATTGTGAAAACTTTTGCTGATAATACTAAAATTTCGTATCTTACTTTTTCTGACTCATTAGCAAAGTTCTTGATAAGAAGTCTTAATGCATCGGGGGCGATAATATTATCTGACACTCCACTAAATTCACCTATCATCCAAATAATACTTGCTTTTGCGTCACTTTCTAAATTTACAGTATTATCTTGTAAAATAAGTGAAAGTTTATAACTTGTTTTAATAATATCTTGTTTAACTTCAGAATTTTCAAAATTCTGTTTACGTTGGATTAAATATCTTATGACTGTTAATAATTCATTAAGAACTGACCCACTTGTAGCTTTAACTTGTTTTGAACACCATTTCAATATTTTTTCATTCCAATAGGGTGATATTTGTGAACAAATTCCAATAGCTTTAATTGCCTCTTTTGAAATTTCTTTGCTATTTCCCCGATTCACGGCGTAATATTTCAATTCATCCAAAATAGATTTGGTATTTGACTCATCGCATAATAATGATAGGATAGTTAATTTATATTTGGCAATAGGTGCAGCATCTGTTGGATAAAGATAAAATCTTCTATAATGAGGAGCAAATATTGATGAGTATTGAGCAGCTATCATAGATATGGTTTGAAGAGCAAAAAGACAGATCTGAAAATTTTCATCTGAAGAAGTTGCTAACTTACATAATGCTAAATTTATTCTAAAATCTTCAAATATCTGTGGAGGCCCCAATAAATATAAAGCTCTTGTAACACTTAATATTACAAATGCAGATCGAGAGTGAGCCAATTGTTGAAAAGAATCGATAAACATCTTTAAATCTGAGTCCATAGTAAATTCGTATGGTTGTAAAGGAATTTCATTATAAGAATCAGGGAGATCAATTACTCCAGATTCAAAGTATAATTTTGGTCTAAGGAAAAATTTACGAGAGTAATCCACTAGTATATCTATTAAGAAACATTGAGACCATTCATCAAAATCCTGTATTATAGAAGTAAACCTTCTAAAATTCCCATGTATTGGATCCCATTTTTTACGATTTGTAGATAAATCATCTTTTATTTTGTAGTAAGTTTTAACAGCAGCTGAAACTACTTGAACATCAGCATCACTTAACAATTTCGAAAGGTTTTCAAAGATTTGTTTTCTATTAATATTTTCAATTTCCCAAGCTTTACCAATGACTGTAGCAGCACTTGATCTAACCCAAGGAGATGAATCAGCCATGGTTCTCTTAATGCAAAGAAGTAAAAGTGAAGAGATTTCCGGAATATGAATACCTCCTAATGATCTAATTGCAGTTGATCTTACTACTGGACTTTTTTCATTTAAACTTTTTTGAATTGAATTGATGGATAATAATGCAGTATCAGGTTGAGTCTCTGCATATCTTGTCAAATAAATTAAAACTAAGTTCTTAATTTTAACATTAGACGATGTAACGTTTTTAACCACATCTGCAAAATATGGGATCCCATCTTCCCCTTTTGAAATTAAACTTATCACACATTTCATTCCGCTTAGAATATCTCTATCTAATCGAGATGAAAGAAGTTTGGATATCTCTTTTGGTCTGAGCTCTCGGGGAGTCTCGGAAAGACGTGTTGATGCAGATACCGCAGCCTCTATGGTAAGATCTCGAGCTGACTCGAGCATAGACGATATCTTAGCCAATGACTCCGACATTATTTTATGATCCTGATTGAACTGCTAGATACGGCGAGGTGTCCATGATATTTCACGGTTGCATCCGTACATCGCTCACCGCCAGTCACGTGCGCTTGCTCTACACCTATAATAATCATTATTTCATTAAATTATTACTTCTTCTGAAGTTTATCGGTAGCGGATTTCATTCTCTTCCCAAGACCGACTGTCTTGGATAATGAAACGTATTCTTGAGGGAAAAATTCTCCAATTGTAGATTGAGTTCCCTCGGCACGTTTTCTATTCATATCTCTAACTAAAGGCACTAAAACTTCATCAACTTTTGACTGAGACCAATTGATATTATACATAAGAAACGACCTGATTTGATTTAAGTTAGGTATTCCCCATTTGAATTGACTATCATCACGATCAACTTCGGGATTAACATAAGCTTCTTTCACAATATGATCTGGGAAGTTTTCAGGTAAGAATAACTTACCATTCTTGATTCTATTAAGTAAATTTTTTTGTAAGCTATTTATTCCTTCATGATTAGGTATGGACGTTGTGTTTTTATCGTACCATTTTTTAAACTCTTTAAGTGATCCAAATTCTGCTAAAATTTCTATGGCTAAAACAGGTCCTATACCTTTTATTCCTTCAGTATAATCACTTCCAAGAAGTAAACCAAGTTCAATTAATTTATCTTGGTTTAATCCTAATTTACCTTCAATATCACTCATCATATAACATTCAACATATTGCTTTTGATTGAACATATTCTTATAAACTCTATTTCCTCCAAATAGAAAACAATCACTATCATCGGTAACAATTCCATCTACTAATCCTAGTTTCATAAGCTCGGCACACTGTGCTTCTGCTTCCATGGGTGCTGTTATATAGGGAATTCCAAATCTTCTAAGTAGTTCTTGAACATCACTTATCATAGTTTGAGTAACTTCATCAGAATCCCTCTTTGATTTCTGTAGTTTTTCTTGTAAGAGTTGGGCATCAGTGACACTAGTACTTACTGTTGGAATCGATGGGGTAGTACTTGATTTGATTCTTTGTTTGAATTCCTCGTGCTCTTTCTCTTCAGTGATAAGCTGTTCAACCAATTCGTTTTCATCCTCTTCTTCAAAATCATAATCTATAAAAGCTGCTTTACGCTTGCTTTTTGAATCATCTTCTTCAAAATCCACAGCTATGACTTCGGGCTCCTGAACGTCTGGGGCATTATTAATGACAATTTCCTGGATGTCATCATCAATTGGCTCAGGCGTTTCTTCTTGTGTTTCGAGTAACTCTCGTGCATCGTTCCAACTTATCAACCCAGCTTCTTCATCCTCTTGGTATTTCCTTTTTCGAATTTCTGGCTCTTTTATGGCAGTTGGTTCGTGAACTTGGTCTACCTGTGAAACTGACTCCTCAAACCATGAAGGCAATGGACGAGGTTGTGGTATGGTTTCTTTGTCATTAGTATCTGTTTCTTTAGTCATATCTTCTATCTCGATGATGTTTTTCTCATGTTCCCTACCTACGTCTATGTTGCTTTGTAAATCGTTTTCAGTTTCGTGATTTGGATCCTCTCCCAAGTCAATTTCTTTCGGTAATTCCGCATCTTCTTCTTTTGATGATTTGGCGTCTATTTCTTGTGGCTGTTCAAAGAGTAATGAATTAGCTAGGTTAAAGTCTTCAGTTTGTTTTGTAGGATTCTCTTTTAATATGTTATGACCCCTTCTTGTTTCTGCAGGGGTTTTTGGCTGTCCAAAAAGTAATGAATTTGCAAAGTTGAAGTCCTCAGTTTGTTTTTTAGGGTTCTCTTTCGACCTCTTATGATCGCTTATTGTCTGTGCAGAGGTTTTTACCGGTTCAGTTGTCTTTTTGAAAGAATCAGATAAGTTGTTGATCCCAAGAGAGTCTTCTTTCTTTTTCAATGCCTGAAGATCTTTTTTTGATTGTTCTATAGCTAGCTTTAGCTCTATTTCATCGAAATCTTCCTTAGATTTAACATTTGTATTTTCTCCATATTGTTCATATATTGACTCTATAATTGCCATTTGAACGTTCTTTTCTTCTTCTGTCTCTATTTTTTCTTCCTCTACATCTTCCCATTCCATATCGCTTTCATCCAGATCTTTTACAGGTTCGGGTTCTTGTTTCACGACTTTTGGTTCAAGGATATTACCATACTCATCTAAAGCTATAGGATCAGATTCATCACCAGTACCGCTAAGCAGAAGAGTCCAACCATCTACATTTTTCACAAGTGCATAACTTCTGTCTTTATCACCGGCAATACGCTTTGTTACATTACCACTATCTTCACCCATCCCACTTACATCCATTAATCTTTGAGTATAAAAATTTCTTTTTGCAACTTGTTGAATTTGAAACTTTGAAAAGTCAAGACTATTAGGGAAAAGGGTTTCTAATTGGTCTTTAGAAAACCCCATTCTCAAACGTGATTTAAGTCTTAAATGCGATAATATCATATACTGAGTAGCTATAGGTAATTGAGTGAATTCAGGTGATGCTGGATCAACGGTATTGATATCTATACCGTCAACATGATCAAAAGAATACTCTGCAGCCTGATTGAATTCTTCTTCTGGGATAAATCTGGCATCTGAAGCTGATACTTTAAACAGATTCAATTCAGGAAGATGATACTCATCTTTTTTAACAAATCTATCAGGTGTAGGTTCCTTTTGATTGGTGTGAAGTGGGTGATTATTTGGAAGATCTTCTAAATATACCGTATCTTCAGTAGTTCTACCTTTAGCATCATCTGCTTGACGCTGAACTTGAGCTGCTAAAAGACGATGAGCTGTTTGTCTGGCACTTTCTCGATGACCTTCACGACGTTGCTTTCTCTTGGTGATTGTCTGTCTTTTCAATGCAGGAGCACCACCATCAAACACAAATATAGGTAAGATCCCAAAGTATAATAATTTACAGATTCTTCTGAAAAATCCCACTATATGAGACAGAGCCATCGAATCACCCTTTGAATCTCTAACGGCTTTTAAAAATTGATATATCCAAATTGAAGCATCAACTGCCATTTTTTTTCGAGATAATGCTTCTAGTCGAACCGGACGGGCTGTAGGACCCAAGATCCCCCAAAGTGAAGTCACACCCATGATAATTTAAATTAGTATAGATAAGTGAAATTTAGTTAGTAAGAACTAATTGGGATATTTCCGCATTCTTATATTGCTGCAATTAGTTTTTGCGGCCATTAGCCGCTGCAAAAAGATACCATGTCCATTTGTGGTACTCCATAAAGTATAGGTTTCTGAGCAGTGATTCGGTTTCTACATCATAGTAAGTGATGGAATATAACTATTATCAGCCACCTTTGTACTACGAAGAATTTTCTCAGTATATTGACCCGTACTTTCAAATTCAATTTGGAGTACCTGATGCCTTTGATACCAGAAGAGCATCACAAATGTCTTCAATAGAAAAAGTAACTTTGTGGATGGATAGGCTTCCTGTGAATTTATTCCCGGCCAGCTGGAGCTCATTGAGTCCAATTGATCATTATTTCAATGAGTTTGATTGTGGAGAACAAGATGATAAAATTGAGTGTCAAGCCCAAAAAGTTACTTCTTTAACTATTCAAATGTACAGAATGAATAATGAACCAGTGGGCGTACCTGACTTTGATGAACAAATTCCTCTTTCAATTGAAAGCGACATGCAACTCCTTATGAACCTAAATCCAACGGAAAATAATTGACTCAACTACTCATAAGCATATATAGTAAAATATCAATTGTACAATACTATTAATTCATTTATATACATCAAATAAATATATTTCGTTTGATCTATATAAATATATCCAATTCTTCTATAGCATAATTTCCTTCAGAATCTGGAAGTTTTTCAATCTTAGGATAAAAAGGTACTAATGCATCACTATTATGAATATAAGCATTATTAAACATTTTCCAGTAAGATCCACGAACTTTCCTTGCAGGATGGAAAAGTCCTGCCCATATGTAATTTGTGAATACTCCATTACCAATAACTACTCTCAAAGCATCAATACTTTCAAGAATTCTATTTATGACATGCGGTGAAGTTTCAAAAATATTAGGGAAAAGAAGGTTTAGATAATGAAGGAAAATATCATGATATCCATCATGAATTAATCCAACACAATTAAGTGCCATATGTTTAATGACCGTTGCTGCTGTTTGTCTATGAACTTGATCTCTATCTGTTAATGCATCTTCCAATAATGGAGTTATAGCATATAAATAATCACGAGTCATATCTCCCCTAATATATTCGAATAAGAAACTTAATGCTTTTAAAACACCATTTTGAACATTTTTCTCAGGAATTCTATATTCATTCATTAATGCTGGAAGTATCGTGAATGGTGCACAGTTTTCAGCAACAATACCAATTGCAACAGCTGTACAAACTCTTAATTGACGTTCTTGTACCCTTAAATTATTAAGTAACATAGCTAATACATCTTGTGGACCAATTGTTTTAGCGATAAATCCAAAAGTACTATTAGCAGCAATTCTAATTCTTTTCTTATTACTTTTCAAAAGATCAAGTAATTCAAAGCATATACGCATCCATTCTTTTGCATTAATACTTTCTGCATTTTTATTAGCAATTAGTCCAACGAGTTTAACACAAGATTCTTGAACTTTTTCCTGTCTATTTTTCAAAATTGGAGTAAGAGTAGGCAAGATTTGATTTATCGATGGATTTTGCATGGTGTATAATGTCATTCTATCCAATGTATCAATACAAGCATGTAAAGCACTTAATATTGATCCTAAAACTTCAGGATATACTTCTCCTAATGATTCGTAAAGAACAAGTATAAGTTTCATTATTATTTCATCTCCTGAACATACCTTGATCACTTTTGTAATTAAACTTAACAAATCGCATGCTTGTTGTCTAACTTCGGGATCTTTATTTTTCAATCGAAATAAAATACTACTAAGAATTGAATTAACATGAGGCTTGACTCTGATATCAAGAGTATTGATAACTGAAACAAATGCATTAAGGTAGATTTTATGACCCAGTGACTGCTCTTGAAAAGCAAAAAGCACACCATCAATTAATCTCGTTTCGAGTTTAGAGTCTAATCCAATTAAATTGTCACTTCCAGATGATAACATTTTGTTAATAGCTTCAAGACTCATTATCCTAAGGTTTTCATTCTCATCTTTTGAATATATAACAATTTGTTCTAAAATATCAAGAAACTCAAATTGTATACCTAATTTAGCTGTGGCTTCTACTACTAATCGATTAAGAGATTGGGAGTCTGAAGCAGTTCTTCTATTCCAAAAATATCTGAAGAAAGGTTTTATTATTTCGCCATTATACTTTTTGAACAAACCTTTTGATAATGGCAATTCAGTCATTATTCTTAAAATAGATTTTTTCATATCAATATCTGGAGAATTGAATTCTCTGGTTATAACCGTCATCAATTCTCTAGTATAATAATTAGAATACTCTTCATAATTTGGATCATGTTGCATTAGGGGAATTATTGCACCAATAGCCCTAAGAAAGCTTGCTAAACCTCTTCCACGATGACGTTTTAAACCTACCCATGCAGGTTCAAGTACAGACTCAAATGATTCTATACCATACGGTCTTACACTTTCTGCCAATTGTGCTAGAGTATTGGCTCCAATAGTACGTACTTGAAGAATTTCATCTGATAATGCTGGTTTTAAAATATCAATTAATTGAGGTAGAAAAGGTAATATTGAGTTCCCATTCCCACCTCCGAGTAAAACACATAATTGTTGAACTATTTTGATACCGGTGTGCCTAGCTGTCCAGCTCTTTTTTGACTTTATTACTGCTTTTAAAAAGGGAAGAAAACTCACTAAACCTAAAGTATTTGCAACCACAGCAAATACTCTGGATGTAATATTACGTATATATTCATCCACATGATCTAAATCAGGTCTTAAAGTAGATATCATGTTTGCTAAACCAACTGCTTTGGTTAAGTTTGAGATAATTTCTCTAGCTTCAAGACGTAATGTAAAATTTTCATCAATAAGTAAAGGCGATATTACCACTAAAATCTTGTGAGTGTAAGGTCGTATTGATGTATCTAATTTGTAAAGTAGTCTTCCAACTAGTTTGATTAAAACATGACGTTCCAGGATATCAAGGGCTGGTTCAAGAAGTATAGGTAGTATCTGATTAAATAAAACATCAGGTCCAAAATTAGTTGCATTTTCAGTTAATTGTCTTAAAGACTTTTTTCTTATAGATGGTAAACCATTTTTAATTTTAAGTAATAATTTCATCACTTGTATCTCCTTCTTTTCATCGGTGGTAAGACCAATAGAATTTTCATTAAATTTAACTAATTTCCCAAAATACTTCTTATCTTCTTGCTTGAGTACGATCCCATCAATCTCGATTTCTGGATCTTCAAATTGTTGTGGTTGAGAATCAGCTGGAGGGACATAGTAGTTATCAGGTATTCCCGATACATCTGGTGCAATGGTTATATCACTGACATATTCTTTAGGTGGAGTTACGATTTTATAGGAAGATGGGAGGATCTTATCAAGAATATCATTAGTGAGTACAAGTCCGTTTATTATAGGAGCTCTCTCATTTGGAGCCATCAATTCATTCTTTGAGATCTGGTCCTTCTCTTCGACTCCATTTACTTCTTTATTCCTTTGCTCTAGCCATTCTTGTGGTGTAACATCCCAACGTTTCTTTCTCACTCTATCTTTACTTTCAATAGCCTTTTGATTTGATTTCTCCTTGATTAACTTATGCACTCTATCTTCTTCTCTTTCTAGATCACGTATCGACATCTTCTCCTTATACGAAAGGTTCAGTGTTAAATCTATAGGCTTATTATATCTTTGGCGTTGATAATCATTCCTATTGAAACTATCATCATTCTTCTCGGCAGACACCGAGTCCTGTTCAAACTCACGGACCATCTCTTTGGTTAGAGACGCCGGCATGGTATAGCTGCCTGCCAATGATTTTTTCAGCATTATGGTACTATGATTGATATATGATGTAAAGAAGTTGGTAAGATGAGTCGTGCGATATGATATATTTTCACTGTAGGTTAATATTTCAACACCTTTTCTTATATAGATTAGTATAAAATTTTATCCAACCATAATGACCAGTCAAAACTCGGTGGTTTTACTAAACAGATTATTGGCACTTAAGGAGAGTTCTCCATTTTTGTTGGTTCTAGATCTGCTTGCCCAATCCTCACATTACTTGATTCAAGAATTTTCCCATTATAACTCATCCATAGTATATCTTTCATATGAAACTGTCAACCCATTCTGTGATACGGTGGTAGAATGTCTTGGAAAGAGTACTTCACAAATCACAGCCGAAGTAAATCAAATTATATCGCTGTTACCTAAAAGTTCACCATTATCTAAAACTCTTGTTATCATAGATTCTTTAAATTATATTGATAATAAAGAACTTACTTCTTTTATCACTGGTTTATTCCTGCCTTCTATCACTATAGTTGGAGTTTTCCATACACTGGCACCTCAGCCGATATCCGTTAATTATCCATCAAGTTCAAATCTTCTATCTTATATTGCCAGTTCAGTATTTGAAATAGAACCACTGCATTTACTGGATGAAGAAGGTGTTGATATACTGTTGAATAAACTTCAATTCCCAATTACAGAAAATCTTAATTCTTCGACTTTTAAATTAACTCTAACCAATCGTAGGAAATCAGGAAGATCATTAACTTACCGCTATATAGTCGATACAACTAATCATAATTATGATGTTTTCCAAGAACCTAAAGATGAGCATATTGAAGAAGATGAATCTCTATTGAAAGATTTGACTACATTTAATTTGACTACCAATAATAAACAAAAATTAGCTAGAGAACAAGTTGAACTTCCGTTTATGGAAGCTCAAAAAGAACTTGGATCTGCTGGAGGTGCAATCGTCTACGAGTTCGAAAAAGACGATGATTACGATGAAGAAGATCCTTACGAGGATCCTTTCTAGTTACAATATTCCATGTAAAAGTAATTACCCATGTAAAAGTAATTCTTATCTGAATTTTACTGAGTATATAAATTTTCAGCATCAAATCCTTTTGTCAAAATTTTATAGATTAATCGACAATGCATTCATGTTAGTGTAAATGGCTCTTCTTAACTTATTTAAATAGTACTTATGGGTAGCTTATTGTCATAAATAGTGTATTCTGTTTAAAGATTTAAAAAATAAAAAAAGAAAGCCCAACGCGGGGCTCGAACCCGCAACCTTTTGATGGCCCTATTTAAGAGTCAAATGCTCTACCGATTGAGCTAGCCAGGCGCTTCTTGCTTGCAAAGTAACCCTGCATTGTGATGTCTGTATCACCAACACACGTTAAGTATTCACTTATATCAACTCAAATCATCATGATTATATCATCTAAGCTCAATAAAGTTGTTTACAGTATATTTTCTTACTTATATAGTTTGTTTGGACATCTAAAGAAAATTCAAAAATTCCTCGATTTTCCAGCTTATTTAATTTTGTCAAATTTTTGTAGTTTTTGCAACTTTATAGAAATTATACCATACAATTATTAGAATTTAAATTAAAATGGAGATAACTCCAAGGAGTTACGAAAATTAGACAAAAATTTGAAACGCTATAAAAGTGAGATTTCATTAATATATTCGTAGTTTCTGGTAAATACTTCATATAAACCTAAATAATGCAGGAGTTTTAAAATTACAAGGGGATTAAAGTGCTAAATCAAAGTAATGACAGTTGAAAAAACCATCATGTCTGACCTAGAACCGATTGAAATGAGCGAATTGTAATTATTGGCTAAGCATGGCATCTAATGCATCTTCATCGAAGATATTACTTCCAGATTGTAATACCTTAGCTAACATTACTAATGATTTATCGGTGAAATCAGGTTTTTTTCTTAATTCATCGAGGTCTTCACTGAATGTAGTTGCCATCAACCCCAAGAATTCTTTCTCTAATTCAGCTTTATCTTTCTTTAATGTAGATTGAACTTGTTCTACTGATTTATCTGTAGTTTGAGATGTTGAAGTAAATTTTATGTTATTGATTTGTTGACGAGTTTCTGCAGATAATATCGAATCACCAGGTTGTTTGACGTTTTTCAATTCACTTTCATCATCTGAATTAACATTAATATCATCAATATTGATTTTACTATCAGGAATATCCAGAGTAACTGGACCTGATTCTTCAACTTCAGAATCTGATGAAGAAGAATCAGAATCAGATGAAAAATCTTCAGTTCTTCTCTTCTTTCTTCTCCGTCTATTTGCCTTAGGATTCTTTAACTTTTCATTTGGTATTGTTGCTGCCATATTGATATAGTACTTTATAGATATACAAAGCGATGAGCTAAATAAAAAAAAACCCTAGCGCTACCATTTTTTGGTCGCAAAAAAACTGATTTTGCAATCGATGATTAAACTACAAAAAAGTGATAAAGTACTATTAATTTATTTAAGATAATATACAACTATTTAAGATGATATACAACTATTTTGGATTTGATTTTGATTTTTTTGAGTCAGTGGCTGTAGGTTTTGCCTTTCTCTTTTTAACTACTGAAGTTAAATCATTAACTGTAGCTACTGGTTTAGATAAAGGTTTTGAATCAGAATTTGAAGTTGCTTCACCTAAAATACCTTTTATAATATCCATTTGTTGTAATTTTAATTCTTCTTCAGGATCTTTCTCTAATTCATGATATCTTACATATAAATCTTTGAGTAAATCACAATTTTCTGCTTTCTTTTTTGAATCTAATTCTTTTGAATTTCTTAATTTAATTGAATCTATAGCTAATTTCATTTGTTCAGAAGCTTTTTCTCTCAGTTTTGGATCTTCAACACAAAATTCAAGTGCAAGTGAAAGTTTATAATGAGATTCTGATATAAGTGAAGAATTTTCACGATTGTATAATTTTAATCTTAAATTTAAACAATTTTCTAAATCAACAGCTGATTGAGGGAAATTTTCTGATTCTAAGGACACTTCACCTAATAAATCATAAGTTTCACAGATCTTTTTAGTTAAAATTATAAATTCATCAGTAGTTTCTTCATTATCAGAAGAAAGGTATGGAATTTTAGGTTCTTTAAAGTCTTTACTTTGTAATTTAGCTAATTTATCTTCGAATATTGATCTAGTGAGGTCGAGAATCTCCCAAGCAATTTCAAAGTCACTTTGTTCTTCACCATCGGCGTCGCCTTCAGGTTCGCCTTCACCCTCTTCTTCACCTTCTTCTTCACCTTCAACTTCACCCTCTACTTCAACTTCACCCTCCTCTTCCTCTTCCTCTTCCTCTTCCTCTTCTTCTTCTTCTACTTCCACGCCATCTTCCTCAGCAATTCCACCATCATGAAATTGAAAATCGTCATCTTCATCATTTTTGTCATCCTTTTCCTCCTCCTGACTTCCACCCTTTTCCCCATTACCACCACCAAAAACTTCAGATCTAGTAACTGCATTTTGAAATAATGCTTTACCATATAATAAGAGTAAATCAGCATCTTCATTACCCGATTCTTTCACGTGAAGCTCACAAGCGTCGGCATACTTACCACACGCTTGCTCATACTCCTTTGTAGCATAAAGCTTTGAACCTTCAGCTACTAATTTACTGACTTCGTTAGAATAAGACATGGTACGCGTACAAGAATGCAAAGGTTGAATATTTATCGACCATCACACCCGTACCACATAACAATTCGTGAGAAAACATCACTTCACGACAAAACACCCTTACACCAACAAGTTCATTATATGCAGCTCTACTAACTATTGATCTAATCTCGATTGTTTATACAATAGCAATTATCTTTTATAAACATACTATTTTATGATTAATTAAGTAGGATGGTAAGAGACAATTTATCGAGTAATTCTCGAAAATTAAGGAGGAAACCACCACCTGATTTTGATTCAACCTTTATTGATTCAAATTTACCTCCTGTGCCTCCTCGCCCATTAAATCAATTACCTCCAGTTATAAATAGTGGGATTTCAAGTCCTAAACTAAATTTAAATCAAAATTCAGGTTATTTACCTACGTCATCACCTTTTATAAATAATTCTGGTAATTTTATGCCAAATATGAAGACTCCTTCACCAAATTCAAACAAACTTACTATTAATACAAATCAAGAATATTATCCGGTTAATGATAAAGAATATGGGGGATATGAAGAATCAGGTGCTTATGATAATTCACCATTTGAAGATTCAACTCTTTATGATAGTCCTAAACCAATGGGACCAAGAGAATTACCTGAATATAACGATCCAATATTATCTTCTTATAAAGATTCAATTATTGATTCTCCTCTGATAAGACCTCAAAGAAGGTATCAAGGACTACTGCAAAAATCACTTCCTTATCCTGTAAATCCTGAAGTTCATATAAATCTCCCTCAAGATGATGAATACTATGAGTTTATAAATAATCTGCCATCAAACTTTTCATCATCTCCAAGAAGAGCATCTGATTCTCAAACACCATCTCGAACATCACAAATTATTAATTATTCAGTGAATTCAACTCAAAAAATCCCTCAACTAAATGAATATAATCTGTTAAATATTTCTCCTCCTTCTTTAAAACCTCAAAAACTGATGCCTACACTTACTCCATCAAGGTCAATATCTCCAAGTAGAAGAACAAGAAATAGTCCTCCATCTCCTGTTCGTGCCCATACCCTTTATGCTCCTAATAATTCACCTCCTCGTTCAAGTAGATCTTCATCTCCAAAGAAATATGGAAGATCTCCTTCTTTAATGTATCATAATGCTTTTGATTATTCGAATAATGATCAAGAATTTGATGATGAAGATGATGAAGAAGAATCAGATAAATGGAGTCCTGCAGATTCAGGTGAAACTCCAAGAACTGACGTTGAAGACTTTTATGATAATGACCCTTTTACTTATGATGAAACTTATCAACCACAATATGAATTACCACCTGAAACTCCTATACGAACATATTTTGATTATTCGATTCTTCCTGATTTACCTTCTGCTAATGATATTAATTTCACACCTTTAAAACCAACAACACCTTCAAGAACTAAATCAAACTTTTCAGCTATAACTAAGAATAGAAAACATGACGAATTACCTCCTGTCCCACTTGATTTACCTCAATTACCATTTTCTTCAACTTCTCTTGTAAGTCTGCACCTTCAAACATGTGATAAATTATGGTCTTTAAGTTGTATTTTTGAATGGTGTTTAAAGTTAAAAATTTGGCTTCATGATTCATTTATTTCAAAACGTGAATTTAAAAAAGCGTTGATTAAACTTGTGGTATTTCATAAACGGGATATACCCCTTGATTTAATTGGACAAAATGTCGATAGAATTATGGAAGAATTGGTTTCTGCTAAAGCCATTACTTATGATTTTGGATCAATTGAAATCAATGAAAAATCTGAAACTACATCTGCAGCAACCATGGAGAATCCAGGAGTTACCATGAATGAAAACGTTCACGTTAGTGGAGTTATGATTGGATTGACTCAGTGTTATTGTAATGATAATAATCATACATTGAATAAAGATTCACCACTTGCAATGAGATGTTACTCTTCACAATGTACTTTGAATAAATTAATTGATCATGAAATTCAATTAAAAAATACAAATATCGACGAAATTGTACTTGGAGAAGATTGGGCATCACACTGGAAGTTGACAGTAGAGGATTTACGTAAATTTGATAAAAATGTTCTGAAACGACAATCATTAATATTTGATTTATTAAGGTATGAACAAACATTTATACAAAGAGCCAAATGTTTTGTGGAAATAGTAGGACCGGAATTTATTAAACTTGCACAGGTACTTGTTGGTCCAACAGGAATTATTGCTATGAATAAATTTGAGGATGATATAATCAAACCTGGTGAAGAAGTTGTAAAAATTCATCAAGAGAAATTGATGTACCCATTACTTCGAATTTTGATATCTGATGGTAAATTTATTTCAAACCTTGTAGAGATTGCAAATATTTATCAAGAATGGTCACTGTTAGTAAAGAATGCTTTGCTTAAATATATGAGTACAGTTCCTATGATTGAAGATTTATTAAGGTATGAAGGAATCAAAAAATGGGTTGATCATAATGTTAGAGATATGAAGAGAGTTAAAGAATTAAAAGTGAATGGACCACTTTTATTTATGAGTACGTTTAATTCTCGTTATCAACAATTACCACTACAATTATCAGATATAAGAAAATCATATGAAACTCAAGAACCTGAATATGTAGCTTTAACTAAAGCTATAGATGGTATTAAAAGATTAGGGTCTCGAGTCAATGAAATGAAAGTTCACGCAGATAATATTCATGCATTGAAAAGAATTCATAAACAACTTATTTGGAAAAGTAACGTTATACGACCAAATATTAATTTAGGTTCAGATAATAGAAAATTTTTCTTTAGAGGTGATTTATTTCGTAAAGGTGATTTGAAAATTAATACTTATACCAATCATCTTATACTATTAGATAATTATTTATTCATTACTGAAAGAGTTAAAAGTCAAAGATTTGGTGGATTTAGTTATAAAGTTGTTGAAAATCCAATACCAATTGAATTACTTTTATTCGAAATAAAAGAAGCAGAAACAAGTACTGGATTAGAAAAATCACTTGGGAAAACACTCACATTGAATGGCCCAACAACAATGCAATCATCAGATACCAATGATGAAATTGAACCATCTTCATATCCTTTGAAAATAAGGTATGCTGGTAGAGGGAAGAGTAATGCATATACTTTTTTCTCTAAAACAGAAAGACAAAGAAACGATTGGATTACACATCTTACAGAAACAAGAAGTAGTTTGTGTAAAAGATTAAGTAAATCAGAACCTTATCAGGTTGAACTAGTATCAAATATGAATTTTGCCTATGAAATTAATAATCGAATTACAAAGCTTCAAGTTTGTGCACCTTTTGATCCAGTTGAACAAATTTCAAGAGATACAGTGACGAAATTGTCGGAACTAGGTTATAAAGGAGATATTTACTCTTTAGAATCAAGAGATTTCTTACACTTTAGTAAAACACTTTCTTTTTGCAAATTTGATTATAAAGGAACCAAATTTGTCCTTGTAGGATTAGCATCGGGAGTTTACTGCAGTGATTTGAAAAATAAATGGAAGAAAATTATTAATGGAATTGATATAACTAAAATAAGTGTTTTAACTCAAATAAGTTTGGTACTTGTATTAGGAAATAAGAATTTAAGATATTATTCACTTGAACTGTTAGTTAATTTATACTATGAAAAACGTGATAATATGACATCAGTATCACTTTCAAATGAACCAATTTCATTCTTTTCTGTGGGAAGACATAGAGGAATTACGATGTTATTTTATGCTAAGAAGAAAGGAAATTCTTCTAATAGTACTAATTTTAAAGTACTTATTCCTGAAACTGATAATGATGGAATTTTTAATGCATTTAAAGTTGTTAAGAAATTTTATGTTGAAGCCGAATGTTTTGGAATTTCAATATTTAATACTTCATTTGCAGTTCACACTCATAAAGGATTTGAAATTTTAGAATTAGATAAATTAATTCCTAGATCAATACCTGAAATACCTCATGTTGATGGATCAATGAAAAAAGTTGATATTTATGGTAAAAGACTCAATGGACTCAGTAGTTCAAATTCTACTTCATCACTTACAACACCAAATATTGATGCAATCAAGAGATCTGTAAGCTCTACTAGTGTTAAACCTATGGGGATGTTTAAATTAAGTAATAATAGTGAATTCTTACTTGTTTATAATGATTGTGCAATATTTACAAATAAGCATGGAAAACTTTCAAGATTTTCAATGCTTAAATTTGATTTTAGAGCAAAATCAATTGCATTTGTTGATAATAATTTATTCTTAGTTTGTGAAGAATGTATTGAAGTTTGGTCAATAAGTGATTTCATTCATGGTTCTAATAAACTTATACAAGTTATTACTGGTAAAGATATTAGTATGATAGATAATACTGAAACTCTAAGCTTTGTAATGGCTAATCCTATTGTTGCAGGCATGCAGCTTATATTCAGTTTAGAAAAGACTGAAAGATAGTGGTATAGATAGATAGTTTATCAAAGACAAGATAGCCACATAAGTAGTTACGAATATAAGAAACCACCATAAGTAAACCGTGATAAGTAAACTGAAATGAGTAAATCGAGATAAGCAAAGGGTTTTGAAGAATTGACGTTTCAGTCTTTAAACATCATTTTGAAGGGCCTTAAATAGGTTAGTCTATTAGTCTGATGAGTGAGGGCTATCGCGCCATGTGCGTGGCCGCAGTCGGCCCGGAAATATGCTCTCGTCGGCGCGGATATAATGCCTGGCCCCAAAGTTTAGCACCATGAAAAAAGCCCGTTTAACCCCAATTCACTCCAAATATCACCGACTTCAATATATTCAATTAGCTCTAAGTACTACAAACTTTTTCAGGTACAATTCCAGCTTAAATGGCCTATATTTATCTGACCATTAAGTTCAGTATTCTCAATCCGAGGATGAAATGTGGGGTCGCAATAAAATATATAAGTCGGCACCATTGCCCAAATCTTTTAGTTCTTCTTTTCAATAAATTTTCAAAATGGTAGATTTTAACGTTAATGGAAAAATTGCCGTAGTCACTGGAGGAACTCGTGGATTAGGATTATATACAGCCGAAGCATATGTTTTAAATGGAGCCAAAACTGTGGTTATTACATCAAGAAAGGCCAAAGCATGTGATGACGCTAAATCATACCTTGAAAAAATCAGTAAAGAAAATGGGAAATCAACTAATATAATTGCAATTGCAGCTGATTTAAGTGTTGAAAAAGATTGTCAAAGATTTTTTGAAGAAACAATGAAACAAGTTGATCATGTCGATATTGTAGTTGCAAATGCTGGTGCTTCTTGGGGTGCACCATTAGAAGAACATGAAGTTTCAGCAGTTCAAAAAGTATTAACATTAAATATAACATCAGTTTTCCACACAATTAAATTATTTACACCAACGCTTGAAGAATCTGGTTCAAGTGAAGATCCATCAAGAGTTCTTATTATGTCTTCAGTTGCATCACTTTCAGCATCTGAACCTCTTGGAACTTATGGATATTTAGCTTCAAAAGCTGGGGTAAGTCATTTAGGTAAAAATTTAGCTGGTCAATTAGGTCCTAGAAATATTACAGTTAATTCGTTGGCTCCAGGATTTTTCCCAACTAAAATGTCAAATGGTGTTTTACAAGTTGCTGGTGATATGATGACAGAAAGTAATCCAAGAAGAAGATTGGGGGTTAAAGAAGATTTACAAGCTGCTGTAATGTTTTTAAGTTCAAAACAAGCTAACTATATTAATGGGATTGTTTTACCAATCGATGGTGGTGCTCATGTTAGTGGATCTTTTGTTCCATCTTCAAAGTTATGAGAAATGACTATAAGTAGAAAATACAAGTAAGTTAACAAGTGAGATAACGATAGTAGAGTAACAAGTAGATTCAACGTAAGAAGAGTAACAAGGAGGTTTAACAACAGTAAAGTACAAGTTGGCTTGAAAAGGTTGATTTTAAGAACTGGTTTTCCTGAGGTGGCTGAAAAATTAACTTACTATTTATAGCCGATTTAACTTTTCCGCAGTATCATCGATAAAAGCAACTACTTCTTAGTCTTTATAAAATCATTATATTTAGTAAATCAAAGATAGAGAATGGGAGCAACATCATCGAAACTCTTAGATGAGTTAGTGGAAGGAACTAATTTTGATCGTGAAGAAATTGATAGACTACGGAAAAGATTTATGAAACTTGATAAGGATGGAAGTGGAACAATTGACAAGAATGAATTTTTAGCTATACCAGGGATTTCAAGTAATCCATTAGCAACAAGATTAATGGAAGTATTTGATGAAGATGGAAGTGGAACAATTGATTTCCAAGAATTTATTACTGGATTATCAGCATTTAGTGGTAAAACTTCAAAAAGTGACAAATTAAAATTTGCATTCAAAATTTATGATATTGATAGAGATGGATTTATTGGAAATGGTGAACTTTTTATCGTAATGAAAATGATGGTTGGTAAAAATTTACAAGATGAAGAACTTCAACAAATTGTTGATAAGACAATGATGGAAGCTGATGAAGATGGTGATGGGAAATTAAGTTTTGATGAATTTAAAAATATAGTAGATTCAAAATCTATTGTAAATACCCTTACTCTTAATATGTTCTAGTATATAGTTTATGTCAAGATACGATCAATTGTGTAGAGACAGAGAGAGAGAGAGAGAGAGAGAGAGAGAAACAACAGGAAAGTAGTGGTTGATCTGACGATTTTCGAGTCGTTTTATTTTTTTAAAAAAGTCTACACATGTACCGTAAGTGTTTGAAGCATCTTATGGGTTCAAACATTTCAAGTGTCCCAATGTTCAAGTGTTTAAAGTGCCAAGTCGTCAGCGTAAAGAGCCCGTCCGGGCCGGTCCGTCTATCTCGCTCCAGTTGCTCCAGGCCTGTGCGTCCAGGTCCCCCCAAGTCGCTCCACCGTCCGGCCGCGCTAGACCTATTGGACCCATTGGGCCCAATGTCTCTCTCATCTCTCATCTTCTCGCGCTTATCTTCTCCAGCTTATCTACACCATGTCTTCCAGTAACGTTTTTGAGTCTATAAATCTAGCGTCTTCTGTGGCTGGAGATATAAATCAAAATAAACCTTCGAGATTTCCTGCCATACCTGAATCAACATCGGAAGATGAACCTGATCCTTCTGATTTCTTATTGTCACAACCCTTTGTTACAGAAACAGGACAAGATTTGAACCCCCCAACACTAGAGAATTCAAAAGCTTTTGATAGTCATCCTACAAGTTCAAAAGGTTTTGATAGTCACGATACTTCTATTTATTTTAGTCAAGAACTCGATGGTTCATTATTTATTTCAGATCCAATATCTAATCAAGAAAATCCTATAGAGCACTTACAACAAACAAATAGTTCATTATATAAACAGCTAAGTAAAAATGTTAAACGTCAAGGGAAATTTCTCGATACTGGGAATGGCAAATTGACCAAAGTAAGACATTTGATTAGTGAAAATTTAAGTCAATTAAGTGAAACTAATTTCGCTTTAAATGAATTATACTCTCGTGACATTACCAGTACCGAAAAATTACTACATAATTTTGAAATTTGGGATCGTAAAAGATCAAAAGTTCTTGATAAAATCAAAAGTATCAAGAGTAATAGTAATAAACATGGTGAAAAACTATCTCAACTCCTTAATCAAAGTTCAAACATTGATTCTCAGATTGAACAACTTGAAAAACAAATATTAACATTGAAAAGAAAAAAAATTCTTTTAAGAAATGAAATTGATGAAACAAGTTCAGTTCTTGAATCAAGAACTTCAAAATATGTAGAGTCTTTTAAAAATCTTGAACAACAAGGTAAATTAGCTATAACAAGATTCTTTCAACTGCATGGATTACCTGAACGTGAATTAGTTCAAGTTATCAGAACATCTCCTGTTGACGTTAAGTTTCAAAGGCAATTTGATCCATCGCCTTCAATTTCAACTCCTCTGCCACAATCTTCTGTGAAGATTCATCACGATGTAGATGTTTTCGAGCCAGGATCTCCAATAAAACCATTTGATTTCTCAATAGGTATAAAACCTTACGAGCCAGATGTCTCAGAGAACCAGGAGAGTAAACCGCCAGAACCAGAACCACTTGGAATGAAACCATATCAACCAGAAATTGAACCTATGGGTATGAAACCATATGAACCAGCATCCACAAATACTCAAACATCGTACGGAGTCAAACGAGGAGAACCTGAATCTCCTCCAAATAATCTCATCACTGATCTTTCATCATTAAATCATGATAAGGGTCCTACTGCATACGAAGAAGGGTTCGCCAAGGGAACCAGAATATCTTCAAACGTCAAACACCATATCAATAAGATTGTTAAAGTATTCATGGAAAATTTGGAATCCAATGAAATACCAAGGAAGCTCAATCAAATTAATGTGGATGACGATAATAATACTGTTAATGAAAAATTAGATATTGAACCTATAATTACACTTTTAAGTCATCAAATTGAAGCATTAGAAGATTTAGTTCTTGATACGTCTAAGAAAGCTACTAAATTTCACGAGTGTGGTCTAGTTTGGAAAGATGCCATATCAATTATTGAATCACAAGAAACTAAATTATCAATACAAATATCAGATTCTATGAGAAGTAAATCAGATTTTTCCGATAAATTTTCTTCCATCTTAATTTCGACATTTGAAGAGTTGAAAATATGTCTTCAAAAACTGGGTATGGGTTCGAATTATCCCTTCAATGAAAATGGTACTTTTGAAGAAACTCAGCTCTATTGGGCATTGAATAATGAAATTAATGCTACTTATAAAGGATTAGCAATGGTTTCTGATTCTGAAAATTATTCTAGTATTATCGAAGGATTTTCCAAACTAGGATTCAAAGTTGAAGAACCAAAATTGGCTGCAAGGAATCCAGAAGTTCAAAAGCTGAAGAATGAGTAATATGTATTAATGTGATTAACTTTATAAGATGTAGAAGGGGTTGTAGATTAGTACAATGTAAAAGTATTGATTCCTGTTGACTCATGATTGAGTCATTGAGTCCCCAGATCGAGTACAGGACTTCAACTTGAGGTTACGCCAGGTGAATGTTGCTTCATTGTCGATGTAGCTTATAATCTAAGCTGCTACAGGTAAACTACTATTGTAATTATAAATTATACTTACTTAGACTATATCCTCTAAGGACGATTTTTCGAAGGTTTACGTTTCGTAGGAACGAAAATACTGGAAGTCTTTTTTGGCTTTTTAATTTTTGAATCTTCAGGTTTAGAAGGCAATGATGGTTTAGATTGTGGTGTTGAATATCCTTGATATTTTGAAGGTTGATTGTTATCCGTTTGTCCTTCTCTATGACTATATGAATTAGAAACTGGCGTATATCCAGAGTATCTTTGACCAGTACTTTGACTGGATCGGCTTGAACTTTCACCCTTTTCATTCTGATGGTGGTTCAGACGTTTTTGATGATCGCCAGGCTTATAACGATCGGTTTTGACCTTTTTGGGTGCAAACTCATCTTCATTTTCTACAACTCTCTTGTACGGTTTCGAATGAACATGATCACTAAACTGAACTTTTTCAGCAGGTTTAACTTTTGATTCTTCAGGTTGTTCTTTTTCAGACCCAGTATTTTCAAGAAATTTAGCTTTATCTCCAGAAATGTCAGCTTTCTTTATAGGATTAATTTTTTTCAAAAAACCTGGGCTTGCTTTAGAAATAGAGTTTCTGGAAGTAGCGTCGTCTAATAAACTATTCCATAATTTATCTCTTCTTAAAGAGTTTGCATTACCTAATATCCAAAGAGATGTTCTAGCACGAGTAAGTGCAACATTCATTCTTCTACTATCACTCAAGAATCCCACGCTACCTGTTTCGCTTGCTCTTACACAAGACATGATGATAATTTCCTTTTCTTGACCTTGAAATCCATCAACGGTATTGAAATCAATTTCATCTAATATTCCTTGTCCGTAACGTCTACGGAAAACATCTTTCAAAGTCCGGATTTGTTCTTTATATGGAGAAATGATTCCAATTCTTCCTTTGAATTTATTAGATGGTAGAATTTGCATGAGGTACTGAACGATTTCTAAAGCAACATTAGCTTCTTGTGAATTGAATAACGATAATGAAAGTTCATTCTTTTGATGTTTACCCACGATATCGAAGAAATGATATGGAGAAAGTTGATCATGCCATGGTCTTTCATTAATTTCCTTCATTGATTCACCATCTTTCAAACGAGAATTATAAAATGCAGCACTTGGGAACTTTGAAATATCTGGATGCATACGATATTGAACGTCTAAAAGGTAAACTGATTCAGGATAATTTTGTTGCATTCTAACGAAAAGACTTTGCTCATAATTATACGAAGCAGCGGCTTGTGATAATACTGTTGGTGGTAATTGATTTGGATCTCCAACCAATATACATTTAGTACATCCATAACGTAATGGAATAATTGAAGATAATTCCACACACTGACAAGCTTCATCAATAATTACCTTATCAAATTTCATTGATAAATTTGCAAGGAAATCATGAGCTGATCCAGAAAGAGTAGAGCAAATGATTTGAGCTTTACTAAGGATTTTAGCTTGCAATTGACGTCTTTCAATTTCTCTAGTACGATAAGCAATGGAAGCATTTTCTCTTTGTTCATCTAATTTTTTGGCAAGTTCATTACGTCTTTTATTAACATCTTTAAGTTTCAATTCTAATTCTGTAACTTCTTTTTCACCCAACTTACCTTCATTTAATTTAGCTCTATACTCATTTCTGAGGGTTATACACTTTGTATGTTCTGTACGAATATTAGGATCAATTTTTGATTCAATATTCTGGGCCTGAAGTTGTTTATCCAAAAGTTCTTCTAAAGTAAGATCTCTTACTGATGCATTAATTGCATCACTTCTTCCTAATCTTACTACCAGCGGTATAATCAATTCACCTTTGAAATTTTGTACTCCATTCCGTAATCTTAGCACCAATTCATCAACTGCTGCATTACTTGGAGCACATACCAATACTTTAGGTCCATCAGATGCATCTTGCTCTTTCCCGGGAGTTTTAATTGTATTATTTTTAGTCAATTGTGATAATGAATAGCCTGCAATACCAAGAATGGTCTTGGTCTTACCAGTACCTGGAGGACCTTGAATCAATGAGAATCCTTCGGTAGAACATGATCCAATGATAGCCTTGGCTTGAGACTGATTGACATTATATAACTTCAGAACCTTTTCAATATCTTTAATATCGATAGGAGCTGATTCTGCCGGACGAGCTTTAAGAATATCATTGGAAAGATCATAATAAGGTAATCCTTTCAATGAAGTGAATTCTCTTTCAATAGTAACCATTTGCATTACTCTCATCCCCACCAAGATTGATTTAGGAGTTAAGACTCCCATCATTGGACCTTGAGGAACAACTCTGAATGTGATATCACAATAGTCGGCATTAACACTCTTTATTTCACGAACTTTAGCTAAACAAGTTTGACTACCAGGTGCTTTAAGAAACCTTTCTGCTTCTTTTGTAGAATTGAATTGATCAGATGAAGTATTTCCCAACACAATTAAATCTGTATCTCCAAGTTTCCTGTCTGCCACATCTTTCTTCTTGATTGAAGCATAAACGTCAAAGAATCCATCACAACTAGTTCTGCTACCTACACAAATTTCAAATGGAACTTCTTGTTGAGTCGTTTTGGCTGATTGAATTCCCTGCCAGCACTCAAGCATTAAAAATGGTTCTGTAACTTTTAAATAGTCTTTTGCATCATCATAACTCTCTTTAATGGGTTTATAAATACTTTTATCGGAGTCTGGATATGAACCTGTAGCATTGTAATTCCATTTTAATACCGTGGTATATAATGGTTTTAAATTAACATTAAGTCGAAGTCTCATATACTCTTCATCTCTTCTTTGCTTGTCAATCTTTTTGGATTGAGCAAACTTTGTAATTGGTTTACCATCAATACCAATTTCAACCACTTTTGCCTTCTTCTTTTTATCTACAAATAAATCTGAGATATCCACATTATCATCATCTTCATCCGAGCTTTCTTCGGGTCTCTTCTTTCTAGTAGCGTTAAGAGATCTTCCAATTGCAACCACACCTTTAGAATTAAATCCTGCTGGTCTTGGAGCGGCAGGAGCAATACCTGGATTTGTTGGAACTCGTGATGATTTTAATTCTTTTCTAATCTCTTCAAGATTAGTCGATTTAAATTTTTTATTATCTGGAGGTGGAGCAACTGGAGGTTGACTGGTAACTACTCCAAATTTCGAAAGTGTTTGTTGTTTGGGAGGTTTTATATGAGTTTGATACTTGAAAGTAGCAGGTGCTGGTGATGATGATTGCTGTGAATCAGCTGAAATTTCTGGTGAAGATTTTGTCCTACTATTTCTAGCTTCAGTAACAATTTGATCAACTAAAACTTCATCAAATTCACTTGCTTTCGATAAGATATCTTGACGTTGTTGAGGGCTAAGTTTATTATTAAATTTTTTGGCTTTAGCACCAAATTTCAGAAATGTGATGATAAATTCTTTATCTACACCAAATTCAAGATCAACAGCTAAATCAAACCCTTTGAAAACCAAATCAACACATGATGCTAATAATGAAGTATCACCTAATCTTAACCAGTAAATGACTCGATGGAATGCATCCATAAAAGTTTTGAAAAGAGAATGTGATTTATCATTATCAGCTTTTAAAGCATCTAACATGATACGGAATGAATCAAGAAGAAGATGACTTACATCAAGCACATCTCTAGTGAATTCAATTAAATCATCAATATGATAATGTCTAGCCCAAATTAAAGTTTTCTCATAAATCATTACGAGAAATTGCCAACTAGCTTTCCATAATTCACTTATTTGAAATTGTTCAATTTCATTTAAAACTCCTGATGTTAAAACTCCATCTAAAGGATTTGATAATAAATTTACAATATCCATAAGAATTCTAATTGATTTAGGACATGGTTCAAAAGCTTTAGTTTCAGTTAATTTATTCAAATTTACAATAATTGACTCAAGGGTCAGTGATAATGTAAATTTTAATGTACTTTCAATAGCTTCAAGTCTTCCAGCAGAATCAAATACTTGATATAATATATCTAAAGAAGATTGATTTATATCTGGTGAAAAGAAACATGACCAGTATCCCATCAGGGTATCTTTTGTACTTAAAATTTGTTTAACAACACTAGGATCTGATAAACTAATTTTATCGAGAATCAGTCTTATCAGACTGAAAATCAAAAGCACATTACCATTATGTTGAGAAATTGCATCACTTAAATTCTTATCGGTTAATGTCTTTTTATTATTGTATTTAATTATGGCACTAATATGTTCGAGAGATCTGAAAATTGCATTAATTAGGGTTGAATTAGATCTTATATCGAATTTTGCTAAATTTTGCCAAAGAATTGGGAATGCATCGAATGAAGTTGGGATTTTTCCATCTTTTAAAAGATATGAATTATGAGCAAGAGATAGAATATCGTAACTAAGACATTTCCCAATAATTGAAACTGAATTTGATGATTTTAAAAGTAATTCTGCGTTATTATCAATAGCTGCTCTTATATCTCTTTTTTTCAAAATACTAACTGAAAAATTAACATCTTGGAAATTACTTGATTCATTAACGAAACATTCATCAAGATAAGTACAGCATTGAGTTACAAGAGATTGTGAAAAAAGTGAATTTTCACATTTAGAGCTCATTGAAATGAAAAATCCAGTAATTCTTACAGAAGTAGTTTGTTTTTGCAGAGTTGGAATAGATTCCAATAATGAAGGCACCCAACTTATAAGATCAGGTGAAGATGAAGAACTTAAAAGCATTTTAACATAATGAGGGTTTTGTAAGATTGGATCAATGAAATTAGTAGATACAAAAGGAGAACACAATTCCCAAAACTCAGACTTTAGTTTTGATAAAAGAATATGGAAAACCTTGAGAATTGATGGTAATGGAGTATCTTGAGATGCCATAATATTATTAAATAAAACCCTTATCAACGGGAATAAATTTATATCGGTATGTTTACTCATAGCTTGAATATCTATAGGAGAATTAATTTTTTTAATTTGATTTGAATTTAAATTGTCAAGAATAATACTTAAATTATTCCAGAATGCAGTACATCTATCGGTTGTGAAGAAAGTAGCATCTTGGATTTTATACAAGTGTTTACTTATTTCATAAATCAAGGCCGGATGAGGATTTAAAAGGTTTGGAATATTAGAATCAGTAGATGGATCAATATTTGAATCAATCGATGAACTTGTCAAAGCTTTAGTTATTTTTACTTTTAATGAATGATTTCCTTCGAAAAGAAAGTAAATATAACCAGGATTTAATTCTTTATCAATTAAAGTTGAATCATTAATCAAATATTCCGATATATATAATGAAATATCTTTATGATACCTGAAAATATCTGAACAATAAAGACATTCTAAAATAGTATTTTGAAAAATTTTTAGACTATAAGAAGAAGGAGATGATAAAACTGAAATAATTGAATTTGCTTGCCAACCATAAATAATTTTTAAGAATGATTCAACGTTGGCTACAGAAATTCCTCTTTTAACAACGAATTTATCACGAACTTCTAACATTGCCTGAGAGAAAAGTTTTATACATTTACTACAATTAGATAAATTTTCTCTTAAATAATTATTAATTGCAACAACATCATCTTTTTTATGACCAGGAAATGAAAATACCACCAAGTAATGAACTGTAATTTTATACATGAATTCATTACATAAAAGATGAAATTTTTCACCATTTTTTAAAAGGTATTTCATTGATTTTAAGATTGCATCATTTTGAATAACTGAGTTACCTGAAGATGAATCTGCCTCTGCAATCGACTCACAGATCGACTTAAAGTCTTCTGGAGGTTCCATGGAGGAAAAAAAGTAGTTGATATTTTACGCGGTTTAAAATTATCACCAACTACATAAGAAGAGAGCCAAGTAATGAGGCGGAGAAGAGAAAGATGATGAAGAGATGAAGATACTAAATGATCAAGAGATGAAGAGATCAAGGAGAAACATGTGAATAAAGATGGAGGACCGAGTTTGAGGTGTTGGTTGAATAGAATTGATTGACACAAAGTGACGAGATGAGCAGATGAGAAGGAGAGAAAGAATACAAGAGAGAGAGACGGAAAGACAGAGGGTTAGGGGAGAGCAGTAGAGTAGCTGGAGAGTAGTAGAGTAACTGGTGAGCAGCCGGCTGGGCTGGAGAGGGTTGGAATTGTAGATTACAGTAGACGACAGAACTGCAGTAGACTCTAATTTGATATGGTATAGACCACGAAGGATCAGAACAGTATGGAAGAGCATAGAAGAGCATCAAAGAGCATCAAAGAGCATGGAAGAGCATAGAAGATGAATACAAACGCCTTTAGAGCTAAGGCTCGTAAACGACAGACACAAGATGATAGCCAAGTATAGAACCATTTCGAGTATCAATATAGTATTGCCTCTACCAAGACACTGGCTGAAATACACCATATACCCATATAGCTAGATGGAGATCTACCCTTCGAGATGGTGGCTACATCAGATAGCGTTCTTACCCAAAACCTATCACTTCTGTTACATGTTATGAGTCAAGTACACTCTACTATACCTTCTAAGTATTTTATCACCTTCTCCTTTCCTATCCTTTCCTAGTCTTTTTACTCATAATCATTATGCATTATCTATTCTAAAATATAAGAGCCATATCAATATCTAATTCTTTTGATGCAGTTAACCAATTTTCACCAGTTTCCCAACATCTTTTCATTATTACAATACTTGTTTTTGCACAAACATTACCAGTTTTAGCTAATTTTGTGAATCTTTCAAGAAATAACATTCTTCTATCATTATCAAGAGTTTCACAAGCAGCTGAAAAAAGACAAAAAATTGAACAAATTTCTGCTGAACTACATGATTCAATATGTTCTTTTAAAATATCTGCAACTCCATTTGCAATTTTTTGAATTAAATTTGACTCTCTTGGAATCTTTAAAACTCTTCTATAAAGATTAAGGAATCCCATATCACAAAAAATTTTATTTGTACATCTCATTATATTATCTTGTTGAATTAAATTTGAAAGATTTGGTGGTGATGTACTTTCTTCATCAAGAAATTTCCTATGCACTTTATGAACAATAATTTTATCTAAATTTTGTTGTCTACGTGCTTCACCTTCTTCATAAACTCGACAAAATTTATCTCTTAATTCTAATGCTTTTGTTACAATTGTCGTTGGAATAACTTCATTATCTCCATAATTTGATGTAAATGAATCAATTTTTCGAATTAATAAAACTAATTCTGCTAATTGAGGTAAAAATTTAACATCAAATCCAAGTAAATAATCAATATCTCTTTTTGGATCAGTTACGGGGATACCATCCAGTGGTATACCCAGTGTTTCAACTTCCTCAAATTGTTCCAGATCATATCCTGCACTAAGATATTTATGTGAATCTTTGGTAGATGATAAGGCTCCTAATATATCAACATATGCAAACCATCTCATAAGGAAAAGTGCAATACTACTTTCTTTAGGTTCCCATTTAGGTGAATCACTTTCAGTAACTATATCATTGACTCCACTACCAATACTCTTTTGTGAATGTCTTGCAAGTATAATTTGTCTTGCTCCTAAAGTATGTGCCCGATGACGTTCAAAATTTTCACAAGCATATACTTCATAACATGAAAGTAAAAGAATTGTAGCTAATGTACTATCGGAAGTTGCTTCTTCTTTATTTTTCAATAATTTAAGAAGTTCAGTACATGAACGACCTAATAATTGATCAATAATATTATCGGGAATCTTATATTCACCATCTGATAATGAAGATCTAAATCTTGCAGAAAGTGCTAGAATCGTGGTTAATATTGCAGGACATGACATTGCCATCTGAGGTAAAATTACTTTGAATGGATTATCTTGATAAATATGTGATGGTGCTGGTACCATATGACTTGCACCCACATCTATCCAAAAATGTAGTAAGTATTTATAAAAAGGTACTTGAAGTAAAAGTTCTGGCAATGGTGTGATTTGTGGAGGAATTGATTCTAAAATATCAAAAAGTGGTGGAACATCTCTTGATATTATTGAATTTTCTGAATCCAAAGGTTCTTCATCTTCATCTTCATCTAAAGTATCCGACAAGTCAGTAATTTTATTAGAATTTCTTAATGACCCCACAAAATTGGGCGAGAGAAATTCATTAAGTAAATTCGATGCTTTATCAGGCATAAACGATTCAATACGAGCAATATCTTCAGAGTAATTATCCATATAAAAATCAGAAAGGTTTTTATCCGGACTTTCAGCAGTTACAAATGAATTAAATAAATCTGAATTGGTTAAATTAAGTTGATGAGTACCATTAGATATTCTATCGACTACATTTGAAAGGGATTCAATACCGTCATGGATTAAATGTAGGTTTGAGTCTTTTGATTGACTCAAGTTGTCAGGAATGTCATTAAAAGATTCTGTATTAAGTGAATTAAATGAATCTAATGAGTTAGAATTATTCATGGAATTTGAGTTATTCATAGAATTAATAGAATTTGAATTGTTCATAGCATTTGCAATTGTATCGAGAGCATTAAAAGAATTCGAATGGTCTAAGGAATTGGAATGGACTAAAGAATTTGGTTGACTTGAGAATCTTCTTTTCAAACTAGATTTGGGGTCAGGATTTTTTTCAACACTTTGATTTTCATGAATGATTTCGGGAGAGTACAAGGATTGAGCCGGGGAATGAACGAATTGAGTATTTTGCCAAATCCTTGGAGAATTCATTTCATCTCTAGGTCTTTTCTTTCTATTTTCAGGAACTGGGGAAGCATCAATTTTCTTATCAGATTTTTTCAGTAAATCTTCAACGACAAATTCTATGGCCGTACCATTCTTGACATCAGATTTGGATTTGGGTACGGTGTCGACGGAATCGTGACTTTGTTTCCGCTTTGTTAAATCCTTATATGGCCTTCCTCCCCAAGTAAGTTTAATTGAATAATCACAATTAATACCATTTTTCACACAGTACGAACAAGAAGGTTTTTCTTCATTGCATTTAATCTTTAATCGTTTACAGTTCTTGCACCCGAATCTAGACCGCAGGATCTTGGGCTTTTTAACCCCATCATCCTCTTGCTTTGCTACCATGATTGTTCCATATGGGTAGAAAAAATTTACGGGGGTCGCTCACCGTTATACGTCTGCGAAATCATAGGAAAAGAGATGAGACTGAAGAGACAAAAGAGTCATAAACTAGGTAGTAGTTAAAGCATTAAAAATCAATGAAAAAATTAGGAAACAAATTAATAGAAGAGATGTGAAATACGGCAATACAGAAATGTAAAATCGTACAAAATTAACAATATGTGTATTCTAATTTCTAGGGATGGTAAATTTGCTCGCCATGGTGAGCAATTTGATGGGCTTGCCACAGTCAGACACAGTGAAGTAAGAGCGAACAAGAGCGAAGCAAGGTTGAAGTAGGGTTGAAACGAAGATGTTGATATCACGATATTAATTGTTATACCGAAACATATCGTAGTTTTGGGGTTGTAGAAGTTGTATCACCTTTTCTTTTCTTCCATGTTATCCAAAAGACCACCAGTTTTCTTTTCAGTATCTCTTTCAGCGTATTTTTTACCGAAAAGAATAAGTATAAGCTTTTCATACAATCTAAATAGATATCCCGCAAGTATAAGCAATCCACCAACAACTGTACCTAATTTAGCAACAAATTGAAAGAAAGGTATTCTTTTCTCAGTAATTACAAGTTTAACCGGTTCAAAATCATATTTAAAGAAAATTCCTGGAATTCCTTCAGGTCTATTACCTTTAACTTTGAATACTCTATGCAGTTCAGTAAGTGAATACTGATTTGTATTGATAGTTATTCCTAATCTTTCATATTCTGTAGGTACAACTTTTGAATAATATTTATAAGATTGAAGTCTTTCATTAGTTACTTTACCTGAAGCATCAAGAGGATTATTAATGAATGGGTAAAAATCACCGTAAGAAAATTCACTTATAACATGAGAGAAATTAAGGGCTTCATAAGGAACTGAAGCTCTATCACGATATCCAAATCCTTTACCTGTAATATGAAAATCACCTTTAACTTGGTTTACTGGGATTGATCCAAATATATGACAAGCAGGTGCTGCTTCATTAACTCTTGCACCTTGCACTCTAAATTCTGCAAGCATGTTTTCTCTCATGATTTCATCTAAATCAGGAGTATCATGACGATTATTTTCATTATTAATCAGAAACGTTGATGGTAAGAAGAAATCTCTTCCTTCAAAATTAAGTAATTCTCCAGCAAGAAATCTATCGTCAGTTATATCCATTACATTGGTATGTATATATTGACATGGCATGGCTACAAGCATATCGATATTGATAAGTAAGTCGGTATTTATAGAATCATCAACTTTAAATTGTCTATCGACATAACCTCCAAGATATCCACCAATTTCAACCCACAAAATTAAGAGTCCACAAAAGATGGTAACAAGGGTAGAAAATCCTCCTCGTGATGACCTCACCGTATGTTCGGAATCGACTTTGGGAAACGCATCAAACGTTCGTACTTTCTGAGAGAAACTTTCCATATTAAAGAACAGGTGGCTGCGTGAAAAATTATGTAGTAAATTAAATCATCTGAATATCACCAATTTATCACCATCGTAATTTCGTAAATATCGTAATTGTCAAGCTACCAATTGCACTCTACAAATGTAGATGGTTCTGAAGAAGGTTCTAGAAGGAGTTGGTAATGGGGACTTTGGGCTGGTTCTGGGGGATTTCCACTAGTCGTACGGTTATAGACTAGAGCCGGTTGTAGAGCCGCCATAGGAACCATTGCCGAAAGTGCCAGAAATTGCCCAGGCTAATTCAGAAGATCATCACCGTGGTCTGCTGATTCCTGGCGTCAAGTGTGCCCAAATTTTCGTCTTCTTCACATTTCACTATTCACATCTACTACCTTTTCCACTATCTACTGATTTCCTCATCTGTTATCTACGCATTTACTATCTCTACTTCCTCTTCATCTCCTTCAATCTCCACTATAGTCAGGTCTACATGGGTGATCCAGAATGAATCTCGAGGAACTAGAATTCTCTTCAGACCTTCGAATTCAGGAGCTTCAACTGTTAAAGCTCATCTACCCCCAAACCACCATTGACTTTGATAAGGTCTCTGGCTCAATTGACCCATTCACCGTCCAAATGACGTACACATACACGTAAATGGTACTAAAGGAATCAGTGTCAACCATCTACCGCCAATAATCCTTACATTCACTCTTCCTCCAGCCTATCCATTTGATGAACCATTACATTTCTCTATTGAAAGTGAAAGTCTTCTGAAATCTACTCTTGATAATATTCATAATCACCTACTAACATGCTGGGATCACGATCAGGTCATATTCACTCTTATAGACGATACAAAACAGAAAGTTGATCAAGTACAGTCGTTTTCTTGCGATGTTCAAGATACTGAAAAATTTCTTGATTACGATAAGCTTAAAAAACTAGAGGTTTTCAATAATCACACCTTTGAGTGTGAAATTTGTCAATCTTCATATAAAGGTTTGAAATGCTCTCAGTTCGATGGGTGTGGCCATGTTTTCTGTAATGATTGTTTGAATGAATTTTTCACGTCATTAATACGTTCGGGTTCTGTTGATAAAGTTCATTGTCCCAATATTGAATGTACAGCTGCTTTCACTGGTCAAAGATACAAGAAACTCGATTTAAATGCAATAAATATGGAGTCATTCGACTTTAAAGAGTTTAGTAACTGTCTTTCAAAGAAACCTGTTTCTCTAGACCTTCTACGTAAAATTTTAACTCCCGATACTGAAACTCTTATTTCAAGGTATGTGGATATATTTTTGAAACAACAGTACGATACTATTGCAAGTTTATTCCCAACAAGACTTGTTTCTTGTCCTCTTTGTCCCGAAATGATTTTTCGTGATAACCCTAATGAAGGTCTTGTTATTTGTCGTGGGTGCAAATACGCTTTCTGCTTTAGTTGTAGAAAATCATGGCACGGTAAGTATCTGGCATGTCGAAATAAATCGTCAAAAGGCCGGTATGCTGATATTCCTGAAGAATCTCTACAACAATGGCTTGACGCTGAGCTGGTTAATGATAGTAGTAGTCAGCAAATAAAAAATCATCTTGGTTTCACTTATGGACGTGCTTTAATGAAGAAAACAGCCAATGAGTTTTTAATGGATAAACTATTTGATGAGCTGATAAAAGATGAAAATCTGGGACTTAAGAAATGCCCAACTTGTGAAATTGTTATCCAAAGATCAGATGGGTGTAATAAAATGAGATGTATATCTTGTCTGACCGTCTTTTGTAATATATGTGGAGATTTCCTTGATCCTGCTGATCCATATCAACACTATAGAGACCGAGCTAGTTTTTGCTACGGTCGTCTTTTCGACGGAATGCCAGGGACGGAGTAGAATGAGTTTAGAGGAGAATTTCAAGTCTTACAAAACTACAATCGATAAACCACAATGTTTTATTTTACATAATGTGCCACTTATTGGCCAATTTTTTTTGGAGGTCTGGAGTAACGGAAACACTCTCTAATCAAACGTCTTCTTCTAAATTCGTAAAAACTATCAGGATCAATTTTTTCTGGATTATCATAAATCCAACCTGATTCATCAATAATATTTAAATGTGATACTTCAACACCTCGAGCAATCAAGTATTCTATTGGGTTAGTATCGTAACCCCAATTATTCTCGTATCCAATATCGAATTTCCATTCTGGAGGGGGAAGAACTTTTGATAAATGATCAACACCAACTGGTCTTTTTCCCGATTGTCTTATATGATCTTTAGTATCAAATAATGTAGATGTATATTTATAAAATGACCATTCATTGTTAGTTGAACTTTTAGTTTGTAATTCATAAATTTCCACTACTCTGATTTCAGGAGAATCATCAATTATAATATCTCTTCTATCAAATCTACTTGTTGGAGTTGTTTCAGGTTTTGGTTTAATTTTAATTTTATCAGCTTTTATTTCAGCATCTGATTCTTCAATGATAATTTCTGGTTTTCTTCTATTACGTTTTTGATTCTGTTTAATATTAATAATTAATTTTTTACTATGAGGATGACAAAGTAAAATCCCACCCCAACCAGAATGAATAAATATAAGTCTCCATGGAATATATTGTCCAAAGAATAGTACTATTGAGGTCATGATAATACAACCATAAAAGAGGAAAGTTGAAAGTCTTTCATCTTTAAAACCAGCGGTTTCAAACCAAAATTTTTCACCAGCATCTACTCCATTTAATAAATCTGTAGTAAGATTTTGTAAATCTCTCATATTAATTAAAAGAGATACTTGAGCTTTAGCATATTTAGCTCTTCTTTTTTTCAGAACTTTTTCATCCATTTGAACTGGTTCATTAGGTAATGTAGATGCAGATAATGAAGGTTGAGTAATGGCAGAACTTGCTAAAGAACTTTCTGAAGATCTCGAATCAACAGGTTCAAGAGCAAGACGATCTTCATTTATATTATCACCTAAATAATCCATAATAATACTATTTTCTTGACTTTCATTGAAAAATTCAAGTAATGATTGTCCTCTTTTTTTAACTTTTATAAGTTCAGGTGTTCTCATTGGATGTCTGTAATTATAAGCTGGAATCATTATACCGAAAAGAAGAAATAATAGAGGTAATGCTAATACTAAATGTGGCCACATACAAATAGCAGTATGTAGAACCAAAAAACTTAATGTTTTAGTTGGTTTTTTCCAAGTTATAATGTGAATTATTCCATATTGTAAATTAAAGAAAATTCCCATTTTAGAACTTAATTTCTTAAAATTTGATACCAATATTTTAATTGAAAGTCCTGGCTGTTTAACTCTTTCAGGATCTTTAAGTTTTTCTTCGAAAAGTTCTTGTTCACTTACTGGCATAGTATGTTTCATTAATCTTTCTAAAAAATTATCGACAAAATGTCCACTTTTAGATTTACCTTCTTCATCACCAGTTTCATGGGCCATTTTTTTCAATTGTTCAATTTCAGCTTCACTTAATTCACCTCCTTCATTCTTAATTTTATCAATACTCATTTCAATTAATGAAGCAGCAGTTCCTGCTGCAAATCCTCTATTTCTTCCAAGATTATTATCGGCAATATTGCTAGTGACATTGTATAGTTTATCTAGAGCCCGAATAGTACGGGAATTTTTCTCTGACATGTTGCTGAAACAGTAGATTAATCTAAGCTAATTGATAAGATGGAAATGTAAAGTTTTGACTAAAATATCATAAAGACAAGTAGGTGATAAAAGTAATGATTTTGATTTTGCGGGGGAGGGGCGCATTAGCAAGTGATTTTTGATACATTTTTGATATATCATATTTAATTACAGTTCAAATCTACATTAGGTCAATGTCATGCAGATTATGCAGCTTGACCGTTTGAACGGTTATGTCATGTTAACGGGTTTGACGTGGTAATGATTTTGACGTTAATTTAAATATTTCTTGTATTCGTAGCTATTCGTTTATAAATCTATGACGGAGTAAGTCCGAGGCTTTAAGTCGCTGATCAGGATCCCATTTGAATATCAGGTATAAAAATTTCATAAATATTTGAATATCTTGCTTTGTATCAACATCATTATTATTAGCAACTTTAAGTAAAACTTCAAGATTTTTAGAACTTAATCTAATATTTTTCTTAATTGGTGCATTATTTGAAGCTTGAAGTCTATTATTTAAAAATTGAAGATTAATTTTACCTTCAATATCAAATAAACTATAGAGTAATGTCCTTTTAATTGTTTTTTCATCAATTTTAGCTCCACTATTACGAATTGGTATTGTGAGATTTTCTCCAATTAAATTTTTAGTAGTATTTTGACTTCTAATTGATTTAATTAATCTATTTCTTTGATTAAGTATAACTGAACTATTTGGAGCTCCTAATACTTCTGCAATTAATCCTATTTGTTCTAATTCACTTCTTCCAGGAAATAATGGACTTCCACTATATAATTCAGCCATAACACATCCAAATGACCATATATCAATCATATTATTATATTTAGCACCAACAACAACTTCTGGAGCTCGATAAAATCTTGATTGAATATAAGAATAAGAAATTTCATCGTTTAAACATGAAGTTCCAAAATCAATTATCTTGATATTGAAGTACTGGGGGTCAATTTCTTGATCAATGGAAAAATTTGGTGGTAATTTTATCATGATATTTTCAGGCTTTATATCACAATGAATTATATTATTACCATGAATGAATTCTAAACCTTGAAGAATTTTGGTTGCCATGAATCGTAGTAAATTAATTGAAAATCCTTTAAATTTTATTAGTTCTAACACAGAATAAAGATTTAATGATAAAACTTCAGTTATTATACACATATGACCTCTAAAATGGAAATGATCATAATATGTTAATACAGGACATTCTTCACTATCATTAGCATATTCACGAAGATACTCAGTATCATAATTTGTTATAGCACCTCCAACTTTAAAATTTTCATTAAGATGTTTTAACATTTTAATTTCATAAACTGCTTGCAGTGACCAATTTGAATCATTCTTTATAATTTTTATAGCCACCACTTTATTTTGACCATTATATGAATATTTATGATCTTTACAAAGTACAACATTCCCAAATGATCCATTACCAAGAATCAGACTAATTTCATATCTATAATTAATATGATCACGAGGTAAAACCACGTAGTTCCCATTTTCATCATCGAATCCATAATTCTCTGAATAATTTCGAATATTTATTGGACGTGGTCCAATTTTATTAGGCATATAATATAAATCTTTCTTACGAAGTATTTCTCCACGTTCATAAATATTGAGAGATCCTTCCTCTGATGTAAATGATTCATTGAGAACCGAGTCCGGCGTGAATGAATTATTAGTGGTATACAGATGATGATCAAATAAATTATGTGAAAATAATGATGGATCATTTTGATAAATTATATTGCATAATCTCGATAATGAAGATATTTTACTTTCTACTCGACTAGCTGATCTTACACTAAGGGCATTATACGGATGCTTTTGTCTTGGCTTCTCAATAGGGCTAGGTGGAATATTAGTTATATCTGTTGGGATTAAAATATCTGGTAAATCAGAGCGAGATTTTCTTACTTCTGAACGGGAAGCTCTTGACCCATCCGAACGAGATAATCTTGAACCAACTTCCGAACGAGTTGTTCTTGTCCCGTAATCACGAGAGGACCTTGAGGTTTTAGATCCCAAATCTGTTTTGGTTAAATCTACTGATGAAGTTCTTGAAGGTTTTCTTGAAGATCTTTTAGATTCAATTCTAGATGAAGATCTTTTGGTATCAGTTCTAGAAGTTATAGGCGTTCTTGAATTGGATGAAGTTGCTGAAGTTCTTGAAGAAATTGTGCTAGTTGGAGTGTTCGTTATATTTCTTCGATCTGGTAGATGACGTCTTTCAATTGAAGATTTTGTACCTGATCCTCTTGAGAAGTGGATTGGATCAGCTTTTTCAGAAGGTTTGGAACTTGATAATTGTCGTTTTTTCGTCCTTCTATCGAGATCCTGTAAAGATGGCAGCGATGTAACTGTATATTGAGACAGAACCGTTCGTAAATTTGTAGCTGAAGATAATTTTTTCATTGGAGGTTTTGTACCGGCATGTTTCTTTAATTGAGAAGAAGATGTTTCTTTCATAAATGCAAATTGACATGTTTGAGGAAGCGTAGAGCTCAATACTCTTTTATGACCTGATTTTTTATTAGATCCAATACTTATAGGAGGAGCTAAACTTGTTGATTTATATGAATTTGTAGATTTTATTGATGTAGGTGAAGGTTTAGGTAATGGGATCAGTTTTTGAGTTGAAAGTTTGATTGAAGGTTTCAATGAAGGTTTCAATGATGTTTCAGGTAAGGAAGATGCCGTCAGCGGGCGCGGAGGTCTACGAGAACGATCTTGAGCTCGTCTGGCGGTTGAAAGTTTTGGAGGATTTGATCTTGACGGAGACGATGGAGGTTTGATTTTATGCAATTTTGAAGTTTCAAGATTTGACAGTGACAACAGATTGGTCAGACCCGACAAATCAAGATCAATACGAGCAAACCGGGCCTCGAAGTTGGGAGAAAGCTTGTGTGCCATGAAGACGTCAAATTATCATGTAGTGAAAAGAGTGCGAGTGAAATACAAAACCAGAAAAAGAAGTAACTGAAAATTGACTAGCTCCAGATTGGAATTTCAAGATATAAACCGAACAAAAAAGAACTCAAGTATAATTTGAAGAATCAAGAAGGTAAAAACACTTGAAAGGAAACGATTGACATAAACTTAGTTTCAAGAAATAGAACATAATATTGAAAAATTTATAGTGAAGTTCATCGACAACTCCTCGATCGAAAACTCTACGAACCAAAATCCTCCCAAAGATCCGAGACATTCTCTGATTCAAATGTCAACTGAACCATCTTTGTACCATAGCCGAGACATTCTTCTCCTTCTACAGCTTCTTCATGAACGAGGGTACATTACACCCGAATCTATAGATTCACTACCTGAAATAGATGATATAGGTATAGCTTGGCATAATCACATATCTACCAAACTTTCCCGTGATGTTTACGGACTTCCTGTGACTAAACCCCTAACATCAAAGGAAATCCATTCACTTTATCAAAATTTACTTCAAGAAAATGAAGGATGTTCAAATACTACAGATTTAGCAAATAAGTACTACTTTTTGAGATTAGAAGAGTTGGAGAAGGAAATTGAGCAGGGGAAGGTTCATTTCCGCCAGCTTCTTGATACAGGGAAGTAGAAGTGGGGACGAATGTCGTAGACAGCACAATGCAAGAGCATAAATTTGTCATTGTAAGCTTAATGAGAACGGGTCAAGACAAAATAAAGGTCAGAGCCTAGGTGCTCATTACCTCGAGATGTACATAACCACTCTAGAAAGTATGTAATTTAATGTAAACTAGTTGATACACTCAAGTGTATTGATCTTCAATGTAATACAATAAGAGAGAGAAGATGTTGGCGAAGAGTGAAGACTTACACCGTTACCGAAAAGAATAAGACTTATACCGTTTAGATTTCCGTCTTACATGATCATATACCCTCACCAACTTCAAATTTAAGAGGCATCTCAAAGGCCTTTAATTTGGTCTAGGTAATTCTGGTAAACCTCACCTACGGGCAACTCAATATAACTCACCTTCTCCCAGATGGGGCACATTAATGCCAACCGACTAATCTAGACCAAATAGATCAAAATAAAACATTTTGCCTATAAGCAGACGCAAGTAGACCAAAATACCGGATTAAGATTAGACTAAGGCTTGACTAGACTAGACTATGTTAAATTTAGTACACTCCACCTCCTCCAGCCTTTCAATAGACCTTCACCGTATTCTAAAGCGATATACAGATGAACATTTAGCATGCGGCACTGCCCAGGCAAATTCGATCTTATCTTAACGCCCATCATAACCATGTATAATTCGTCATAGTAATCAATATGAGAATTATGACGATTGATTATGATGATTCCAAACTTCAAAATTGTATATAAATGACACTCCAGTCTTATTCACCTGTTCAAGGGCAATGATGAGATTACTTTGGAAGAGCTTGACATCGTTTGATTCAATGAAAACACCCATATAATCTGAGCCTTATTTCAAATAGTTTCGTAATTGCAACCTTTGTGTTATGTAGCCCGCGCCCGGTGTTCCTAATTAGTCGAATTACTCATATTCCTAATTGGGTCAAGATACGATATAAAAAGGGATGAATTTTTCACAACATTTTGAATTTTTCACTACTGAAGCTTTAGTTAAAAAAACTTCAAATATTTACCTGACGTCGGTGAAATCCTAAACCGACGTATTTATTAGATAAGCGAATCACAATGGCAGTCCTGGTTACCTTTTACGTCCCTGCAAGAAACATCTTCTTCTATTACTCTGATCAATTTGAGGGAATTACCAGAGCATGAAGAAGATTTTTCAATTTTAAATAATAATTTAAATTTTAATCTTTCACATTCAGATTCAGAATCACAATCTCAAATCAAATCTTTTAATGAAAATACATTAGGGCTTGAATTCGAAAATTTTACTCAATTAGATCAATTAATAGATTTTTCAGATAGTTCATCATCTGATGGATTTGCAACAAATTCAACAGTTAATGGATATACACCAGATTCAGTTTTACATGGACTTGTACCCGGTATATTAAATGATGAATCAATTTATGATTCAAATATTAATAGTGTGACAAATTTACCAAGTAATCTATCAAATTCGATTAATTATCAATGGATTGATGAATCAAAAGATTCATCTGAAAGTTTGTCAGAACCGGCACAAATTAGTTCAAAAGAAATTGAAAGTGTTAGAAAAAGACTTAATAAGAGAAAAATTAGACCAACTAAGAAGAATTCTCCCGATGTTGATAGTAAAAGGGTAAAGAATACATTAGCTGCTAGAAGGTATAGGCAAAGACAAAGAAATGATGTTGAGGTTCTTGATGCTAGAATCAAACAGCTTGAACAAGAACTTGCTGAAGCTAAAACAGAAATTCACTGGTGGAAATTGGAGTCTTCGAAATGGAAGAAAATAGCAGATGAGAAGGCTAGTTGAGTGAATAGTTTAGCAATATATGTTTTAAAGTGAAATACAGCGTAGACAGAGGAAGAGCACAGTGAGAGGTAGGAAAGACAAAAGACGTTGGTGGATTGAAGACCCTAGGAGGAGCGGAAAGACCAGAGTAGGAGAAGAGAGACCAGAGTAGGAGCAGAGAAAGTAATAGGTCAGAGCAGACTATATCTAGAGGTAGAAGTAGACAGACGATAGAGGTAGAAGTGAACAGACGATAGAGGTATAAGTAAAGACACTGATAGTAGTAGACAAACTATATCTTGAAGTAGTAATAGAGACTGGATCTAGAAGTTTTAGTAGACAGACTATAGAGGTAGTAATAGAGAGACCATAGAAGTAGTAGAGAGACCATATCTAGAGGTAGCTATAGCCACAGGTAGAGAGCCATCCTCTTCCAGTCACAGGTTGATTTACATTCACACACTAAATCGGGCTCTAGACAACTAGGCTGAAGTTAAGACCGATTTTGTACGTTTGTCTAAAAAGCTAATGCTCTTCAGCGTGTTTTTCCTCCGATCTTCTCTTTGTCTCTACTCTACTTCTTTGCTCTCTGTTAGTTCTCTCTACTTCCTTCTATGATCTCTCTTCTTTCGTCCCTACTCTTCTCCTCCCCCTTCTCTTCTCTACACTCTACGTTATCTACTAAACGATCTATCTATTCGGTTATCGCCCAGTTGTCGCCTTATCTATTTGCACCGTAATTGTCTTGACGATAAGTTGCCGAAATATTCACCCCTAATTTTCAGTTTTCGCTCTACTCCCTCTTTGCCCCTCTCTCTTCCTTCCTTTCTACTCCCTCTCTTCTGTCCTCTTCCTTCCTTCCCTCTCTTCCTTCTCTCTCTTTACTCGACTACATCTGTTGATATTTGTTCCTCGGTTCAACCCCACAAAAGTGCGGGAAAATTAAGCAACTGCCTACTAGTTAAAATATAGAGATTGAAATATACTACAACAAAAGCTTGTAATATGGGAGAAGTTCAAAAATCATGGGCATTATCAATATTTAATGTTTATAAAGGAAATAGATCATTATTTTTAAATGCTTCATATATAATTTTAATTACAGCTGCATTTTCTGGAGCAACTAATACCAAATCTAGAAAACCTGAAGAAATTCCAACTCAAAGTGATAAAGAAGAGAAAATTAATGATTCAAGTATAATTTTACCCAATAAACCATCAAAATCACCAAAATTATCAAAACATGCTTTAAAAAGGTTACGTATATCAGCAATCCCATCAATCAAGAACCCAGTTATAGTTTACTTTATTTGTCATATTTTCTTGCTTGTAATTAGAGCTTTCTTAACAATTAAAGTTGCAAGTTTAGATGGTAGATTAGTTGGAGCTTTAGTTTCTAAAAAAGTGAAAAAATTTGGTAAATTATTAGCATTTTGGATGTTTTTAGGTATTCCTGCTTCGATTGTAAATGCTTTATTAAATTATTCAAAAAGTAAATTACGTCAACAATTAAGAATTAATATGAATAATAGTATTATGGAAGATTATTTACCTGATAATCTTGATCCAAATTATTATTCATTAATTCAATTATCTGATTCTAAGATTAAAGACCCCGATCAAAGACTTTCAACTGATGTTGCAAGATTAGCATCTGCTTTATCAAGTTTACCTGGACAATTATTAAAACCAACTTTGGATTTATTACTTTGTGCCAAAGAATTATCTAAAAGTGGTGTTGGTAGCGGTGAAGGTACTCTTGCACTTGGACTTTTAGCTTATTTTTCAACAACAATTTTAAGATTTTTCTCTCCTCCATTTGCAAAATTAGCATCTGAAAGAGCTAATTTAGAGGGTCAATTAAGATCGGCTCATTCAAAAGTTGTAACAAATAATGAAGAAATTGCCCTTCTAAGAGGTCATGATCGTGAATTAGATTATCTTGATTATTGTTATTATCAACTTGAAAGATTTCTTAAAATGGAATATTGGAAAAGAGCAGTTCATGAAATTGCTCAAACTTTTATTGTAAAATATTTTTGGGGTGCTGCTGGTTTGGTTTTATGTTCTGCTCCTGTTTTTATTAATAAATATCTTGGTCAAGAACCTGATCCTTCAGCCTCTGGAGATTTTATTACAAATAGAAGATTACTTTTAAGTGCTTCTGATTCTTTAGATAGATTAATTTATTCAAGAAGATATCTTTTACAAGTTGTTGGTCATGCAACAAGAGTTTCTGATTTACAAGATGTTTTATATGAAATTAAACAAAGAAAGAATTTACCTGGTTTAAATGATGAAAATTCTCCTGCAAAGAATGTTGAATTTGGTGATGAAGTTACATTTAATAATGTAAGATTAATTACACCTGCAGATGTTACACTTATTGAATCATTAAATTTTAGTATCAAACATGGTCAACATTTATTAATTGCTGGTCCAAATGGTTCAGGTAAGTCTTCATTATTTAGAATGTTAGGTGGATTATGGCCATGTAAAGAAGGTAAAATTACAATTCCAACAAGTGAAAATATGTTTTATTTACCTCAAAGAGCATACTTATGTAAAGGTAATTTAAGAGAACAAATTATCTATCCTCATACCCTAAAACATTTCAAAAATAATAAACATGGTAAAACTGATAAAGATTTATTTGAAATTTTAAAGATTTTGAATTTAGAAGAATTATTAATTGATGGTGATAAATCATGGGATGAAATTAGAAATTGGTCAGAAGAATTATCAGTTGGTGCTCAACAAAGATTAGCGATGGCAAGATTATATTATCATCAACCAAAATTTGCAGTTTTAGATGAATGTACTTCAGCAGTCTCTCCAACAATGGAACAGTTTATGTATAAAAAAGCTCAAGAATTAGGAATTTCATTATTATCAGTGGCTCATAGACCTGCTTTATGGCATTTCCATAATTATTTATTAAAATTTGATGGAAAAGGAGGTTACTTCTTTGGTCCATTAGATGCCGAAAAAAGATTAAAATTTGAAGAAGAACGTCTTGTTTTAGAAAAAAATTTACGTGATGTTCCAACTTTAAGAGAAAGATTAGTTGAATTAAAGAAAGTTTCAAATGCTCAACATTTACGTTATCAAAAATCTCATCAAAATTTAGTAGAATTATCGTAAATAGTTTACTAATTAATAGTATAGAATTAATTATTAAATGAATAATGATTATGTTAATCAGAAGAAGTGTAGATGTAGGAAAGTGTAGATCCTTAGATATTTAGATTTGGTCAAAAAGGCCAGGGTTAAAAATAGACAAATTGAATCAAAATTTGACTCATTGAAATCAATTGCAACAACCAAACATCTCTACTGTTCAAGGCGTAAGTGGATGCAAATCTCCTATTTTGTGAAGGAGTTGCAAAAGTCCTTTTTTGTAGGGGCATTAAGTTGTAATTTTGTTAGCTATCTATTTATTTTTCGCAGCCATTTGCAACCACAAATAAACCACCTCTTCTTTTACTATGAGTAGCCAAGAGTCAACATTAGTAGCATCGCCCGAGATCCTGCCTGATCTGCCGCAACTGCCGCAACTGACTGACCAAGTTCACGTTCAAGTGAAATTTCTGTCTAGTCCCAAAAGATTTCTGCCCGTATTATCTCAACAAGAAGGACCTAAAAGCTCAAGCAAATCACCCCAGATCCCCGTTGAATCTCCCAGACCTACGGAGATTTCGCCCAATTCTCTGGCATTTATTGAGATATCCCAATTCCTCAACAGTAAAGGAGCACAAATCTCATCTTACAACACCAAGGAACTTCAACATTTTAAGGATTGTGTAAATGCCAGAATTTTACAGGTACAAAATACCGGTCTGTGTCTGCCTTTAGAAGGATTTTGCTGGGACCAATTACAGCAGACATATGGCGATATCTTACACGAATATTCACTGAAAGCTGCTTGAAGCACAACTCCAGGCATCGTACCGCCGCCGAGCTGCGTGGAACGACGTGGTTTTTCTGATGGACCGAGACCGGTCGTGGGATAGAATTTGCCGGGTGAGAAAGTGGATGGCGGCCCACCAACAGTCGGCCAATGCCCGCCGAGCTCATCTTTCTCGCGCCACCGCCGCCATACGAGCCCACCTCGACCAGGTTCGCGACCTCAACTGATAACCACAAGCTAATCCAACGAATCCATTTCTTGTCCATCATCCCCCTGTTGACCACCCTATCAAAACGAGACATCTCTCGGATCCAGTATACCTACATACTAGCGCAATACCTGCTGCTTCTACCGTGTCCATTTCATTATCTCTACCTATAGCTCATCGCATAAGCTCATCTCAGCTGTCATCTCAAGTCTACTGTCCGCTACACCATGCTTACACCTCTTTTTAGACGTATCTTGCTCTTGAGACGCCAAGCTCCTTTCAGACCACTCAGCACCTCGGCCACAGATCCACTATTCATCGTGTCCATTGGCAATCCTGAACCTCAATACACCAATACTCGCCATAATGCCGGCCACTGGATGCTCGCCCAGCTTGAGACAGTGCTCCCGCCCGGGGCCCGCGCGTTTCGGTCCACCTCGACGTATATGAACGTTCAGGGCCCCAGCATAGCTCGGGCTTGGTCTCGTTGTCCGCGGACTCGTCTAGTGGTAATTCACGACGAGCTCCTGTTAGGTATTGGAAAAGTACAACTTCGACCTCCGGGACTGAGTGCAAGAGGCCATAATGGTCTTAAGTCCATAACTGCCACCGTTGGTTCACTGTACTATAAGATATCTATAGGTATTGGTCGACCCAACGATCAAGGTGCTAGTGGAGTTACGCAGCATGTTCTCTCGCCATTCACTGCGGCGGAGAAAGAGGCGCTCGTCGACGTCGTACCAAAAGTACGCCAAATTCTTGCCCACCTCGCGCTGCTGCAGTAAATTCGCACCATCGGCCCCACCAGCGGATTTGGTACCTTATGTGGATCGCACCTTATCTTATCAACAACTTACAACTACTTGTACTATTTCAACCTCTATAAATAAATCGTCCCAGATTGTCTGATTTAACCTAGACTTAAGCATCGACAGTTGGAAACTTTCGGTGTACGTCGTATTGAAGTTTTATCGTCAAAGCGTCCACTTAAAAATCACCAATCTTCACCCTACCATTGGTAAACCTTCCGTCAGTCAAAACATTTAAATACGCCAAATCACTATGGAGTATTCTCTATGTCTCACTGCCGAGAGATCAGTGGTACGAGAGTCAGTGAAAGGGATTATTTGGACCATTTTCTTTCATCGTCTCTTTGGCCCCATTACTCCTTCTACAAATGAATTTCTCTCAGTAACGTATCCCATTGCTGAAAATATGGCTGAATTAGACTCTTTAATTGATGAAAAAGTTAATCAGATCATTAAAAATTGTCTTGAAACTAATTATAGTTCTCCACCACCCGAAACATCAAGATTAAATTACACTGAAGGTCATCTAGCAGTTCAATTTTACGATCATCAAATGCTGAAGAAGAAAACTGGCTGGTTTAGTCAAGGTAAAGAAGAACAAGACCAGTTCAAACTATGGGAATCATGGGTCATAGATGTCAAATGTCTTCCTTTAGACGATAGTGAAAAGAGTATAAAATTATCACTAGATAGTTTCCAGGAAAATTTAATGAGAGTTATGGATATTGCCGATACTCATAAAGATCATATTCCTCCTATAACGTCTTTGGAAAGTTCTCCATTTCCTTACGATATAAAGGTAGAATCACCTCAAAATTCAAAGGAGATTGGTTGGGGTGATTATCTTAAGCTGATGTGGACCGAACCTCATGATTCTATATAGAAAATGAGGAACACTCACATTTCTTTGATTACCATTTCTTCAGCTATAAACTACCTACTGTACTGTATAATCCGTTCATTCATTCTATCGTATATCTACGTAAATAGTCAGTTATCGTTAAAGGTTTGCACTATAGAGTCCTTCTTCTCCTCTTACTAATATACACTCGTCTTCAAATACAACTTGTTCAAATAATCCAATTTTTTCCGCTACATTCAACACCTCTTCATCGTAGCTTCCTGGTTGAAGCCAGAGTCCTTTAACTACATCTCTAAACCCTTTAACTGTAGCAATCTCTTTAAGGGTTTGAGCTGTGATATGTGGAGGTGTTAAGAATGAAATACTTACTCCATCAGATTGGCTCAAATCGTATGAAGAAATAGTCAGTTTGGAAACCGCAGCACCAACAACTTCAGGAACGGCCTTAACAACTTGTTGACCTAATATTTCACTTTCACGTGGGTTTACAGGGATGACTGGAAGTTCATGACTAACGTACCAAGAGAGAATCTTGAATCCAAATTTACTTGGATTATTTGAAGCTCCCAGAACAACATAAGATCTTGAAGGGCCGAAAAAGGCTCTGATTTTAGACTTCATTGACATGATACCGGAAATAAGGAAAAAGAAGTAGTAGATAATTTATTCCGATTTGTAAAGTATGGAGTTGAAGCTCGGTCAAAGTCCGGGGCTGTCGTGTCCCGGTCGCAACATCAAACTTCCATTCAATCAATTTTATGAAGGTTCGAATCGGGTATTTTTTACAAATTTATAGATTTTCAACCCCTAAACGACTGATTATTCAGTGGCTGGCCCATGGCTAAGGAAAAACGTACCAAACCTTGCTCTAATTGCAAAAAATCAAAAGTAAAATGTATATACTCATCTTCTTTACCTTGTGAAAGATGTATTAAAAGCGGACAAGCTCTTTACTGTCAATTTGTACCTAAACTACCGTCATTAAAGCTCCCGCTGATTCACGGCACGTCAAAACCAGCACAGGCCCCGGACCAAACCGGTATCAAATTACCTCCTTTACAACCAATTTCAACTCAACCTACACCTAAACAGCCTTCACCAACACCTTCTAATCCCACCAATTATATTAATTCCGTTAGTCAAGCACCGGTACCCGAAGAGTCAGATGAAGGACTGAAAAATCACTGGAAACACCAGATGGAAAATAAGATTAACGTTTTCGATGATAAATTGAATGATTTAGTAGATATATTGAAATCAAATCAAAAATTTATGATTGAAAGTCAGCAACGGTATAATCAGGCAGCGGCTATAGCGGCAACCTACCAAATGGGGCAATACAGAAACTATAATTCACCGGAAAATTACGATTCGGGTGCTTCTGTTCATTCTGTTCATTCTGTTCCTCCTTCCATCCTGTACTCTATACCAGAATCAGGACCTCCATCAAGATCATACTCGCCTGAACAAACGCATTCACCAAAACGACAATTTGAGCAGTTAACGTCAACGGAAAAACGTCAAAAAATATACAGTGAAACTGATTTTAGAGACTCACTTCTTCTGCAAGATCAAGCAAAGATTCTTTTCAAATTTTTTGATGAAAATATATCTCCTCAACTATTTGGGTTTGAAATTTCAAAGTTTTCCGTTGAAAAAATATGGCAGTCTTCTCCTATACTCATATGTGCTATTTGTACTATTGCATCCATTCATCATCCTGATCCTGAATTATCTTCAAAACTGAGCCTTCTCAAACATCATCTTCATAGTCTTTGTGGGAACTTACTTTATAAAGGGCGTCCTAAAAACGAGAATGATGGCTTTAACACCATTGTAGCTTTAATCCTATGTAGTTTTTGGCTTTCAGACTCTCAAATGTTTACAGGTTTAGCCCTACAGTTAGCAAAGGAAGTTGGTTTAGATAAGCCACTAGCTAAAGATAAAAAACATTCACCAGCTCAAAAAGAAAGACTTAAATTATGGTATCTTCTTTATGTTCTTGATGGGCAACAAAGTCTTACATTCAATCGTGAGAGATTAGTCAATTCTGATGAATATTCTTTACGACATAGTAAGGATCTTCTTATCAAAGGTAATAGTAAACGTATTGATGGCGGTACAAAACAAATTGAAGACAAAGAAACCAAAAGTGAAGAAACTACTAAAATTTCCGGACTGAATTTGACCGATATGAGATTAGTTTCTCAAGTCGAATATAATCAAGCATTAGATGAAGCATTTAAAGGAGATGCATGGGATCTCATAAGTCCTTCATCATTTGGTATACCTTCCAAAAGTAATTTGGAATTGGATAGATGGATGGTTTCGTGGGCGGTTTTATTGGCACCAGTACATAATGGTGCTATTTGGTCATCAAAATCTACGTTGATTTACTATAATTTTGCTAAAATGCATATAAATTCCACAGCAGTGAGGCAATTACATATGGATACTGATATTGACGATAAAGTAACTTTTCCTAGGTGGGATAGCTTTGAATTACCTCAGAAAAAGTCCGGTTATGTTTCTGATGTACCAGAGAATGAAGATTCTGAAGATTCAGAAGATTCTGACGATAGTGATGATGAATCAGATTCAAATAAAGAACTTGTAACTGAAAATGATGCATTTGTTAGTGCCAATATTGCAGTAACTGCTGCACAAACAGTACTTAATTTAGTATTGAATGATAATGATATTCTAAGTAACTTAAAATATGTCCCGGTTCATATTCATATAATGTTGTATTATGCAGCTTTATTACTAATTAATCCACCACCATATTTCCTGTCTGAAGCAGAATCTATTGCATATTTTAATAAATCTATATCCAACTTAAAGGTGGTTAAATTACTTCATCAAAAGATTAATAATAACTTACCTATTGATAAGCATTTTGGTCAAAGATTAATATCTAGCTTAGACGATATGGTACAAGAAAGACTGACTAGAGTAAAGAGTCAAATTAATAATATTGACGATTCTATAATTAGCAATGATTTAAAGAAAAGTCTTCTCTCTCAGCTTGAAGTGATTGGATCACAGAAAGATTCTAATCATCTTATTGAAGTAGGAGAAAGAACTTCACCAGTTCCTGAAAGAATATCGGCATGGCCTGGTTCTAATCACGGACATCCGTGATCACTAATTTAATACCTTAGTTCATACTTATGTAAATACCTAATGCTGTACACTACGTTTTTCACTGTAAAATCCTTATGCTGTACACACATTCTGTAGACTTGATGCTGGTTTAATGCTTCCTATTCTACCTGGTCAAATGGCTGCAAATACTTATATTAATGGCTGCGAAATTACTTGTACACAAAGTAATGAAGTCCAACATATCCAAACGACTACAATCAGAAGGTTTGAAAAACATAGACTGGTCGATTTGTATCCCATATAAATTGAGGAGAACCAAATATGATTCTTATACTGTTGACGAAGAGTATGAAATTATGGAATTGAATTTCAAAAATTTAGAAAGAACTCTCAAGGTTCTTTTGATCAATACCCAACTCTATCTGACCCATATGCTAAGCAATCTAGACATGGCACACCAATTGGCCGATAGCGCCAAGTACTTCTTTGATCCATTCTTGAGTCTTCCCCAGCATTCAAGGATTGAATTCAGAGATACGGGGAGATCTTGTTTCAGCGAGTTTCAAAAACAAAAATTTGCAGACGAATTCAAAGCATGGGATCATGTAATAAAACTCCTGCAAAGATCTCAAGAAGCATTAGACTCGGTAGTTGACGAACTCAAATTGTTAGATCAGAGTCTAGACCTGAGAATCAGTTGTGTGTTCAAGATAATGAATCAAATCAGAAAAATAATGAAGAAAAGAGCATATCTCCTTACTAATTACGATAGTCTATATAACGAACATGAAAGATTGACCATACAGCTGGAGCAAGAGGAAATGACTGAAAGACAGGCTCAAAAACTGGTGGTTTTAGAGGGAAAACTCATGGAAGCCAAGAAAGAGTACGATTCGTTTACCAGCACTTTGAAAACAGAGCTTAAGTATTTCTTCAAATTATCAGAAACGTTTTTCGAACTGACAGTGTTGTTCATTTACTATACCCAGCTCACGGTTTCGTACCAGGTGCTTAGTAAGCTTGACGGGTTTGACTATGACTTGAAATCACAAGATTTCGTGTTTGATACCGTAACCTATCAGAAAAGAAGTAGCTGGGCCATTCGAAAAGCCGAAGAGTTGAGTATCATCAACTGCAAAGGTATCATGCAAGAAAGTTCGGCAAATAGTCAAGACACAGAGTATTGTGTTGCCGAGTTCGATTTCGTGGGTCAACAGAAAGGTGATTTGTCTATGAAGACCGGCGACGTAATAAAGATTTTGGATAGATCTAGAAACTGGTGGAGAGGACAACTTAGAGATAAAATAGGTGAATTTCCTGGGAGCTACGTTCGCTTTATAGGGTAATGCATAATATTCGTATAACGTAAACAAGATAAGCAAATCAGTTAGTTTAAATCGCTTGTTTGTTGGAGATTTGACCTACTCCATTTCAAGGCACACATTCCAGAGCAGAATTCTTTCTTGAATGGGATATCTTTATTTTGAAGGATTTCCCACCATTCAATACCTTCAGCTTCTGGAATAACTATAATTTTAGTACATTCACTACAACTTTCCTGATATTTACCTTGAGAAATAGCTTTTGCAATGGTTGAATGTAATACTTTGGGAGTATACTTCTTCCAATTCTTGGTTTCTTGATAAGAAACATCATATTGAGCAATTGCATTTAAGCAAAGTGATTTAAGTGATGGAATCATTCTTCTGGTTTCGGTATTCCATGTTACTGGAGAAACAAATTTTTTATTTTTATTAGGATGCAAAGTAGCAGTGGTCACAGGTGTAGCATCTTCCGATACTTTTATGAACGGATTTGGTCCAGCTCTGAATATTTCAAGATTTTTCAATTCAAGAATTGCAGCAGGGAGTGATTCTAATCTATTAATACCAAGAGATAAATCTTGTAGTTTTGTTAAGTTTCTTATAGCAGCAGGTATTTTAGTAAGTTTATTCAGACGTAATCCTAAAACTTCTAATTTAGTATACTTAAATAATGAAGGTGATAAACTTCTTAGCTTGTTGTTTGCCAAATATAATTGATAAGAAGCATTTGAATCAAATATTACAAGATCATCAAGATCTTTAATTTCTTCAGGAATTTCACGTAATTGCATATTTTCAAGATTAATTTGTGTCTTCATTTCTTCAAATGCATTAAGTACAATTTGACGAGCTTTTTCTTGAAGATTTTTTTGAAAGTAAGTATACTCTTCAGTTTCTACATCTCTATCGGTTGAAGGACACAGTTGGAAAGAAGATTTAAATCTATTAAATTGATCAATTCCAAAATCAGCTTCACTACTCATTTGATGAAGTGTAATTGTTTTGGCCTTATGTGGTTGAAGAAAATGTTCCTCTTCAAATACTTCACTTTGAGGTTCACTTGGTAAAGTATGTGAAGGAGAATCAGGAATATCGAATTTAAAAGTTGACATATCAAATTCTGACTCCATATTTGGTTCAAATGTTGGACTACTAGGAATTCCAATTGCACTCTTATAATTTTCTTTATCATTATCTGGTTCAGTATCATTTTCACTATCTACAATTGTAGGTTCGCTATCTAATTCAAAAACTTCTCTTCTTTTCACATCATCTTTTTCATTGAATGAAGCACCCATTTTTCTCTTTAAACTAGGCATTGAGTTCAATACCGGCCCCCTACCTTTTCCTGTTGGCGTAACTCGGGTATGGTACATAGAACCGGCATTTTCGTCGATAATTTTCCGATTCCGAGGAGTGGTGTTGAGAGGCAGTCTTTCGTTCGCCGATGACGTCAGAAACGCAAAGGGAAGCAACGGATTGTCCTTTTCCATTCGACTGTGTATTCGGCTTAGGTTTGCAAAGTAAAATAAACAAATTGCACGCGATTGTTGCAAAATATAGTGGGTGCACGGGTTACGCGAATCAATAATACCAAATGTGCCGTGATCTTGAAGTAGTTCAAATATTGACCCAAGAAAGGTGCTATGGCACAGTGGTTTCGTGTACCGCGGCTCTGAAACAGAGTAGGGGTTCGATTCTCATGGTTGTATAGTGTAGTGGTTTATCACTTTTGGTTTTGATCCAAACAACCCCGGTTCGAATCCGGGTACGACCTTTCTTTTTTGCTCTGGGATGCTCATACATTGGCGGTATATGTTCCTGGTGTTTTTTGTCAAAAGTATTGCCTGTATAGCACGTAGTGTTGAATCAGAAAAACACCCGTACACCCAAGTAAATGTAAACTTATTGTTTAATGAACACTTTGATCCACAAGAATCTTGTTATAGATTCTTAAGGTTGTGCCCCCTGAATCACCGTCCTTTCGCTTCTTTACAATGGCATAAAAGTTCCACTTCTTGCTCATGATATCCGGATCATTGTGACTAAATCTCCTACTATCGCAGTCAACCAAATTTGGTTAATTGCAACAGCGACTTCAAAACTTCAAATGATAATTTTGTTTGCACAAGGGCTGCAACTAGACGAAAAGTACGATAGCCAGAGGCTAAGATATGCTAGTCGATCTTTTATACTTTCACTTTCTTTCTTGTTTTCATGACAAAATCGTAATTTTCTAAGTGTTAAACCAAATTCTTGACATGATTTCGACCATAACATCTTACACACCAGAAATAGACCATAAAAGCTTTAACAAATGTTACTCGTACCAGTTACAGTATAATAATGTATATATTAAATATTAAGAGTATGTACTGCTTTGCAACAAAACCATGCCGGGGATATTTTGTCAATTTCGACCCTATCTCCTCCTCCTCTCATCGCTGGCCTCGAAACCCGAGAAAACTATTCTCGTACGCTAACGCCCCAAATCGCCTGGATCCACCGATTCAGTGTATGCTTGGTTTGCAAGCCTTGAGGAAGCAACATGTACAGCGGGAAAGCAGCAATTGAAGTGGTGGTCTAGCTACGTGTAAATTTATAGTATTCAGTTGATGGGGTGTTTCCGAGAAAAGCTTTAACACAAAAATACCATTTGTTTTGAATCCCCTAATTGGACAGAAGTAGAAAGGTTTGACACAAATATTATCCTTTGATTTAATGAATTTTCAAAGGGATCTTTTTTTTGGTTGCAAAATTCAAACTCTTTACTTTTTTGCAGCCGTATACATTCCCCATCGGGCTTCTAAGTAGCTCACTTCAATGATAAATATTCTTTGCCTAATCTATATATTATCTTCTATTTTACATACTATACATTATTTCCGCTTTTTACCCACGGATTTTAACTCTTTACTACTGTAATAGTGAGGTGCAAGTTCTGCTAACCAAGAATCATCGACAAGCATGCAATTTCTCATATACTCTTTACTAGTAAGCACCAATTCGTGATACAATACTAGTTTAGGGGGTGGTTTCACAGGGTATAAGCTCGAAGAAGGATGAATGAAAACTGGTTGATTTTTCTTCAATGATCTGTAAGAATCACCCATTTGTGATAATCTAGCGATATTTGGGAAAAATCCTGCAGTTATTGATTTTTGAATCTTTAATTGTTTTTCGTCAGGGTTTTTTACTGCTGATTCATTCAAGGCTAAGCCGGTTTTGAAACAAAGTTTTTCTAATTGCTGCCTTATATCTTTTGCTCTTTTTAATGTTTTATACTGAACAAAATTATCCTGACACCATAAACTTGAATAACCTGTATCAACCCATTGCTCCCAAAGATTAAGAAGTGATAGGTGATCACCGGTATCATGGTGAAAGCCTTCTTTTTTCTTGTCGGCCTGATCTTTTTTATCTTTAGGACGATAAAATAAACTTGAGGTTTCTGAAAGTAATGCTATGATACTTAATATTTCATTACTAACACCATAATCATCACTAGTGATTAAACATTTGGAGAACATTGGGTCAATGGGAAATTCAGCCATAATACGACCAATTTTAGTCAATTCACCTTTTGAATTTAATGCTCCTAATGCATATAATAACTCTAAAGATTTGATTAATGTTTCTGAACTCGGAGGATCCATGAAATCAAAGCCAATAAGATCATTGATCCCCATTGAGAGTAACATAAGAACCACAGATGTGAGATTTACACGAAGAATTTCTGGCGTTGGATTAGCTTGTAGTTCATTATGAAATGACCACTTTGTGTATAAACGGAAACATTTCCCTGGTCCAACTCTACCAGCCCTACCCGCTCTCTGATCAGCTGAAGCTTTTGAACAAGGGACAACCACAAGTGATTCCATACCAGTGACAGGATTGAATACATTTTCCTTAACGTATCCTGGGTCTATAACATACTTTATTCCATTAATTGTGATTGAAGTTTCTGCAATATTGGTAGCAAGGACTACCTTTCTTGAGTTAGGCGGAGTTGGCTCAAAAATCTTCTGCTGTAAATGTGGAGGCAAGTTTGCATAAATAGGAGCTACAATCAATGGAGATATCAGAGACCCAAATTTTTGACAAGCATCTACAAGAGCTTCTTCCATGGTTTCAATTTCTTCTTGCCCCGTTAAAAATACGAGTATATCACCACTATCTTTTTGACTAGTATGAATTTGAAATATCGTAGTGACAGCTGCTTGAATATAATTAGCCTCGGGATTTTTAGTGTAATGAATATCTACCGGAAATCTTCTTCCCGGAATATTGAAAATTGGTGCACCTTCGAAGAAGTCAGAAAACTTCTGGGCATTGATGGTTGCGGAGGCCACAATAAGTTTCAAGCTAGGTCTGGCTTTGATGATATCCTTAAGTAAACTCAAGATTATTTCTGTAGATACGGTTCTTTCATGAGCTTCATCAATCATAAGAGCTCCATATTTCAGCAACACTGGATCATTAAGAAACTCTCGAAGAAGCATACCATCTGTAAGATATTTGACGATAGTATTGGAGCTAGTTTTATCCTCAAAACGGATATTATAACCTACTTCTTCACCTAGAGTTACGTTCATTTCTTGTGAGACTCTCGTAGCCACCGAAGTTGCAGCCACTCTTCTTGGCTGAGTACACCCTACGATCAATTTCTCATCGTTGGGACCACGAGTATACCCTGCTTCATGTAGATACTGTGGAAGCTGAGTGGTTTTACCTGACCCTGTTTCTCCCACCACGATCATTACCTGATGAGATTTCATTGATTCAAGAAAGCTATCTCTGAATTTGTATACTGGAAGGGAGCGACGGACTTCCTGAATAGAAGAGTATGAGGGTGTTTCTTGGGGTACTTCAGGTTCTTCGTCGCTGGAATATTCACCTTCTTCGTCAGTGAAGTCTACGAGTTGAGAGTCGTCAAACACGAAATCGTACTGTTTAGAGCCAACAATTTGGATAGAATCCACATCTTGAGATTTTGCTTGGGCTTTCTTCATTTGGTATTCTTCCCATTGATTATCATAGCGACCTTTCTTCTCTGGTTCGGGCTCTGACGCCCGATTAGTGAGGATATCGTGTTTTCTCTTTAAATTCGTAGATTCACTAGGAAGACTGTACAAACTATTGGCTTCCTCTGTTTTTTCAGTCAAGTCACGATGGTTCTGAGCTAGCAGGTAGATTTTCTGCATTCTTTCGAGTTCTTGATGTTCCTTTTGAGTAAGTTGGGGTTTTGATCGAAGTTTTTCAATATCTGAAGATAATTGTTCGATTTTGGTATCGTGACGTTTCTGGAGGTAGTTCTTTCTGCTCTGGCCACGAAGAGTCAGGAAGTCGCCGTTCGGTGGACGCTGAATTGGGGTTTCTGTAGCAGATTGAGAGGTCTTCGAAGGGTTTGGAGGTTCTGAAGCAGAGTTTACAGGTTCTGAACCTCCTGTCTGTTCTTCTTGACCGACAGCTGGTGAAGGGTCTGATAATTCATTTACCACCTTTGTATCGCCAACGGATTCTCCAGGAGTCTCTGAACCTTCGTCGTCGTCCCAATCCCGCTTTCGGTGGTGTCCCTTTCCTGTTTGTACTGCCATTTAGTGAAATATAATTATCGCAAAAAATTAACCTCATCGCCATCACCATGTCTCTTTCACCAGCACCCCGAGGACGTAGATTTTCTCGAATTGCTCCAGATAGCGAAGGGTCGTCGTTCTTCAGTCCATCGCCCATGAAATCAGGAGAATCTGAAACTCCTCCAACTTACATCCCTCCATGGACTGAACCGTACATCATTGGGGTTGCCGGGAATTCAGCTTCTGGTAAAACTTCAGTTAGTCAAAAAATCATTCAAGAATTGAACCAGCCATGGACGGTACTTCTTTCTACCGATAATTTCTACCGTCCTTTAAAGCCCGAAGAATCAGTTAAAGCATTTAAGAATGAATGGGACTTTGATACACCAAATGCCTTTGATTTAGATTTACTTGTTGAAACCGTAAGTAAATTAAAACAAGGACAAAAAACTGAAATACCAGTTTATTCATTTGCCAAACATGCCAGAACTGATAAAACCACCACTATTTACGGTGCAAATGTCATTATAATTGAAGGAATCTATGCATTATATGATCCTCGCTTACTTGCGATGATGGATATTAAAATTTACGTAGATACTGATCTTGATGTATGTCTTTCAAGAAGACTTACAAGAGATACTATTTATAGAGGTAGAGATTTAATTGGGGCTTTAAAACAATGGGAAACATTTGTTAAACCTAATGCTGTTAGATTTGTTAATCCAACTGTTGACAATGCCGATTTAGTAATTCCAAGAGGTTTAGATAATACTACAGCTATTAATCTTATGATAAAACATATTCAAAAACAACTATCAATAAAGCTGGAACTTCATTTAGCTCATTTGCGTGAAATTGGTGTAAGTAATGATATGAAAATAGCTAATGTCATAAGTAATAACTCAGTTAAAATTTTACCTGATAATAATCAAACTAAAGGTATACATTCAATTTTATTTAATGTTGATACTGAAAGATCTGATTTTATCTTTTATTTCGATCGTATATCAATTTTAATTATTGAAACTGCCATTGAACAACTTACTACTTATGAAAAAGTGGCTATTACTACAGGTACAGGTTATAGTTTTGATGGTTTAAGACAAATGGATGAAATAATCGCTATTAATATCATTAGATCAGGTGATTGTTTTGTTAATTCAATTAAAAAGACATTCCCCGAAATTTCTATTGGAAAACTATTAATTCAATCAGATTCATTAACTGGAGAACCTCAATTGCATATGGAATCACTTCCTAAACAACTTAATGATATTCCTCATAAGAGTATATTCCTTTTTGATGCTCAAATCATAAGTGGAGCTGCTGCTATAATGGCTATTCAAGTATTAATTGATCATAGAGTTAAACCACAAGATATTGTTGTTTGCAGTTATTTATGTACGGAAATTGGTTTAAGACGTATACTTCATGTATTCCCACAAGTTAATGTGGTAATTGGTAAACTAAGCAATATTGAACAAGATGAAACTTGGTATAATCCAGAAGGATTTAGAGATTCTGATTGGCATTTTAGAACAAGATTCATTGACTCTTTATACTTTGGAACCGATTAAATCTAACTACAAGTATTTCAGTGATAATAGTATATATATAAAGGGTATATGCTGACATTAAACATTATTTTGAAGTATCTGCATACTTGACATTCTGAAACTTAAGTGCTATAGAATTCTTTCGACAATGATTTTTCGTAGGTTGTGTAGTATAATTAGTAGGTGGAAGTTTATTTAAATTATGAAGGCTATTCAAATCACATAAAGAGTATCTTCTACCAAGAGAATTATCATTTATTGGATTCGATTCGTATGTGCAGCTGCAGGTCTTACGGTACTGTGAATTTGATAGATCACTAGGTTCAGAATATGATTTTTCAAGTAATCCTGGTTTGGGTGTATGAATTAAATCAGGGACTGATCTTTCGATATGTGAGTTGGTTAGGTCAATAAGGAATGCTTCAAGTGGTTTATTACATGCTTGTTTATTTTCAACAGCTAATGAGAATCTTTTGCGGGTAGTGATGTTCATTTGGACACAGAGTAAGGAATTAGTATGCTTGCTAAAGATACCAGAGTATTATTTTAGATGTGCTAAAATTGTGACAATTACTTATCAATTGAGCTGGTTGAGTAAAGAATTTATCAGATAGTGGTGTCAGATGAATCACTTGGAGGTTGCTATATATCAGTTGGCTGTAAGTATCGTGTCGTTCTTTGTACTTCAGTACTTAGACTAAGAATAACAGAAATCCTTGTATAAAGTGCTAATTACAAAAAACTACTTATGGTGCAATTCACTTCTTTATAGTCACTATAAATCTATAATATTTTTCAGTCCCTGAAAATTCCCTGTATGTGCTGCTGATTGTGGGGATGAGCAATCTAAAATCAAGCAACAAATAAACCGCCCTAGACCAGATATTTTTACAGGAAATTGGTGTCGCGTCAGGAGTCTTACAGGAGAATATTGGCTGACTCGAAAATCTGGTTGGTAACGATGGTCAGGTTGATTCGGTATGAGAATGACTAAAATATTCGATAATCCGGGGTACGTTTTTATGTGCAGGTGCATGGTGCATGATGGTACGATAAGGATCACCCCATAAAGTTGCAAATAAGGTTAAAGGATTTTAAGGATTAAAGTTGAGTGGAAGAAAGAGGGACATAGAGAAAGAGAGGTACATAGAGAGAGGGGGCAGTAGTAGAGGATAGAAGTGGAAAAGAAGAGAGTCAGAAGGGGGAAGGATAGAAAGGGAAAGAGAGGACAAGGATATGATAAGAAATGCAGAAGAATAGGAAGACAAGGAATGAAATAGGGTTTTTCTTTTTTGAAACGAAGCACTAGGTGTAGGTGGACAGAATATGACTAGTTCTCCAACTGGTTTCCGCCCATCTCATGTAGGAATTGGTAAGTAGTCAATCTGGGGTAGTCAGTAGCAGCCCAAATTACTTGATCGGCCGGAAATTTTAGCTTCCCAAGTGTCTAATAAACCAAGTAAAGTGAATAAACGAATCTATACTTTTATGGGTCATTGGCTCAACCGAGGGTAGGTGATATGCCGTTGTATTGTACCCAAGTATCGTGTCGCGTATGGCTGCAAAATAGAGTTTAAAGCACATAAAAGATGCTTTGGGGCATACAGATCCATTCAGTTTAGTATAGTACCGCATCTGATCTGAGTACCAATAAGTGCCAGAATCCACTTCTAAATATATATCTTCCAGCTATGTCTGTTCTGCTATGGACGCCAGCTTGGACTGCACCAGTTGAGATCGTGGCCACAACTTCACATTACCCACACTCATTCACTAATTCAACACTTAAGCTCTTTTTCCTACTCTTGTAAATCCATCTACGGCAGCCGTCTACTTCTCGTTGCATCTTGGACGCTAGCTGATTCCGCTCTAGCGATCTGTCGATTAGCATCTGTCGATTACAACGGTGTTTCCCCCGGATTTTACCCGATTTTGTTCGCTTAATCTACAGATTCCCTCTTCCAGCTCACAAGCTGTTTCCTTCACCCACAAATTTCATTTACCTTTGATTCTAACTATGTCTACCGCTGGTGTCGCTTGTAATTCCGCTTATCTTGAGTTTTCGGAAGTGTAGCTCCGCATGTCGCATTACCCTTTTCGGGAAGCAGGGTCGGGTATTCTCCAAGTCGGTCTCAATTAAGGTGAATATTTCACTTAATTAACTACTACTTCTTTATTTATATAAGTTAATTCTTTACAATGGTTAGATTAGCTCGTCATATGGTAAGGTTTGCTTCGTTCAAACCAGCAAGACCACTTACGGCACTTGATTTAAATCAATCGACTCTTGAAGCAAAATATGCTGTAAGAGGTAAAATCCCCATTAGAGCTGAAGAACTTAGAGAACAAATTGAAGCTAATTCTGAATCTCATGGTCTTCCATTCGATAAAATCATTAATGCAAACATTGGGAATCCTCAACAACTTGACCAAAAACCTCTTACTTGGTATCGTCAAGTATTATCTTTATTACAATATCCTCATATCTTAGATAAAGCAGATACTGCAACTATTCATAATCTTTTCCCGGTTGATGTTATTGAAAGAGCCAAATCACTTCTTGCAAATATTGGATCCCTTGGTGCTTATTCTCATTCTCAAGGAAGTCTGCTTGTTCGTCAATCTATAGCAGATTTTATTACAAGAAGAGATGATGGATACCTTGCTAAATCTGAAGATATATTTCTTACAAGTGGAGCATCAGCAGCAGTTCTGTATTTATTACAAGTTCTTTCAGTTGATGAAAAATCCGGATTTTTAATTCCAATTCCTCAATATCCTCTTTATACTGCAACCATTGCTCTTAATAGAGCTGTACCAATTGGTTATTACCTTGATGAATCAAATAATTGGTCAACTGATCCAAATCAAATAAGATCATTAATTTCAAAACATAAAAGTGATGGTGTAGATATAAAAGCTCTTGTTGTAATTAATCCAGGTAATCCAACAGGTTCTATATTATCAAAAGAAGATATTGTTGAAATTATTAATATTGCTGCTGAACATGGAATTGTAGTTATAGCTGATGAAGTTTATCAAGAAAATGTTTTCCATGGAAAATTTATTTCAATCAAAAAAGTATTATCTGAATTAATTGAAAAAGATCCTGAAGCTTATAGTAACGTTCAATTAGCTTCATTACATTCAACTTCAAAAGGTGTTAGTGGTGAATGTGGTCAAAGAGGTGGATATATGGAATTGGTAGGATTTGGTCCAGAAGTAAGATCTGTAATCTTTAAATTAACTTCAATTAACTTATGTTCAGTTGTTTCTGGTCAATCATTAGTTGAACTTATGATTAATCCTCCTAAAGAAGGTGATCATTCTTATCCTTTATATCATAAAGAAACTTCAAATATTCATAATAATTTAAGAACAAGAGCTGATTCACTTTACAAAGCTTTTGTTAATATGAAAGATGTTTCTTGTAATGCACCTCAAGGTGCTATGTATCTTTTCCCAAGACTTCATTTCACTCCTGAAACTTATCCTGAGCTTTTCGAAAAGGCTAAAGAATTGGAAACTACAGTTGATGAAGTTTATTGTATTGATTTATTAGAAGAAACAGGTATTTGTTGTGTTCCTGGTGCTGGTTTTGGTCAAGTTCCAGATACTTACCATTTGAGAACAACTTTCTTACCACGAGGATTCGAATGGATTGATAGATGGGAAAAATTCCATAAAAAGTTTGTTGATAATTATTGTAAATAGTCTGAGACTAACATTAGATAATTCTGGCTTCATTGATTTGTAGATTGCTTGTAGACTACATATGTATTTAGTTCCGCTATTTATTTCCTATACATTCTTCTTTTCTTCGAGGGTTGTATCGCTAAAGTCTCCAAATATACAAGCAGTAGCTACTCCAAGCCACGAAGGAAGCCATCCTAGCACGACAACGAACCAAGTCCAACACTGGAGTTCATTCCACGATGTTAATAATCCTCTAGTGAGTTTCCACGTACCATCAACATTATTATAGTAGGTAGTACCTACCAAGAAGATAATGAACATAGGATTTGAAATAATCAAACTAGCTACTATCTTTGCTTTAACCTTCCATGCACTTGGCGATGATTTCAACTGGTTAATTAATGGGTGTACGAATGTAAGAGGAAAAGAGCACACAGCAATTGAAAGAGCTAAAGCGAAATGAACAATAAGAAGGGCAGTTATTAATAAAGCAATAACAAATAACGACACTGCAATGAGTAATGAAGTTATTTGTTTAGAAATAAGTTTCTTATTATTTAAACTTGCTAAACTTAAACCTAATGAAACCACAGATAATCCCACGAAAATAATTTGCACCACTGTGGTTTCTGGTAAGATCTGTATTGAAACAAGATGGGGTAAGATGAATGCTAAAATCAAGCAAATACCTTCAATTGTTGAAAATAATCCGAGTAACGTACCTATAGATGAAATATATTGAGATACTGTAACCGATGAATTCAAAAGTAATGAAGATAATGCACTTATTGCAAAAGAAATAGCCATAAGAATTGCTGATGGTAAATAAGTACCAATAGATACAAAATTTTTCGATGAAAGAAGCAAGTAGAAGAAAAATGATTGATGAAATTTTTCAAGAAGATTATTAACAGAACGAAGAGTTGAATCAATTATTCTACCCATTTGAGTGATATCAGCATGACCCGAAGTACCCATAGCTCTAATGGTAAAAGCTTGAATTTGCCAACCTGAAAATGCTTCACATCCTGGAGTAGATTTTGAAAGTCCTGCAAGTGCTAATTTACCAATTCCTTTAACTAAAGTAGTAAGTCTAGTGGAGTAAGTATTTTTAGTTAATGAATGACCAGGTGCATGTTGAATAGAGCAATGAAGATTTTCATGATATCCAATGGTATTTGCAGTGTTTATCAAGTCTAAATTTGGAAGCTGACCATTTAATCCTTCGTAATCGATCTGATAATGATCGAAATTATCAGAGTCCGAAGCATATTCTAAAACCAAAGCTGCTTCAATTGAACCAGCAGTTGCATCCAACGTAGTATGGTACGCTTCCACCCAACGCCTCAAGGTAGCATGACCATCCCGAGGAAATACCATAATGATATTCTTGGACCAAATTGACATTTTGTTGAAGTAACGAGCAAGGCCTAAACCTAGCGCCATTCCACCTATATTGCTTTCACCATCGGTAGTGATCCACGGAACTGTGAGTACCATGGCCTCGGTATCATCACCTCGTGGAGCATGCAAGATGGCATAGAGAGTTGAATCGGTCGAATCATTAAAATATAATGGTTTTAAACCCATATCCAGAAGCCATGAGGACACCTCGATATTATTAGATTCGACATTTGAAAAGTCAAATTTACTCAATTCCAGTCGGTACCCACGGACGATATTCCACTCACTCTCTCGGAAATACGACGTCACTTGCGCTGGCATTAATGCATTTTCGGATATATAAGTATTACGATATTGTCCATCCATTGGAAGTACTAATATCCATAATAATGAGAGGGCAGCTAAAATCACGGAAACCGTCGGGAGAAGTCGGACAACTCGTGGGATCACTCCCAGCTTATGGAGCTTACGTAGGATCGTCTCAGCTAACGCCATCTGGACTGGTGGGCGAAAATGATGGAGGTGTAGAAAGAGGTGAAAAGTACTGAAAAGTAGATGTTAAGTATTTCGCGTACAAAAGCTTTACTCCAACATCTACTACTTGAATTCTTTTACTACTTCCGCCAACGTTGACAATTTCTGACTCTGGCTCCGGACTCTGGCTACTGTTGGTTCATCTGAGTGTTGTAGTTTGTTGCTACGTTTTTTTCTTGTTTTCGATAAGAGTATTCCGAATAGTTTAGGACTTCTGGTTCTGGCCCCAATCTTTCCCATCTTACCTGGCCAGCACTAATGTTCCAGTACAAACAGATCTGCCGGCGGCTACGGCGGCTTCCTCTTGACGTCAAGTGTCTTTCTATGGCCCAGGCCAGCGCCAAGGCCCAATTTCTTCCGTGTGGCCCTAATTTCCATCGCTCAAATGTGGATGCAAAAAAATACCATCGCTCCATAAAACTCCTTGATAAGTTTCTTATCCATGAGAATTTCGATGCTCTAAGTGCCGTTTTGGATACCTTGTTTCATCACGAACCTCGGGAATGGGCGAAAGACTTTCTTAATACGGGGCATGTCGACTTGAAACACCATTGGCCCCAGACTCATCTCATACATGAATTCGGTACTGAAGACGCCATTGAAAAGTACGAAGAATCCCTAAAGCCCGGAAAACCATTTTCTCTAATGGACCATTTTGGGCTCGAGACTTTGGAATCAGGCATAACTCCGATCTTACTGAATTCTCAGGAATCGGTGGTTCTGACTACAGCCCAGTCTATTGAAAGCCTAAATACATTTGTCAAGTTCCTCATGGCCAATCCAAGCCTCTCTAAGAAGACTCTCCAACCCCTAGAGGTGGTTTACCCGCCGTCGAAGTATGGTACTCCATTGAGTCGGTTTCAGATGCTTAAAATCTACAAGCAAAAAGTTGGGTACATGAAAAATTTAGTTGAAAATTATAAACCAATATCTAAACCGTGGTTAGACCATCTTGTGGCGTTTGCCATGCATTTGGATGTTGCAAATGATACTTGTGAATACACTATTAACCCCAACTTTCACAAGTACATCAAAAGAAAGCAAATTTACGAACTGCAAGCTTTGAATCCACTTATAAGACGCTATTTACGAGCAGAACACCATCCGTTTTCCAATCATGGAATTAGAGGGTTTATGAAGGAGTATGTGGGCCGTCAATTCTACATCGATGGCAATAATAAGTATCGAGTGTGTGACTTGAACGTATACTTGAATCAAGCAATGGAAGCATCACCATAATTGGAATTATATTCGGAAAACCACGTATTTCTGCTTCCCAGAATCCAATACACATCCAATACCTCGAGATTCGTTGATGGCCAAGTATTTAGGGTCATTGACGTAACTTTCATCATTGAAACTTAAAGTTTCGAGTTCATTAGCATTAGTATCAATTAATTGAAGTTTCTTATTTATTTCTCCATGTAAAACCAAGAATTTACCATTATTTAGCAACTCATAGGAGATAACATTATCTATATTCAAAATATCGCTATTTTGATCTCCTGTAATGGTGTTATATTTGACCAAGTACAAGTTTGAATCTTTCACTCCCGAAAGAACAATTTGATGATCGATAATCTTAAATTTTGAATCTTGAACGTTTGCAGAAATGTCAAGTTTGACTACAGGATCGAATTTGACAATAGACCGGAAAAACTTTTCAAACGTATCCGATAATGGTTCATGGAACTGGTGCTTAAGACTTTCGAATAGTCCAATTAGCTTGGGAGTTTCATCATCTTGAAGAAGAATATCGTTCATTGACGTATCGATTCTAAGGTAATGAAAGATTTTGGGTTGGAATAGATACTTATTGAAAAAGCTCATGATGTCGCTATTCTTATAAGATTGAGACTGATTACTATTGAAATAAGCTTCAATATCATCTTCATGAGCCAATTTATCCACGATTTCAACCTTACACCAAGTTAAAAATTTATTTAAATGCTTTTGTTCATCATTAATATCCCAAATGAGTTTATAAAAAATTTTTATAAGGTCCTGACACGTTTTCAAGAGCAATGCAATTGTATTCAGATCAATTCCAAGATTGAAATCTTCATGATCTTCACTAAATGGACTATCTGTAAACCATTTACTCAATCCTTGTAAGTTAGTTAAAATAATGATTAATTTTTCTATAGATAAAATGATTTGACTGAAAACGATTTTACGGAGATTATCGTAGACACCATTAGCCATTTTCCCGATTTTTTTCAATCCTCTATCACCCAATTGATTAAGCCAGTAATCTTTCAAGTTTGCAGGGATTAAATTCGTGAGTAGAATATTATAAAGGATATTTAGCATTTTACATGTCAGTTCCTTTGGGGTAGGGAAATTAGTAGTTAGATCTGTATCCTGATAAACCGAATCTTTGAGATTAGAAAGGTGTCTATCAAATAGGGTTACTAAAGGTTTAAATTCAGTTGTAAGGCTAGTAATTTGATCTGAAATATGATCAATCAACGATATCATTTTGGAAAAGTTTAGTATGATTTCCACTAGTAGTTTCTGATTCTTTTGATAAACTTTTGGCGGTACAAGACGCATCTTTATAAGATTAAGTTGATCCAGAGAATCTTTGGCTAAAAAGAAGTGATTGAAAAGATCATTACTTGAAGTATGATTAATGAAAGTATACCCATCAGGAAGTTCAATATCATTGATAGTAAACCTACTATTGAAAGTTATAGATACTATAGACTGAGCTTTTACCATTATGAGGTAATCAAGCAGGATTTCTTGAGTAACTTGAGTATTTTTCAACCCTGGTAATTCATCTATAATTTCATCGAGCTCTGCACCATCATGAAGTTTAGGTAAATGGCTCAACACATCGATTCTGGCCAAATCAAACATCCCACTATCTTCTATAATTGAATTACCCCATTTGACAAGCCCAATGGGTAATTTTATTCCATCTTTACTATCACCTATAGTACTTAAAAATTTCCCGTTATTTGAGTCGTAGATTTTAACAACCTTATCGATCCCACTCACACAAAAATATTTCCCATTGAGGTTCCAGTCAAGCGAGAGGATCAATGCCTTGTTATTTATGGAGTAAATTCTTTCTCCATTTAGCCGGAATACCCAAACTGACATTCTGTTCATAGAAATCGTTAGTAGGTCCATGGTCGGACACCAACTAATGATATTTCCATCGGGGAGTCCAACAAATCGGTTGGATGACACTATATTGAAGGCCATTTTCAACAAGCTCGGACTGGGAGCAAAAAGTGGGTTATATACAGTAGATTAAAGTATAGATATATACAGTAGAAGAGTACAAATATGAAAATTCAATGGCTCACGCGAACGCTTTTGATAGTACTTCGTATTTGCAACCTTCAAAACAACCCTAAATATTCAGCATCTTTCTGGAAGACATGCACCAATCCGGGAAACATGCACCTTACTGCACGTCCATGCATCGGCGGAAGCGAATGTCATATTGACAGTTGAAGCCGCTGACCGTTATCTGTCAGCTGGTTGTCAGCTGGTTGTCTTTCGCTGACTGCCCCGGCTAGCATTACAATATTCGCTATCTACCGAGTCTACACTCTCTTGAACTATCTTTTTATTTGTAATTTACATAATCCGTATAACCGTAAAAATACACCTGAGCATGACTCGTTAATAGTCAGTACCATGGACTGACCAACACTTAGTTTTGCCTTTTGACCAGCACTTAGTTGTGCCTAAGTTACTACCTTTGACCTAATATTTCTTCCTTTTCAAACGAAGCGATAAGTTTCTTGTGATTGAAGATTTTCTCTGAACGAAATCGTCAGATCCTGTGATAATTACATTATCAATTGACTTATTTAGTTGATTATAATAAGGAACAGGCTCATCAACAGATTGAGTTCTTGAAGAACTTTTTGAATTGACAGAAATTGATGATGAATTTTTGAAGAAATTTAAAATACTTTTTCTTCTTGATTTCTTTTTAGAAACAAGCTCCATATCAGATAAATCATCGGTTGATTTATACTGTTTATTTATGGGTGAACCAATTGAAGTTTTTGTATCAGTCATTAAACTATCGTTTGACTTACAAATAGAACTTTCTGATTTAACAATACTACTATTTCTTGAACTTATCTTATTTGAAGAAAAAGAACCTTGTCTTGATTCAATTAAACTTGGTTTAGAACCTTGATTTAAGTATTGGATTGATAATCTTCCAGGTTGTTGATCTGATAAAGCAGATGAATTTCCCGACAGACATCTTGATTTGGTTATAGGATCATGACATGAAAAATCTATTAATTGTTCTGTTGATTTACTCAACCGTTTGTCACCAAAAGAATTTAAATTAAATGAAAGTCTCTTTTTGGTAATCGGGGTATTATAATTTTCAAAAAATGCAGAAAATCTATTGGAAACTGACTTTCTCTTTATTTCAACCGGTGTTTCAGAAAGTGGTGATTCACATTCTGGAATATACCGTTGAGAATAAGTTTCTGATAACAATGGATAATTGGTAATCAATAATGATAATAAATCTTGTAAGAAAGGAAGTTCATTCAAATTAGTAGAGTTGAATAAATAAGGTTGGAAAATAATGGAATAATTTACAGCTGACATCTTGGTTGTTTCTTCAAATGAAACAAGTTGGTGAATTATGCTGATAACATAAAGAAATATGCAATTCCTAGAGTGAGGGTTCACGACTAGCAAGTCAACAAAGTCAGATATGAGGGAGACGGGAGCAGCAGAAGTAGCATGTATGGAGGTATCGGCCTCTGGGACCTCTAGAGCGACATCAACTTCTTGATGAAGGTTCAGGTTCAGTCTCAGGTCGCTGACATCACCATTCGTCTCGTGCACCGAATTGTCTTCATCTGTGCCATTTTCTTTGTCGATAATTGGCTTATTGTGAGCAACGGTTGGATTAATATTTTGTGGGGATCCATTGTCTGATTCAACAATAGGAATCGCAGTATTATCTACAGAAACGTCCACTGACGACAAAGCCGTCTTGAAGGAGTCAAGAGATTCTCGACGTGATTGAATCAAGTAAGAGTCATGAATTCGTTTACAATCATCGAAAAATCCTGGAACGAAAATATCGTTAATGGTTGGAAGGTACAGTCTGAGGAATTTTTTCACTACTCCACAAACATCATGAACTGTAAATACTAGTGATGGATCTCGTAACAGTCCGTTACTGGAAAGATGGGAATAAAGGATATTAATACGTTTAACTGAGCCACTTACTCGAAAGAGTCCTTCCGTGTGGGGGTGGCGTAAAATATAATCAAAGCAATAGCTTAATAACGATGGAACTGCAAAATCTCCAAAAACTGTAGATATTGGAACGGTTGGCACGAGTGGAATCATCCCTGAAGGAGAGAGCTGGAACGTATGTGACGGGGGCTCAGACATGGGATAAGAAAGCTGAGAAGCTGGCGAGCTGGAGAATATATGACAAGATTGGAAACCTCAATCTGTATGTGAAAGCTGGGGAAATTGACTTGATGGAACGAAAGTATGACTACGTCAATAAAATAATGCCACAAATCCTAAATGAATATGGTTGCGATATTAAAACTGTAAATAGGTCTTTATTTTATATATTTTCAAGAAGAAAAGTAGTATATACTTATTAATGGAAGTTTCTGTCACAATACAACAGATCAATGCAAGACGTTAGCGACGTAAATGAATATTGCCTAATTGGGCGGCCGGCATTGTTGCGCTAGTAACAGCCTCAGGATTTCGCGGGGATAGATTTGGTCTAGACCGCAAGCCAACGGAATAGCCTGGATAGAAAATTTGCGTGCTTTTTTTAGAAGCACCGTGTTCGTAATTTATCATTAGCGTGTTATTTCCTATGTACTAACACGTACCTTATTCATTTATTAATTTTTACTGTTAGTCGTAAGATTTATTCCCCTGTTGCTGGCTTTGTAGTTGGCTCTGTAGTTGACAGCTGGTGGGATCGGCATGACTGCAGGACAATGACGCGTGACGCACATGCTATACTTTCTTTGCATGGATGTCGCATGTCGCGGTTGCAACAGACCATAGACTAAGAAAAGGGAAAGTGACTAGGAAAGTGATTGGAGAGTGACTGGGCGAAGGATTAGGATGGGATTAGGAGAAAGATTGTATCATGGGCTGCGGCATACCACTGTAGTTCGTAATTGAATTCTCGATGCTTTACTGTGTACTATAACTCATGGGTGCTTTCAGGCCATGATTCTAGTCCATACCAGAAAACCTGTAGGCAGTGACTTCTGCGAAATTCCAGCCCTGTGCAACATTGTCTAACAGTATCGTACCCCGTGACAACTGGGCACCTCTGGTGGTCAATGGAGTCCAGGATTTGATCTCGTCTCGCAGCAGAACCATTCTATTACATACCGCAATCGTATGTTTGACCCAATGGCACTAATCTTCTACCCGATAATATGATAATCACTGAGTACGCTATAGCATACCATCTTTAGACTGTCTACCTTCTGTATACTGTCTACCATTTTTAGGCTGTCGACCATTTTAGGCTGTAACATTGACCTATACAGCTACAGTTAATACTCTATCCTAACGTATCACTTTTACCCATTCTCGAATTCAACAAAGGTTGTAGGTTCCAACCACCACAACTGTCACTAGCAAGACCCATATGTTCCGAGCTAACCACTCTGTAACTCTCCAGCCGTACCTAATCTTTCTCCATTCAATACTCATACACGCGTGCACCAGACGACATTTTCGTTGCACAGCATCACCAATAATAGAAGGGGAATACAATAGGACAAAGTTGGAAATAATAATGATTTAAACCATTTTAGGAGTCTTTCAATGGCTAAATTAAGCTAGAAGTAGTTGTAAAGTACTCATTGCTCCTAATACTTTATTGTTGATTGCAATACCCCAACCACTCTCAGAAATATCATTTGATCGTAGAGTAAAGCTTTTGGTAGTAAATCTAATTAAGGTGATGCGTGCCTGATTAAGCAAATTAAGTCCGTCAGTCCAAAGTTATTGAGGCTTTAGAGCCAAGCAGTGGCTTTTGGTAGCGAGTAAAGGCTTTGTAAAGTAGCCCAACTAGGTACTTTTTTGTCTATATCTGGCAAGTGGCTGCATTTGGCAACGTCAACTTGAGCCGAATTACCTCGTTCAAAGTAATTCGGAAAACAATACTTATGTGCGTTTACTGGCTTTCATGGGTAACAAATTTCTTCGCAGCTATATTGTATTTTATTCTGAAACCGTTAAAGTACTTGTAAAAGTCCTGATGAGTAATTCCAGGTCTAGACATTAAGCTGATAATTGCCTTGTGAATTTTCCCCTGTATCTCCGATTTTCATGTCTATTTTCCATCTCATCTCTCTCATCATACGCATCTCCTACACTTAATTTACCCAATCATACCCAATAAATTTTGCAGCCATCGCACAAACCCGGCATTAGGTTTTTGCAACAACTCGGTACGCCCGGAGCCTCGGAATTATAACGGAGTAATTCTGTAATGTTTCTTCATCATTTCCGAGACATTTATGACGTTGTTGCATCCGTGGACTCGACCCTGTGCACCCCCTGATGAATTCATGCCGGTAACTGCCTGAAAATTTATTAAGGTGCACGGGTGTAATGTTTTCGCATCAAATTATTCGCAGTGAGGTCTGGTGTATGGGTTTACGTCTATAAAATTTTCATCGTTTTCTTCACCAGATTTTCATCCATGTTGTCCAGATTCAAACTAAGCGTTCCAGGGATCAGGACGTATATGGCGCTGGCCATTCCGAAGGGACAAAGACCATCACCCAAGGAACATGTCAAAGATTCCAAATTAAGATTAAAGGCACAACAAAAGAGAAAAGCCAAGGCTAAACAACCTCCAGAAATGCATCCTTTATATATGGAAGTGCCAAAAGCTCTTAAATATCTTAGAGCTGCTGAAGTAGGACAACCAGCTAAGAAGACCACGATATCTGTTTCAGTAAATCTTGTACCGGAAAATGGAGCAGCACCTTTGAAAGGACAAATCTTCTTTCCTAGACCAGTTAAAGAAACTCATGGATTAGTATTTGCAGAAGATTCAGATGTAGTTAATGAAGTAGCTGCAATTGATTCAAATATAGTGGTTGGAGGTGCTGAATTAATTGAAAAAATCAAAGAAGGAGAAATTAAAGTTGATGGATTTAATCAATGTTTTGCAACCCCAGGAATTTTTAAAGATTTAAAAGTAATTGCTAGAATATTAGGACCAAAAGGTCTTATGCCTACACCTAAAAGAAATACAGTTACTGAAGATATTGTTGGAGCTTTAAAAGAGAATTTTGGTGCTATAACATTTAGACAAAAAGGTGAAGTATTATCAGTTCCAATTGGAAGATGTGATTTTAGTGATTTTGAAATTCTTCGTAATCTTCAAGCTGCAAGAGATGCCATTTATGAAAGTCATCGTGAAGCAGGAAATGTTTCAAAAAAGCAAAATGTCATTGGTCAAACTTTCTTATCGTCAACTTTAGGTCCTTCCTTAGTTATAAACTTTAAACCCCTGTAAATAATAGCATTACATTAATGGAAAATACATATTACGTAAATAATTACGTCAAATAAATAAATCTTAACTATGCGATAATATCTAAACCTTTAGTAAAATCATAAGTACAATCAATACAAAGATGTACAATCACAATAAACAGCTATTGTAAACTCACTGAATTGGTTAGTAGTCCGTCAAATTAAGCTAAACGTTACGTCAAACCATTGTCAAACAATCATTGGAAGCATAACGTTTTTTCATGTCTACATTAATTGACTTAAGTCTCTAATTGGTAAAATTAGCGCTAATAGAATTAAGCGACATTCCAATGCTGATCTTGGTGATTTCTCCTATTATACTTAAAATTATATGTAGATTGGGTTATAATAGCGCAATTTGAATAATCGTGATGAATATTATAACTAGAGGCGGAAACGAAAGTGTAAGTAATTGTGACAACCTTTCAGTACAATAAAGCCAACCATAAAACAATCCTAATTCAAGTATTTTATTTAGCAAAAAGACGCCTTTGATACAGTGATTATTCAAAGGTTATCATTGTTAGATTCATTGGCACACCCTTTCAAACAGGATGATTGTACACTATTTAACAAAATGTAATACTACCAAAATGACTATAATAGCCGCTTTACTGAATGATATTACTGGTATTATTAAGACTTTACTAGGCATTATAACGTGATTTTATGACATGAATCACACTATTTCGAAAATGACTGAAAATCTTTGAATTAGTGTAACGGAAACAGACCATACTAGACCGAAATTAGGCGATTTACTCCAACGTATAATAAAAATGCACCAGTTGATGCACCTTGGGTGTGAAAAACTAGGAACTCACTGGTTTGACAGGTTTATTTAACAGGGTCGTTCCAGCAGAAATTTTCAAAGTAAAGTATACGCCATAATATGGAATCAACCTTATATGGTGTAGTTTAATCTAGTAAGATGTAAGATTAAAGGTATTTTGAATTGACGAAAATCTTAGCCTTTACCATTATTTACGGTGATTTTTCGGGCTTGATGATTATGATTGACACATCGCTACTTATGATTAACACATCGCTACTTATGATCAGGTCTAAGATTTGGCCGGATAAAGATTTATCCGACATGACATAATGACATCAGTTTATGGAGCCCGGGTCATAACCATACAAACATTTAGTGATGTAGTTGTTTAACGTTCTACAGTAAACTTCTTTGTTCTGTTCTATAAGTTTTGTACTGTTTCCTTTGTTCCCTTATTCTTTGTTAAATTTTGTGATACTAATTTTGAATTTTCACCGTTAGGCTAAGTGGATGCTGACGTATACAACTAAACGAGTTAATACCTTAAACCCCAATAAGAAACTAAGATAAATCAATTCAATTTTAATAATTATAATTTAAGTTATATAAACTTTACATGTATAGAAGCCACCGATTAATCCGTCATATTAATCCGTTACAGTGCAGCGCATTGGGGTACGTCAGGAGATCTATAATTAGAAATGACCATAAAATTAAACCGATAAATCCCATAAACGATTCAAAGTTGAAATTATTTAAACCACTGACAAAGTAGTTACTAATCAATATACCTTTGTCTTATACAATTATATATAGAGATTGTTTTTCATTTAATGCAAAACCCCAATCCTGTTGTGGAAGGTGCGATATGCGTAGAATGCAGTGTGCCCCCATCCAAAGGATCTTCTTTGCGTAGTCAAAATTGCTTTTTCTCACTTCGCCCTTAGAAGTAGACCGGTTAAAATTTCACAACCTGGTCATCAACTCCATATTACTTAAGTTGTGCTATTTATATTTACTTATTAAATTGTATCATTAACTTCAAAATTCTAACAGTATTAAATTTCGTCAAATAATATCTGGAAATTAATAATATTTGTTGATAATTATTAATAGTATTTAATAGTTATTTAGCTTTATAGTTATTAATTAATTAGATATGATAAGACGAACGTTTATCCCATCATCACCATCTCCATTATCAAGTTTTGATGAAGATAAAAATGAACGAAAAGAGCTACCTGTAACTGATCCAGAAATCTTATCTTCTTCAAGTCAAAATCCTAATATTCTGGATGATGATCATTATGATTATAATGTTCAAGATAATGAAGAAGAATATGAAAGTGGTGATGTTTTCATGCCATTTTTCAATCTACTAACAACTTTCCCACTTTTTAAACAAGCTCCTAAATCATTCCATTCAAAAGTGGCTACAAAATTAAAATTAATTCAATATCATCCTCAAGAATATATAATAAAAGAAGGTGACCCTTCAAAATCAATGTATTGGATTTTAAAAGGTACTGTAAGTGTTACTTCAACTGATGGTGAATCTATTTATGCAGAATTACAAAGTGGTAGTTTTTTCGGTGAAATTGGAATTCTTTTTAATCGTCCAAGAACTGCAACCGTAGTTGCAAGAACAAAAGTTTTGGTTGGAGTTTTAACTTCTGATGCTTTAAATGTGGTGTTGAAATCTTATCCTTTAATTGAAAGAAGAATTAGAGATGAAGCTCAAGAAAGACTTGCAATGCAAGATAAAAAAAATAAAGCGGATGTACCAATATTTAAATCAACAGTTTCAACATCTCTTACTTCTGCAAGAAATCTATTGAATAATCCAAGTCAACCAAGTGCAATTGCTCATTTATCTACTCCAATCCCTGGTCCTTCAATACCTCCATTAATAAATCCATCTCCTTTATCACAATCTATAAGTGTTCGTACTCCCAATGTTTCAAGACCAAATACTCCTGATAAAGAAGTTGTTTCATCATCAGCTGATAATGTAGATCAATCTATTTCTATTCAAGATTTTATTAAAAATTTACCCATATTTCATAACCTTCCTTCTCATATTATTCATAGACTTGCATTAGGTGTTGAACCAGTTTATTTTAAACCATTTGAAAATATCTTTTTGAAAAATGATCCAGGTGCTGATATTTATTTTGTAGTAAGTGGAGAAGTTGAAGTAATTGACTGTTTTCAAAATGATAAAATAGAAACAGTTTTAGCAAGATTAAAACCCGGTAGTTATTTTGGTGAAATGACATTTCTTTCATTTTTAAATGGTAAGAAAAATTCAAAGAGAAGTGCTACTATTCGTTCAGTGACTTCAGTTGAATTAATTGCAGTTAGATCTGATAAACTTGAATCTCTTTGTACAAAATATCCTTTCATTATTGATGATATGAGATCAACTGCTAATCAAAGAAAATCATTAAATTCATTAAATAATCCTGATTTACTTCATTCTTTTTCACCTTCACCAAATGCATCATTACCTCCTTCAAGAAGACTTTCAATAAATTATTTGATTGAAAATTCTAATTCGGAAGATAAGTCACCAGTATTCAATCAATCAACCTTATCTTCTCAAGTTCAAGGATCATTATTTTCTCCTAATTGGGGATTTAATCAAAAGAAAGATGAATCATCTGATAATGAATCACGGTCAGTTAGTCCTGTTTCATTCATTGATTCTGATTTATCAAAAGCATCAGCATCATCTGTAAATACTTCAATTGATGAAGGCGTTTCAAGGAAAAGAAAATCAATAAGTCTTACACCTTCTTCATCTCAACAATTTAATATTAATGTTCCTCCATTAAATCCTGTCATTCCATCTATAAATAATTTTCAAAACTTTCAACAAGGAAGTAGAAGATCTTCATTTCAATATATGCCTCATAATAAAAGAGTCAGACTTGCTTCATTATCTGGAGGTAGAAGAAGATCATCAGTATTAAGTAATAATGTTCCTTTACCTGATACTATTCTATTGAAAGTATTTGAATACTTGAAATTACCTGAATTAATGAAATTAAGAGTTATAAGTAGAAGATGGAGACAACTCCTTTATGCTGCACCTAATTTACTTAAAAAACTTGATTTAACATTATGGAATACTTCAATTGATGATAAAGCATTGATTTCAATTACAGATTTTGTTGGATCTCGACCTGAGTATATTGATATATCTAATTGTTTCCATATTACTGATGAAGGATTTACTTATATGGTTAATGAAATTGGAATTTCAGGACAAATTAAAACACTTAAAATGAGATCAAATTGGGAAGTTAGTGCCATGGCAATTATGGATTTAACAGTACCCAGTGTGGGTCAATACCTTGAAGAAATTGATTTAAGTAATTGTCGTAAGGTTAGAGATAACGTTCTTGAAAGATTGGTTGGATGGACTGATGTTTCAAAAAATGGTGAATCTTCAAAAAATGAAGTTGGTTGTAAAAATCTTCGAGTTTTAAGTGTGGGATATTGTAAACATCTTACTGATGATATAATGTATCAGATTGCAAATCATGCTAATTTTAGACTCGAAAGTTTAGACCTTACTAGATGTACGACAATAACAGATAAAGGATTTCAATATTGGACCTATAAGTCGTTCCCAAATTTAAAGAGACTATCTTTGAAAGATTGTACTTTCCTCACCGATAAGTCAATTATTTCAATTGCAAATGCTGCAGGGAATTTAGAATTTCTTGACTTAAATTTTTGTTGTGCATTATCTGATATTGCAATTGAAGTTTTATGTTTAGGATGTCCAAAATTACAAGAATTAGATCTATCATTTTGTGGTTCAGCTGTAAGTGATTCATCTTTAGTTGCAATTTCGTTACATTTAAGACATTTACAAAGATTAATTCTAAAAGGATGTATTAGAGTTACAAGAGCTGGTATTGATGCTTTATTAAGTGGATGTTCTCCATTAAACTACATTAATGTTAGTCAATGTAGAAATGCCCATATTTATCCTGGAGGAATTCCAGCTCAAAAATTAAACATAAACGCTGAAACAAAATCTGCTTTCGTTACTGCTGGTCCTTTTCAAAATATAATTGAAATTGTCATTTAACCACATTTTGGCGTATTATACATTTTCTTTCTTCAACGCCCATTTTTTCATTCATGTATTGTTATTTTGTTTTATTATGTATCATTGGTTTGTACTATACACGGTTAATTATAGATATTGTAGTGAAAAGGAGAAGAAGAAGACGAAGAAGAAGAAGAAGAAGAAGAAGAAGAAGAAGAAGAAGTCGAAGAATCATGAAAATCTAAAGCTTTATTCTTTATTCTTTATCTAATCTTTCTGTGGTCCTCTTATTCATTCTACAATATATGGTGATCGTTTATTTAATCATTACTATTCTACTCCTAGTTACTCTTCCTTGTTGTTCTAACTCTTCTTTTTCTTTTTCTTGACCTTATCTTCGAAATTTATATATGAATTAGGGATTCCTTTATCATTAAGTAATTGTATAATTGTCTTTCCATGAGGTCCTTGAACTGTTACTTCTGTTAATGCTGGATTTTCTGTACATGTCCCGATTGTTGAAGATCCTGAACATTTAACCTTAAGTTCATCAGAAAGGACATGTGGTTTAATATGAAATTTATCAAAATTCAGAACTCTAGTTATGATTTTACGTCCAATTTTCATTTGAGTAATAATCTTAATTATTGGAGGTGAACCTTTATAGAGGGGAGTATCTTCATCTAAAGATTCACCTGGTTTAATAATGGCATAATGAGGAGAAAAATTACCAAGAAATGCCTTGAAAAGTTTATCACGGGCATGTGAACCCATAGGAAGTTGAGTAACCGATTGTAGATTATCATCAAGATTAATTTTTTTAGGATCCTTGACATTCACAAGATTTTGAAGCTTAATGTATTTTTCTAATATACTACGGACTTCAGTGACGTAATAAAAAGATGTGAAATCGTCATCCAATTTATTGAAAACTGGTCTGGATTTAGATGTAGGTTTATAGAGTTGCAAAACTTGAACATCATTAGATTTATCCCGTTTATTAGTTTTAACTCCACCTGATGTTTTGGGTCCACTAGTCTTGTGAGTAACAAAATTAACAATTAATGGATCATTTGAGTTCATTACACTCATAATCGTTAAATCATCACCTTTCCCCTTAACAGTAAGGTACTTTGATTTCTCCATTGCCTTAAGAAATTTAGCACTTTTCTTCCATGAAGTTTTCTTGATATTACAGTATGTCTGATCGATTTCCGGAAGATTTTTATAGATGAAACTAGACATGAACGTGGATGAGGGCATTGGAAGATCGAGTTTTTCGAGTTTGATGGTTTGAAGGAGTGATTTAGTAAAGAAATTATCCACATCCTCTACCGAGAGTTGAGTTAATTGTTCGGCGAGTTCAAGAGTGTCTGAAGGGTCTGAGGTGGTTTCAACTGGGGCTTCAATCTCTGAGGCATCCTTTTGATTTGATTCTTCTTCTGTTTGGTTAACTTCTTCGTGTTTCTTTCCCTCTTCCTTCTCCTCTTCCTTCTCCTCTACCGTTTCCTCTACCTTTTCCTCTTCTTTCTGTGTAATTTCTGTCGTCTTTGCCTGCTGAGGAACAGCTATGTCTACAAGTTGGTTCAATTTGTAAAGCTCATCGTGTATATGGTGTAAAACTTGTACTGCTACACCAGTTTTCCCAATAACTGAATCATAAGATGGCATATCTTTTAAACAAATCCCAACAGCCATAATCACCGATGGGTTGGCGGTGTCGGCAACTCCTACTATAGCGAGTCTTTTGGCCCGAGCATCAAATGGGGGGACAGTTCCCGGTAACATCAAGTCGGCACCGTTAGCCAATACTTTAATGACATGAGGATGAGTATTAATTATGGGGACAATATAACTAGCTTTCCATAAAGTGAAAACTGTAGGATAAAGAGGAGAATCCCGAGTTTTGAACCACAATGGAGTTTCATTTTCATCAAGGTAGATCGTCCCCTTATGGCCTTGAACGCTTTGGTAAGATGCCTGTTTTGTAGTAGCTGGAAGAAGATCACGTTCTTGGTCTTTGGTGAGATTTTCCTGGGGAATACCATAAGTAGAACAGATACTAGACACTAATTTTCGACGTTCAGACAGCTTTATATTGGCCGAAGCCTTTGGCTGAGGAGGTTTTTTGAACATGAATCACAATTAAACAAGTCTATGAACAAATTGGTGAAAAAAGTAAAAAATTGAAAAATCTATTGCTCATAGTGAAAAATATAGAGATGCTCAACTTTTCACTAACAGTTGAATCTCCAGTAAATCCTAGTTCCTCATTAACTTTTCAAATTCCCAACCTCTAGTGATGTCTGAAACGCCGTCCGCCGTATTCACTCGACGCTCTATAGTTTTCTTGGTTCTATTGACGATTGTTGGCTTTGGATTACCTCTTTTCAAACTAACAACGTCTATCTATAGAGCCGATCTTCCCCATGATGAAATCTACAATAACCACGCTAATTTCCTTCAAAACCTCAACATAGAAGTTCCAGTATACCTTGATATTCCCAATTCACTTGAATACTTTGTTCCTCAAGCTCAATCCGTGGTGGATCTGGCATTATATGAAACTTACCCTCAACTTAAGGACACCTGGCTGATAAAGTTGTATAGATTGAATTCCAGTGTAGATTTAGATGAAGATTATGTGGTTAAATTCAACTACATTCCTGAACCAGAAACAGACGAAGAACCTGCTCCTACGGAATCTTTTTACATATCACCATTCTCTAAGACTACTACTTTATATCTTACGGACGCGGTAGTTAACAGTAAGCTAGTTGATGATTTCTTAAAAGTAATACTTTTAGACCATATATTCAGTCAAGAAATCAAAACCGTGGGTGCTATAGTTGGTGGTGAGTCGAAGACCACTAAGGATGTAGTAATTCCGTACTCTTCAACTTACAATATTGTTATTTCGTTATTAGTTGAAGATGGTAAATCTGTTGATTGGGAAATTAACAAGGCAGTTAAATATTTGGATCCAATATTTGAAAAATTATCCCATTTTGCAAATTTCACCGTCAGTACCCAAATTCAGTATTATTCAACCCTTACCAATACTCCAAAATTTGATGAATCTATTAATTCATTTGTAATTCCTGAATATGATTTATCTACATTTATAAATCATGGAGAATGGAATATTATCAATCATGATATAAACCCTAGTATTAATTTCATTGCTTATTTTGCAGCCAGTAATTATGAATCGAAACCGTTACTTGTTGAAAATTCTAAGACCAATTCATTCTTAATTCCTCAATGGGGTGGTGTAAGTATATTTAATAAGGAATTACCAATCTTACAAGGAAGAAAAGTTACAATTACTGAATCTGAATTACTTCCAATGATTGAAACTTTCACTTCCCAATTATTTGAATTATTAGGAGTTCCAAATACTCCAAAATCTCCATCTATAAGAATCGATAGTTTATCAAGAATTATCACCATTAAAAATTTAATTCAATCATGCAGTAATCTTGTATCGCTAGTTAAATTAACTGAATCTCTTAATGAAATTTCAGTTCCTGAATTAACTAAAGTTTACGTATCTAAAACTCTTGATTCTTACAATAATGCCATGGCTGCAATTAGTCGACGTGATTATAAAGTTGCTGTATTACAATCATCTTCAAGTTTAATTAATTCAAATAAAGCATTCTTTGAGAAAGAAATGGTTCAACAAGCATATTTCCCAAATGAACATAAATTAGCGGTATTTCTTCCTTTACTTGGACCTGTTTTCTCTATTGTGACTCTTGGATTGTTGAAATTGATCAAGGACGTGAAATCAGAGAACAAGGAGAATAAGGAGAAGGAGAATGAGGAGAGTAGCGAGAAGAAGAATGAAATATATGAAATTAAATAGTTTTAACCTAGCATAATAAAAAAGTAATCTACAGTATAGCACTAGTATTAGGTTGATAATTACCCTTTGATATTAGGTTAAATTAGTCCTTTAGTATTAGGTTAAATTAGCCCAGCTTTTATGGTATAGAAGTTGTGTCAGCTTACGAGCCTGGCATTGATAAGAGAATCTTAATTGCCTTGCTCTCGGATGAAATGCCCAAATACCTGATTTGGACCCGAGGGAGAAGGTGTAGTTTGAAAAAATATCTCTATTTTTTTGAGATGTCTTCTCCATCGTCATTTCAACTTACAAGCCATGAGTAAACTTCTTATCAATACTGTGGGGCTCAGTGGAGTTGGGATTGCTTCCTACTTCTGGGGCAGATCACAAGCACCCACACCTGTTCCTGTAGCAAACCCACCAGCTGAAGTAATTCCTGGAGGTTCAAAATTACCAGGTAGTGGTTTTGATCCAGCTAAAATTCGTCCACAAGATTTCTATAAGTATGGATTCCCCGGACCAATTCATGACTTACTGACCCATCAAGAGTTTGCTAGTTGTTATAATCGAGCCACCAGAAATCCATATTGGGTAGTTGAAGATATAACTAAAGAATCATTATCAGCTCGAGATGCCGATAGAAAAAAATCAATTTTCAAAGAAGATGAAAATGTCCCATTAAAATTTAGAAATAGATTAAGAGATTTCTTTAGAAGTGGTTACGATAGAGGACATCAAGCCCCTGCAGCAGATGCAAAATTTAGTCAACAAGCAATGGATGAAACATTCCTTCTCACAAATATGTCACCTCAAGTAGGAGATGGTTTCAATAGAGATTATTGGGCCCATTTTGAATTTTTTGTAAGAGGATTAACAAATAAATATGATCATGTCAGAGTAATGACAGGTCCATTATTTTTACCAAAATTATGTGATGATGATAAATTTAGAGTAACTTATGAAGTTATTGGATCACCACCAAATATCGCAGTACCTACTCATTTCTTTAAATTGATTGTGGGAGAAAATAATGGTTCAGATAAAGTTAGTGTTGGAGCATTTGTGCTTCCAAATGCAGTTATTGATAATAATGATCCACTAATTAAATATCAAGTTCCAGTTGAAGCTTTAGAAAGAAGTAGTGGACTTGAATTATTGCATAAAGTTCCTTATTATAATAAATCTGATTTATGTAAGGATGTTAAGTGTGAAATTGTTGTTAGAGAATTTCCTAAACAAGTAAATAATGTTTTGGCATTACCAGGAAAGTGAAAATAGGAGAAGAAATAGAAGAAAGTTGAAGTGAAACTACAAGTGAAACTACAAGTGAAACTACAAGGGTAATTCGAAGGTGAAAATATCGTATTACAACAAGAAAATGTGAATAGAGATAGACAAATTAGAGTAATAGCATTTATAATAACTATCGTAGAACAACTGTAGACATAATCGATCTGTGATGATCATTCCATGATAAATAATCTGAGATAATCTGTAGTCTAAAGGTCAAATACATAATTTGAGATTGTATTTGAGACTATTGGCAACCAACTAGAATTCATACTCACTACGATCCACATGCCTGATTCAGTAGATTCATCATAAAAGCAGCAGAGGAGAATTGTAAAGAACACCCTCCTAGGGTTGATTTATCAGAATCATTCGGGAAAGCAGAAGAAGAGTATTGTAAAGTATACGATACCAAGATTGTTGTACCTTAAACTTTTGCAGCCAATGAAAGACCTCATTTCAATGTATGATATTTGTATCCATCAAAAACTATCAGACTACTTACTTACCAAAGCCATATGTAACCAAGAATTTTTTGAAAGATTCAGAACCGTTCATCCTCTGGACATGGCAAATTTCACTTGCCTTGATTTGAGAAAGGAGGTGACTTTTTCAAAAAGATTCAATGAGGTGTTGATGCATTTCCTATACAATTCATAGCTTTTAAAGTTCAAGAAGAGACCCTTTTCGAAATTATACATTTACACTCTTTCTGAAATGAACGTAATGCAAGGCGACAGAAAACTAAGGATCTGAATTGATTATATCGAGAAGCTCATCAGGTCAATTGAGAAGGTTTATCTTAATGAAAAAGTGATTGAATCTGTGTCTTATTGTTAGATTAGCTGTCCGGATCTATATATCGTTGGTTGTAGCTGTAAGGATATGGTACATCCGGACTATATTCAACCAATGTTGGAAAAGTTGCTAAACACTCTTGAATTCACAGTAGTTTGAGGATTTACACACTTTAACCTTGTTGTGCAAACCTTAATCTTAATGGAAAGCTATATAAACGACTACCATTATCCCCGGAATTATGGGCAGTTTAATAGTGTAAAGTTCTTATTCTATTCGTTTTCAACTCTCTTACGTAAGAATTTATTTAGTCTGTATCTACTTAATACGTATTGCTGTAGCCAAAATATGCTTACTAGATGTATCTGTAGAAAGCTGATGCTGGTACACGAACTCTGTAAAGATTCTTAGTGGGCTTGATCCAGTCCGGTAAACGTTATTCACACGATTCCTGATGTTGAAGAATGTTAATTTTATTTTGCACCCAAAAACTCAATATTTTGTAAGTGTCATATTTTTTCACATTTTCAGATAAGTTTTTTGCAACTTCTACAGCAAAATTCACAATCTTTACAAAATCACCAAAAATACAAAAACACAACAATTTGCAAGATTCGCACAAACCGAAAGATTTAACTAGAGACACTCTTTAAAAGTCATCTTTACTAGAAATGACCCAAATTTTTAAAGGTATTGTAGTTCCATATACAACTTTGGGACTACGTTAGGGCCAATGACCAGATATAGAAGACTGGCTGTTGTAGATTGTAATAGAAGTCAAGATCTGACACAGGAAAGGACAGGAAAGGAAAGGAAAGGAAAGGGAAGGAAAGGAAAGGAAAGGGAAGGACAGGAAAGGCATGGCCTGGTCCGATCTTGGCTGGCCTGGTATAAGCTGGAGTCGCATACTTTGCAGCCATTCAATAGGGGCCGGACAAACTGTCCCAAAACTGACCAAAGCGAGACAACCCACAAAGACTAACAACACCAAATCTCGGTACCATTTCTTACCACCGACTTACACATACACTTTTTTGGCTCCCTACCGTCCCTGATTCCCAACCGTCCTTCCTTTCTTACTGTCGTTACCTTTTCTTTCTGGTTTCGTGGTTTACTGGTGTACGGATGTTCCTCCCCGGGGTCTCGCTTACATAATCCCAACAAGTTACTGTTGGGCTCTTTGCACCAACAAATTGCTGCAACACACCATTTTTAGCACCGCCCGCTGAAACGCCTGTCAGGGACAATTGGCATTAAAAATTCGCCGCCAACGACCCAAAATTGATAATTTTGTGGTGTTTAAGTCGAATAAATTCGTCCCAATTTTTACTTCCATGCAGTCAAACCCAAATAAAATATCGCCTTATTTAACGTAAATTGCACCCGTTAAATTTTCACTTATATTTTAATTTATACTTCAATACCTGACTAAAATTGACTGAATAATTGTCAATTTCAATTAAACAATCTATAGAGTACCACCTATAGTTCATTTTAATTTGATTAATACCTTAATTATATACTTTTAATATCAATATGAGTACAACTCATCGTCCATTTTCATTAAGTCATGGTAGTATTGAACATACACTTTTAGTACCAACATCATTATTTTTTAATTTTTCACAAATTAAAGATCAATTTATTAAAACATTACCTGAACCAACTGAAGGATTTGCTGGAGATGATGAACCTTCATCACCAGCAGAATTATTATCAAATTTTTTAGGATTTATTGGTTCATTAAATTTTGATTCACAAGTTTCTGAAGTTTTAAAATTTACTCTTAATGAATTTAATTCAAATTTTTTAAGTGAAAGTGATATTCATTCATTTGCAGCAAATTTAATTTCTGATGATTTAAATCCAACAACTCCAAATAAATCAAAACTTTTAGTTCAAAATTATTTTACGGCTGTAATTAGTGCAGGTGTTCCAATTGAAACTGTTGCTTCAGGTTTACTTTCAAATAAAAATTCAAAAATTTTCGCTATATTTGGTGGTCAAGGTATTACTGATGATTATTTTGAAGAATTAAGAGAATTATATTCGATGTATAATGGTTTAATATCTGATTTAATTTTAAAAATTGCTGATAAATTATCAATTTTACTTAAAACAACTGAAAATGTTGATAAAATTTATACTCAAGGTTTAAATATTTTAAATTGGTTAAAAAATCCTGATCAAACTCCTGATAAAGATTATTTATTAAGTGTTCCAGTTTCTTGTCCTTTAATTTGTGTTATTCAATTATGTCATTATACTATAACGTGTAAAACACTTGGTTTAAATCCTGGTTTATTTAAAAATTATTTAAAAGGAACAACTGGTCATTCTCAAGGTCTTGTTACTGCAATTGCAATTGCTTCTTCAAATTCTTGGGATTCATTTATTGAAAATTCTTTAAAAGCAATTACCCTTTTATTCTTTATTGGTTCAAGATGTTTAATGACTTATCCAAGAACAACTTTACCTCCAACTATGTTACAAGATTCTTTAGAAAATGGTGAAGGAAGACCTTCTCCAATGTTATCAATTAGAGATCTTTCAATTGAACAAGTTGAAACATTTATTGAACAAACTAATAAACATTTACCTCTGGAAAAACATATTGCAATTTCTTTAATTAATGGTGCAAGAAATTTAGTTATTAGTGGACCTCCTGAATCATTATATGGTTTAAATTTAACTTTAAGAAATAATAAAGCTCCTTCTGGTTTAGATCAAGCAAGAATCCCCCATTCTGAAAGAAAATTAAAATTTTCAAATAGATTTTTACCAATTTTTGCTCCATTCCATTCTCATTTATTAACTGATGCTACTGAACTTATTTATGATGATATACTTGATCATAATTTAAGTTTTTCAACTGAAAATATTAAAATTCCTGTTTTTGATACTTTCACTGGTGAAAATTTTCAAAATATTAATGATTCAAATGATAAATTTTTAATTGCAAAAAAAATTACTAAATGTATTACTCAATTAACTGTTAATTGGGAAGAAGCAACTGATTTTGAATCAACTCATATATTAGATTTTGGTCCTGGTGGAGTTTCTGGTTTAGGAGTTTTAACTCATAGAAATAAAGAAGGAACTGGTTCAAGAATTATAATTGCTGGTACTTTAGATGCACCAAATTCTGATGATGAATATGGTTTTAAGCAAGAAATTTTTTCTAAATCACAATCTTCAATTAAATGGGCATCAAATTGGTTAAATGAATTTAAACCAACTTTAGCTAAAACTTCAAATGGTAAAATTTATGTTAATACTAAATTTTCTAAATTATTAGGTAGAGCTCCACTTATGGTTCCAGGTATGACTCCAAGTACTGTTAATCCAGATATTGTTGCTGCTACTATTAATGCTGGTTACCATATTGAATTAGCTGGAGGTGGATATTTTTCAGCTCCTCAAATGGAAAAAGCTCTTTGTAAAGTTGTTGAAAATATTCAACCTGGTAGTGGAATTGGAATTAATTTAATTTATGTTAATCCAAGAATGTTACAATGGGGGATTCCATTAATTCAAGATTTAAGAGCCAAAGGATTCCCAATTCAATCTTTAACTATTGGTGCAGGTGTTCCTTCATTAGAAGTTGCAACTGAATATATTGAAACTCTTGGTTTGACTCATTTAGGTTTAAAACCTGGTTCAATTGATGCTATTAGTCAATGTATTACTATTGCTAAAAGTCATCCTAATTTCCCTATTGTATTACAATGGACAGGTGGAAGAGGTGGTGGTCATCATTCTTTTGAAGATTTCCATCAACCAATCTTACAAATGTATTCTAAAATTAGAAGATGTTCAAACATCATTTTAATTGCTGGTTCTGGTTTTGGATCTCATGAAGATACTTATCCTTACTTAACAGGTACTTGGGCTAATGATTTTAAACATCCTCCAATGCCATTTGATGGGGTTTTATTTGGTTCAAGAGTTATGACTGCTAAAGAAGCTCATACTTCTTTAAATGCTAAAAAGGCTATTGCTGCTTGTTCAGGAGTTACTGATTCTCAATGGGAAGCTACTTATAAGAAACCAACTGGAGGTATTATTACTGTTAAATCAGAAATGGGTGAACCAATTCATAAAATTGCAACTCGTGGTGTTATCTTTTGGAAAGAAATGGATGATACTATCTTTAATTTACCAAAAAATAAATTATTAGATGCTTTAACTAAAAAGAAGGATTATATTATTGGTAAATTAAATAAAGATTATCAAAAACCTTGGTTTGCTAAGAATAATGAAGGTGTTTGTGATTTACAAGATATGACTTATCAACAAGTTGCAAACAGATTAATTGAATTAATGTACGTTAAGAAATCAAATAGATGGATTGATATTTCATTAAGAAATTTCTTCTGTGATTTCTTAAGAAGAGTTGAAGAAAGATTCACTAGTCAAGAAAATGTTGAATCATTAATTCAAAATTACGCTCAATTACAAGAAGGTCCACAAGATTTCACCGATAATCTCTTTAATAAATTCCCATTAGCTAAAGAACAATTAATCAGTGAAGAAGATTGTGATTTCTTCTTGATGTGTTGTCAACGACCAACACAAAAACCAGCACCTTTTGTTCCAATCTTAGATGAAAGATTTGAATTTTTCTTTAAGAAAGATTCTTTATGGCAATCTGAAGATTTGGAAGCGGTGGTTGATGAAGATGTTCAAAGAACTTGTATCTTACATGGTCCAGTTGCTGCTCAATTTACTAAGAAGGTAGATGAACCAATTAAAGATATCATGGACTCCATTCACGAAGGTCACATTGCCAAGTTGATTGAAGACGAGTATAACGGTGATGAATCAAAGATTCCGGTAGTTGAATACTTTGGTGGGAAATCACCAGTGGAAATTTCTAGTTTACCAAATGTTTCATTCTCTAAAGAAGCTAATAAGTTAATTTATAAGATTGAAGGTACAGAATTACCAGAAAAATCTAAATGGTTACAATTATTAGCTGGTTCTAAGTTAAGTTGGTTACATGCATTCATTTCTACTGAAAGAATTGTTCAAGGATATAATTATGTTTCAAATTCATCTCATGATGTTTTAGCACCAGCTGCTAATTTAATTGCCGAAATTGAGTATCCTGAAGATGCTGAAAAGACCAAACTTTCAATTTACGAACAATTACATGGTGATTACAAGTTGGTGGTTCAAATTCTGTTAGTTGAAAAAAATGTTATTCAATTATCATTAATTGAACATAGAAATGCTGATGGGAAACCAGTTGCATTACCTTTCTTATACAATTATGATTGTAATGATGGATTTGCACCAATTTTAGAAGTAATGGAAGGAAGAAATAAAAGAATTAAAGAATTTTACTGGAAATTATGGTTTGGAAGTTCATTACCAGTAAATTTCGATATTGACGTTGAAAAATTAATTATTGGTGATGAAATTTCAATTACTGGTAAAGATATAGCTGAATTTACTCATGCTATTGGTAATAAATGTGAAGCATTTGTTAATAGACCAGGTAAAAATACTTTAGCTCCAATGGATTTTGCTATTGTTATTGGTTGGAAAGCTATTATGATGGCTATCTTCCCAAAGACTGTAGATGGTGATCTTTTAAGACTTGTTCATATGTCTAATGGTTATAGAATGGTTCCAGGTGCTGAACCATTAAAGAAAGGAGATGTGGTTAAATCTAGTGCTGAAATTAAGGCAGTGGTTAATCAAGCTTCTGGTAAATTGGTTGAAGTCATCGGAACTATTTTTAAAGAAGGTAAACCCGTGATGGAAGTTACTTCTAAATTTTTATACAGAGGTGAATACACTGATTTTGAAAATACATTCCAAAAAGTTTCTGAAACTCCAGTTCAAGTTGCCATTAAATCTTCAAAAGATTTAGCAGTTTTGAGATCAAAGGAATGGTTTCATTTGGAAAAAGATATTGAATTGTTAAATCAAGTTTTAACTTTTAGATGTGAATCAACTTATAAATTTAAGAGTGCTCAAGTTTACTCTTCTATTAATACAACTGGTAAGGTTTTCTTAGAACTTCCAACTAAAGAAGTTATTCAAGTTGGTTCTGTTGAATATGAAGCTGGTAAATCTTATGGTAATCCAGTAACTGATTATTTAAATAGAAATGGAACTACGGTTGAACAAGCAGTTACTTTTGAAAATGCTATTCCAATTTCTTCCGGTGAAGAATTATCTTCAAAAGCTCCTGGTACCAATGAACCTTATGCTAAAGTTTCTGGTGATTATAATCCAATTCATGTTTCCAGAGTATTTGCTTCATACGCTAAATTACCTGGTACTATTACTCATGGAATGTACTCATCTGCTTCAATCAGATCTTTAGTGGAAGAATGGGCTGCTAATAACGTTGCTTCACGTGTAAGAGCTTTCAAAGCAGATTTTGTCGGTATGGTTTTACCTAATGATACTTTAGAAACTACTTTAGAACATGTTGGTATGATTAATGGTCGTAAGATTATTAAGGTTGAAACAAAGAATGTCGAAACTGATACTACCGTATTATCAGGAGAAGCAGAAATTGATCAACCAATTACTACATATGTATTTACTGGTCAAGGTTCTCAAGAACAAGGAATGGGTATGGACTTATATAATAGTTCAGCTGTAGCTCGTGAAGTATGGGATAAAGCCGATCGTCATTTCATTGATAATTATGGATTTTCTATTGTTGATATTGTCAAGAATAATCCTAATGAACTTACTATTCATTTTGGTGGATCAAAGGGTAGAAAAATTAGAGATAATTATATTGGTATGATGTTTGAAACCATTGGACCTGATGGAGAAATTAAATCTGAAAAAATTTTTAAAGATATTGATTATTCTACAACTTCTTATAATTTTGTTTCTCCAACTGGATTATTATCAGCAACTCAATTCACTCAACCAGCATTAACTTTAATGGAAAAAGCTTCTTATGAAGATATTAAATCTAAAGGATTAATTCCTTCAGATGTAATGTTTGCTGGTCACTCATTAGGTGAATATAGTGCACTTTCATCATTAGCTAATGTTATGCCAATTGAATCACTTGTTGATGTTGTATTCTATAGAGGTATGACCATGCAAGTAGCTGTTCCAAGAGATGAACTTGGTAGATCAAATTATGGTATGTGTGCAGTTAATCCAACTAGAGTTAATCCAACTTTTAATGATGCTGCTTTAAGATTTGTAGTTGATGAAGTTGCTTCAAAAACTGGATGGTTATTAGAAATTGTTAATTATAATGTTGAAAATACTCAATATGTTACAGCTGGTGATTTAAGAGCTTTAGATACTTTAACTAATGTTTTAAATGTTATCAAATTAAATAAAGTTGATATTGTTAAATTACAAGCAACAATGTCAATTGAAGATGTTCAAAGTCATTTAAAAGAAATTATTGATGAAGTTTCTTCACAATCAATTGCAAAACCTCAACCAATTGATTTACAAAGAGGATTCGCTGTTATTCCATTAAAAGGAATTTCAGTTCCTTTCCATTCTTCATATTTAATGTCTGGTGTTAAACCATTCCAAAGATTTTTATGTAAGAAAATTCCAAAATCTTCAGTTAAACCAAATGATTTAATTGGTAAATATATTCCAAATTTAACTGCAACACCTTTTGAAATTACAAAAGAATACTTTCAAGAAGTTTATAACTTGACCAAATCTGAGAAGATTTTAAATATCATTAATAACTGGGAATCTTATGAATCCGCTTAATTTTTATTTATTTGGGATATTAATATAAGTACGTGGTACTACTTATATTGTTTATAGTAATGAATATATTGTGATAGATACATCTACTAAGACGTAAAACTGTAGTATCTTTATACTACTCTTGTCGCATTGGTCTCGAGATACAAAGTATGAGCAGTGTCATGATACTTATCGTCGTATTATTTAATATCGTAGTGCTGTTTTGTATTCTTCGTCCGATTGATACCGCCTAGCTCTCAGTAGGTAACTTTAGAGGTAAACTTATGATACTTACTGGCCTAATTTCTACACCAACTCTACTTACTTACTATTCTATCATTTATTAATACTTCTTTATAGTCCAGTTGCCAAAGGACTGGAGATGTTCACTGGTGTAAACTTCTTGGGCAAGGACACTCTGGTGAATCTTGACTTTAATCTCTGGGTAACTAAATCTATATCAAGATGTCTTGTCAAACTAATTCTTGGAATACACCCAATATAATGATCATCATCTAATTGAACATCCAATGGATCTTGAGTATGACAACCTGGAGAAAGTGATAATCTAATTGAATGTTTCTTTCCCGTAGGACTATTATCATCACCACATTCATACAACTCAAATACAATTTGTGATAAATAATCAAGTTCAGGTAATGCATTTCTTGCAATCTTCATAGGAATTTGTGATTCATAAATGACGTTTAATAACGTATAAATATGAGATTCCTTGGTAAAGTAGTTTACTACAGCAGCATTATCATGCTTCTTCATATTTTGAATATCAGACAAGATTTGTTTGGCTAAAGGTAATGAAGTCAAAAGTCCAATATCTAATTTTTCTTCATCTTTAATTCCATATTCTTGTGGACAGATAAAGTCAAATAGCACTTTAGAAAGTCTATATAATTCTCTTAATCTGGCAAATGTTGGATGATCAAATGGATTATCATGAGAATTCTTAGTTTTAGAATCAGAAGCTGCTCCTTTCAATACCCAACCAAGAGATCCTGCCGAAATCGGTTGAGTAGGTGATGTTATATTAGCAATACTGTTACTAGACGTAGAAGTAGAGTTGACAACTGAAGAATCACTAGGAATCTTAAAATTGTTCATAGCCAAAATATTAATAGGATATTCACTGACTAAACCAGACGAATGGATGGTTTCACTACAAGTTTCACTTAATTGGTCAATTAAAGCCTGGTCATTGGGATCAAAAGAGAATATTTGCTCTAAGAAGTGACGGTTGTGTAAGGCATCATATTTCATGGTATCGTAAAGCTCTGAAATCTTGGATGGATGAGTTTTTTCAACAGTTGTGAATTCTTGGAATAATTTATCCCATCTTTCTTTGAAAAGCATTGGATCTTCACCACAGCACCAATTTGTCTGGAATTCTTCGACGTTTTTATGCTCAAAGTTGTATTCCATAATTTGATGATGATAATTCATCAATTGACAAACTCTTTTGATTACACCAAAAGGTTCTGGCATCTTGGGAGGCCATGTAAATTGTGGTGGAGCTTCTGCACCTTGTCTAAGTAAAGGTTTCAACTTTTTTTTAACTTTATCCATCAAGTCCTTAGCAGCATTTGAATCATCCAAAAGATCTTTCCTGATAATAAGGAAATCATCCGGTAACGTATCATCCTTATCCAAACCCAAGAGCGCCATGGTGGAAAGTTGAGCACTGGTGATGACTCTTCGTTCGGAAGATGTAAATACCTTAACATCTTTTAAAGCTTCACGATTAAGTAACTTGATATTTTGTCTGAGCTGTTCACCAACATCACTAGCTTGATATTTAGCAGAATGGGTTGGTTCTCCACCCCATTTCAAGATCAACTGAACCTTTTCAACAACATCAGGATTCTCTTTATTTACAGCTGGTTTTAATTGAATCTTCGTTCCTGGGAAATTCATCTTTTTCTCTAAAGCTCCTTTTAACTGTTTAAGCTTTTTCAAATCTTCTAGATTTTTTTCAGCTGCAATTTTAACAGTTTCAAGAACTACTTGAAGGTCAGGAACTGCTCGTATAATGACTTCTTCTTTATGACCTTTTAAAAGTGAAATAAATAAGGGAGATCTAAATGAATACTTAAATTTTTGTTTAGGTGTACGATCAGCATGTCTAATAACAGAAACCATTCCTTTAAATACCCATTTCTGTTCTTTTTCTTCAAATTGACTCTTATTAAGTAGTTGTGACAGTTTGGGGATTCTTGTTTTCAATAAATCACGAGATTTCTTAGCCTCAATGAATAATTGACGTAATATTGAAGAACATGAATCATAGTATTCATTATTATCTTTAACAAAAGAAAACCCATTAACGTCAATGACGTAGGATTTACCATTAACTCTCAAAAGATCAAATCCACAAATGGTTTGTTGGAAAATTGAACTGATATTTCGGGCCATAATAGTTTCTGTCTCAGATAATTCGGTGATAAATCTAATCTCCTTCCCATGGGTGTTTCTTCGGACGATTCCGTCCACCACTGGAGACTTTCTTGTTTCGGCGTGACAGAAATTAGGTCCTACAGTATATGCTTTAACGTCTTCGAAGTTATCGGTATCCATAAACTGTTCGTAAATGAAAGAGCCTTCTGTTCTAGGAGAAGTCAAGTCAGGATCAAATTCACTGGATTTATTACCGATTTTACGGAATAATCGACGTCCTCCTCCACCAGTAGATTTAGGATAGTATATATAGACATTATGATCTTCACCATCTACAGGTTTTTCCACATATGGTTTCTTTAAAATGACTCCATTTACACTTAAAGTATCATCATCAATCATTTTCCAATCTGGTTCAGACTGGTTGGTTAATTTAACAAGAGATTGTTCCGATAATCCAACTTCAAGTAATTTATTTCTTAAAATATCATCTAAATGAGGACCACCATCTCTACTTATTTCAAGTCGAAGAGGTGAAGGAACTTCTGCATGATTTAAAATACAAAGAACTAATCTTCTATCCCAAAGAGTTTTCTGAAGAATTAAATCGTTGATAAGATATGGTTTTCTATAGTTGACATAAGAAATGGCTTTATCCAAAGGGAATCCTGAAGAGAAGAAACTTATAAGGAAATCACAAGTTGGCCAGTTTTCAATAGATTCATCAAGAATAACTTTATCACCGAAAATGACTGTTTCAAATTCACCATTTTCAATTAATCTATTCAAGATTCTTCTACATGGTTTTGACATCACTTTAGCGTCCATTGCACAAACACCAATCTTACCGATTTTAGGAAGTTTTGGACCTTCAAATTCTTTATGAATTGATATAGATTTACGAGAAGTATTTGAACTATTTGAAATAGTTTTATTAAGTTTATGAAGACCTTCTAAAGATGAAGTAAAAGAATTTTTCCTTGAATTTATCTTTGATCTTGTACCTTCATTTTTCAGTAAATTATCAGCTGTAAGTTCAAAAGGCAGGGTATTAAGTCCTGAATTTGGAGAATTGGTTGATGGATACGGCGATGATGATAATTTAGTTATTCCATCTTGAGATTCTTCAGCTGAAGTTTTAGGTGCAAAAGATTCAAGCATAGGTGCAATAGAAGCCATTGCTCTTTCTGTTGCAGGAGAACTTGTAGAAGTTGATGAATTTTTAGTACTTAAAGTTTCACCTTCAGAAATTTTTTCAATTTCTCCGCCAAGATATCTACTAGCAGATAATGATAATGGCGACATTGGTTGAGCAATTTTTTGAGATATCGTTGAAGAATCTAAATTTGTATCTAGAGAAGAAACCTGTTCATCTGATCCCGGAATAGGAAGCGGAAGCAGGGACTTTTCAGATGACATTTGTAATTAACAATGCTAATGGTAAATAAACACGTGGGTTAAAAAACGAGAATGAGCAAGTTGCGACGAGTCGAATGGTCAACAGTGACAGAATACGAAAGTAATTTTAGTTGAACAAGAGATTTAAATGATGTAAGTAAAGAACACGATGATAAGAAAATTGCACAATGTAGCAAAGAATATTTCAACAATAATTGCTCAAAAGATCGTGCAGATGAATTACGATAAGAAAAGGATGGCGAAAAAAGAAAATCGTGCAGGTAAGTGTAAGAAAAGAAAAGATGTATGTAATGAAAGTAATAGAGTTAGTTGAGGGTTGTTATGCATAGTAGAAGCATAGAAGCAATTGGTAATGCATTAGAAGCTGGTGAAAGTTAAATTGAGAATTCTATGCATACTGCGTCAGGTATATGCGTGGAACAGTAGGTGACGGCCAACCTCAACCCACGACAATAGGTACTGGGATTATTGGGGATATGGGGTTTCTAGTGGTCAGGTATTGTCTGGTTTTCATCTACTTTCTGTTCTACATCGGTCCATACTTTTCGTGACAATAAATACATACTACTCAATAGCAGCTAAAGAATCAAACAATACAGAGATTGATTCACCAAAATGATCTCTTCTAATACATTCAGCAAAAATTGGAGAAACATCAATGACTGAAAGTTTTTCATTGGCATTGATACGTTCTTGTGTAATTGGATAAGTATTTGTAACCACAATTTTATCAATACATTTTGAAGCATTAAGAGTTTCTAAACATTCATCACTGAAAATCCCATGAGTTCCAACAACATAAACTGCTTTAGCACCACAATTAAGTCTTAAATGTTCAGCAGCTGCAATAAAACTGTTTGGTTTATCAATCATATCATCTAATATAATTGCAACTTTATAATTAACATCACCAACTAAAGTTATAAGTTTTTCTTGTGCATAAGAAGAAGCATCATCATCATCATCATCGGTATTAGTAGCATCATAAGTACCACCCAAAGCATCACTATCTAAAATAGGGGTTGGATCTAAATTAGTTGGTCTTGTTAAACCATTAGTGACAGGAGTTTGAGGAATAGCATAATCATCATCAACCACATGACCTTGAACAATACGAGCAGTTTGCATTTCTGAAACAATATTATCTTCTTCATCATCATCATTACGTTTCAAATTTTTTTTATGTTTTAATGCCTTCTTTTTCTGATAATCATCATGAGTTCTACGACGATCAGTATGAATCATTGCAAAATTAATTTTAAGAGAATCAGCTAAAGTAGTTACTCTTTTAGTTCCACCAGGATTTTTAGAAACAACTACAGCATTTTCCCAATCAGGAATATTATGACGAATCCATCTTGCTAAAGTTGGAGCTCCATATAAATTATCAACTGGTTTAGTAAAAAAACCTTGCATTTGAGAAGCATGTAAATCCATTGAAACAACATGATCAGCACCAGCCATAATAAGTAAATTAGCAAGCATTCTAGCAGTAATTGCACCTCTATGTTTTTTCATTTTACTTTGCTTAGAATATGGAAATTGTGGAATAACAGCAGTAATTTTTGATGCTGAACCTCCTCTACAAGCAGAAATTAAAATAAGTAATTCCATAATATGATCATTGATTTCTGGTGATCCACTCTGTATTATATAAACATCTTCATCTCTAATTGAAACACCAATTTGAACTGAAGTTTCACCATTTGAAAATTTCTTTAATGTACATGGAGCAGGTTCAACTCCAAGTTTATCACAAACTAATTTACCTAATTCAGGATGAGATGACCCCACAAAAATCTTGCACTTACGCATGTTACGTGAACCCGACAACTTGGAAACTTTTAAATGGGTTTAAAACTAAAATATGTTGGAACACTTGATTCAATAGAATCTCATCTATATAAGGATAAAATTTTCTCGCTGACGTGCGAGGTCCGCCGCGGAGGTTCCGTATGCGACTACCGTGCCAATTGCTTTATTTCTGTAGACTACTAAATATCACGAGATATTAAACTATTTGATTTTAAAGGGTGTTTAGACACTTTTGTGGACATAGTAGAGGATTTCTTGAAAAATTTAGAAAATTCCATTACATTTTGACCATTTTGAATATTGCAATTTTTCATCTCATTGCAACCATCTCATCGCATCATCTCATCCAGTCCATACGGTGATTTCGTCCATGGACCGGTTGAAACTGGCACAGGAGACTATCCGAAACTCTAGGTTGTTCCTGGAATCAATTGAGCTTTTAAAACCTCACAATATATCAAATATACGATGTTTGGCACTTGGCTCGCTTAATGAACTGGCCCCGCTATACCAACTAGCGTACTTGATAGAAATTATATCTGAATTAGATGTTGAACCTTCGTCTGTATCGGTATACGATCCCGTATTCAGCGAAAAGGATTTGAGTCTACTAGAATCTTTACATTTCAAATTTGAAGAAGTACAAACTATAGTGAGCGATTCAACGCTTTACTTTCTTCCACATGCTGGACTTGATATCACCGAGTCTCTTTTCGTAGCCTCCAAGCCGGTGATCTTGTTGGCAAACGACTTGATGTCTCATACGGAGCGAATGACAAGAAGGAAGCTTTTTGATAAATATCCCACTATAGCTACGTTGGTTAAGGCAACGGAGAAGAGGAAGGAGAGGGAGGCAACAAAGGAGAGAATTGAGAAGGAGAAGGAAATAAAGTCTACCGATGTTAAACACGACGGGTTCACGGTGGTTCGTAAGAAGAACAGAAAGTCTAAAACATTTCAACAACCAGAAATTCCTTACGATTTTAACAACTACTTTTCATCCGTCGATATCACCCGGCTCCCCAGTGACGGGCCATGGGCCAACGCATTCACCGACTTGGCCTTCCAGCATATTAACAAAAGTTAGCTACAGTTAGATACAGCTGATTAGTGTAGATTTATTTTAACATTACATATGTATACGCATTTTAATGAACAGTTATGTTACATGGATGAGGCGATATGCCTCTTTGAAGCTGGTGATCTTTCTTTCAAGAGTTCTCTGCGTGTTGCTTTGAATTTTTGTTCTTTTGTTAACTTCTGAAATTTATATCTTTTCAAGTAAATCTCTTCCTTTTGAAAATGTTGTCTCTTCAATTTATTCTCTTCTTCTTTATGTCTTAATTTATTCTCTTCTTCTTAAGCATTGGTTCGAGTCCATTATCTTCAATCAATGGCTGAGGCGCTAGTATATCAAGTCCTGCTTCAGTAGAAGCAGGTGCAGTAGGTGATGTAGTAGTATCTTCAATAGTTAATAAATGTTTACTAAGAATTGAATATAAATCATCCTTGGTAAATGGTTTTGCAAGAATATCTGACATTCCATTTTGTAAATAAGTTACTAAATCATTATCTTCAATATTACCAGTCATTGCAATAATTGGAGTCTTTGTATCAAAAGATCTTATAACGCTAGTAGCGGTTGCACCATCTAAATTTGGCATTACAATATCCATGAGAACCAAATCATATTTTGTACTTTCAACTGTTGAAATTGCATTAAGTCCATCTGTTACTACCGTCACCTGACAACCATATTTGACAAGAAATTTCCTACATAATTGAATACAAACATTATCATCTTCCACTAATAATACATGAAATTTTGGATTAATTAAATCTGTAGTTGAAACTTGAGGAAGTTCATTAGTTGTACTGGTATTATTAGTAGAACCAGCCGTTTGAGCTGTTGATTGTGGAGAAAGTTGTTGAGAAGCAGAATTTGAACCCAGTCTAATTGGAATTGGAGGTGATTTATTACCAACTAAGTGCAGAGGAGAAACAGGTTTTGGAGTCATATTATCACTTCCAGGAGAATTTTGTGGTATATGAGATTGTTGAGGCAGTTGTGTTGGTACACCAGTCATTGATAAATGATTTGGATTTGGAAAATCAAGAGGAGGTAATTTTATACCTGCTTGAACTAAACAATGAATTAATATACCCATTGAACGATAGTATCTTTCATCAAAAGATTTAATTGCCACTATATTATCAATTAATGCTTTATATTTTGTATTTAGAATGGAGATGTCATGATGTAAACCTTTATTTTCATTCCGTAGATTATTACATTCATCTTTTAATAATTGAAATTGTGCTTGATTTTGCATTGCAAAAGTTTCTGGTATAAACCCAGAAGAATTTGATCCTGTTATATTAATTGAATTTGCTTTTTTAGTACTTGGACCTTTTCTTTTAATATTTTCTAAAGATTCCCTATCATTAAATCTAAAATCTGGATGTTTAAATTCCCAAGCATCTTCACCATATTGATAAGTTTGTTTCTCTTCATTTGGAATTTTAACTTTATGGAAATCATATTTATTTAATTGTCTAACAAAACTTGCAAAATTACTATGTTTAAAATGTCGTGGTAATATTTCTTTTGTAAATTCATTTGTATTTAAAACCACAAAACTATCTCCATTAGTTGTCCATCTTACAACATCTTTATAACTATCTTCTTGAAGCATTTGAAATAATTTTTTAACAAAATCATTTGAACCACTTTGATTTGAACTTGATGTTGATGGTATTGAATCTTCAATTTTCACCTGACTATTAACCATTTCTTATTTTTAATGACTATAGTTTAAGATGGTTAAAAGGGAATGAATAAGTAGTTTAACAAGTATAAATTTCGATGTAAATTTTAATAGTTAAAAATTATCTGTTAATTAAGAATTTTATAAAATCATAAACACTTTTAAACTTCAATTAAGTTATATTTTATCAAATATTTAACCGTAGCCCAGACAGGTGAAAAATAATTTACCTTATTGTTTCATTCTCACTAAAAATATGTGCCCCTAAGGCTGAAACAGTGATTATTTTTAGAGTTGGTGTACGGGTCCAGCGAGCGGTTAAATACCGGATAAATACCTCTGCTAACGGGAGGGAAGAAGAGGATGAAGAGGGGAGAAGAAAAAAGAGAGAAGGAAGGAGAAAGAAGAGATAGAGAGAGAGAGAGAGAAGAAAGAAGAAAGAAGAAAGAAAGAAGAAAGAAGAAGGATGTGTGACTAAATACTCATAATCGTACCTTCTGATTACCCTCTCACTACCCTCTCACTACCCTCTCACTACCCTCTCACTACCCTGTCTCTGATGCATATATAGCTCAATTCTCCCATCTGCACCGAACGAATGCCTAATCGTACTAAGAACCTGCAAACATTACTCAAGTGATATTTCTTTATATACCCAATTTTCCGGCACTTTGTCTCGATGTCTCGACTTTGCTAAATTGCAGCCATTCTCTCAATCCATCACTACAACCCTACGTTGTCAATTATATAGTACCTTTGAGAAAAACACCTAAAGACCTTCTTTACTGGGTAAGTCTCAATGACAATAGGTGTTTTTTTCTCTTTTAGCTCTTTTTGTTTTGTAACTACATGGCATTATGGAGTAAGTTGCAGCCATTAAATTTCGCAACCCAGGAGATTCTCTTCCATTTCATATCTTCATACCTTCATATCTTCAACATCACTTCAAACCAGCTAAATCAGATGCTACACAAACTTTACCCTTGTCTCCTCAATCCTTTTCTGCTCGAAATCAATTAGTATGACTGCTTGGCTCATACATTCTACCAATACAACCAGTTTCAATCTTGAATCTCTCATGGCAACCTGCACACTCCCATCTACTCACCCGTCTGCCAACTACTACCTACTCACCCGTCTGCCAACTACTACCTACTCAATACGTCTTTACTTACTACCTATACCCTTATTCAACCTCTTTTCTCACCCTCTTCCTCTCTTCCTATACTTTTCTCTTCCTCTCTTCTCCGGATATCCCAGGTGCGAATTGCTAAATCTCAATCTAACTTTGGTGCCTTATTCCTGCACCACCACTCAACCGTAACGTGACTAAATCATACATACGACATTGCTAGTTTAACTTACAGTAGCTGCCCGATTTTGGCCTAGAATTTGACGTTGGTGTACTGGTTTCAGACTTAAAAAATAATTATTTTTCAAATTTCTTGTATGCAGGACACCATCAACTTAATATGAGAAGTTACAAAGTGAAAATTACCATTACCCTGAAAAACTTATTTACGATAAAGGCATACTTGATCATTTGATTACACAATTAGAGTTAATACGAACAATTAAATTGGCGTAAATCAAATACTCAAAACTTTCACCTCGATAAATCACCTCATCGGTCGTTTCATCGCAGGTTCGAGCCCGCCTCACGAAGTTAAACTCTGCCTGGCCAGAACCATGGCTAAACTACCAAGAGATTGAATATTGCTGCAAATAAATAAAACTGTTCAATATGGCAATTCATGCCCATCCTGATTTTTACTCAGTGTACGTTCTTCAACTGGATCCAAGACCAAAATCATTCTATATTGGATCAACACCAGACCCATGGCGTCGACTTCGACAGCACAATGGGAATTTAGTGAATGGAGGGGCGTTCAGAACGAAAAAATTAGGTTCAAGACCGTGGAAAATGGCTATTATAGTATATAATTTTCCATCTAGAGTAACTGCTCTTCAGTTCGAACATGCGTTGCAACATTCGTACCAATCGAGACACATTGTATTGGAACGTAGAATTACTAAGAGGAAAGGTGTTGAGTCACTTCATCAGCGTTTGGGAAACATTAGGTTGCTTATAAATTCAAAATTTTTTCATTATTTGGGTTTGAAAGTATTGGTTTTCAGTGATGAAATACTTAAAGTATGGCATCAAAATAAGTATTTAGTTGAAGGTGATATAGAGGCTGATTTAGTGGATTTCACTGAGTTTTTCAACGGTAAAGAAGATCCTTCGCTAGATTGTCGGCTTCAAAGGGAAAGTGAAGTATTAGATGTGGCTAAGAAGGTTCTTTTCGAGAATCCTAATTGCACAATCTGTAGAGAAATCATTGATTTCTTACCAGAAAACCCGTCTCCCGAACAAGTTGCGTTGGTGACTATTTGTGCTGAGTGCAACGCTGCATTTCACCTTACATGCTGGGGGCGGACTTCAGGCGTTGGTCTTGTTCCACAGTTTGTGGCTTGTCCCAAATGTGATCAAGTTAACAATTGGAATACGGTAAGCAAGATTTCTACCAAATTACGACAATACGCCTTGAAAGACTTTCCACAGTCACAGTCACAGTCCCAAGTGTAGCCAGCAGTGAACACTGAGGTAACATACAGACAAAATATGGAAATAGACCATTGTCTACATCAGCTAAGAGCTTTTTTGTGAATTTATCGCCTCTAATCTGCCTCCGTCTCCCTCTGCTTTGTCTACTTTGCCTCTCTGCCTCATGCTATCTTACATTGTCTCTTGAGATATTTCGTACTTATTCTTACGCTATATCCTCTACAACTCATCATGGACAATATCGTTCCATTGAATTCTCCAGTCTCTGTTGATTTTGAGACCGGGATTACTCAAAACAACGTGTTGTCCCTCCTTATTTGTGGTCTGTGTCGTAGTGCTGTCTTGGACGACTTTGACACTCTTTACGTTTTTGCCAAGTAACACAATTTTTTCAATTCCAATATGGTCAAGGGTCTTGATAAACTGTGGAGAATCGCCAACGACTGTTGCACTTAATCCTTCTTCATCACAAGAGAAGTCAACCTCAATAAACTCTCCATTTCTGTAGTTATAACTATCTCCATCGTCAATGTACAAAGATCCCTCGGCGTATCCATTTTTGTCTAAGGCAACCACTAAAGTGTAAGGATCATTAGCCATTAATCGAGATGACCTACGGTACCGATCTTTCTTGGCCACTATTGAACCACCTTTTAAAAACATGGGAATGTCTCCTAATGTTACAGGGACCGTCACGGTACCTGGCAGAGTCAATTGGACGACATTGTCATTGATTTTACCGCTATTGAATCCGTAATACTTCTCAGTATCTGGAATATAAACTTGAACAGAGGTTATTTGCTCGTCGGTGACGGGTTTCACCATAATTCCTGAAGATCCAAGGAAGAATTGGTCATCAATGGTGTAGCAGTCAATATTTTCGGTATTCTCATAGAATAAAGGTTTGATAACAGGACTTCCATCAATGCTACCTTTGTAGAAACTAGTGTAGAATACAGGTAAAAGAGAGTATCGTAACTTTAAAGCTTCTCGAATATAAGAAGTATATGGATCACCAGGAACCCAAGGCTCACGTCTCTTGGTATCAATATGGGCATGAGCTCTAAAGAATGGGTACCAGATCCCCGTTTGGTACCATCTGGTTAAAAGTTCATTCAGAGGATCACCAAAGAATCCTCCCACGTCTGACCCTGCAAATGGCATTCCTGCCACATTTGACGTTAACATCATGGGGATGGATATCTTGAGAAACTCCCATTTTGCCTGATTATCACCGCTCCACATGGCGGCGGTTCTTTGAGATCCAGAAAAGTACGATCTTGTCAATATAAACGGTCTTTGTCTGGAAGTTGACTCGAGTCTTTTTGTGAGGGCTTTAAATGTAGCTTCATGATAAGAAAGTCCAAAATTATTGTGAATAGACCGGTGTTCCCAGTTTCCATAATGAAGGTTATCTTTAGGGCTTGTAGTTTCTGGACCTTCAAAAACAGAAGGTTCATTCATATCGTTCCATAAATGAATGTTGGTTTGATACTTACCAAAGAACTCATTTGTAGCTGATAATTCGTGTTTTCTATCCCAAAAGCTCTGAGCTGAAGGATTATGAGTATCGATCCAAATAGATTCTCCTGGCCAACATTTATCTACAAATGTTTTATTGTTAGGGTCCTTGATGGTGATTTGATTTTTTTCAAGCTCGTCACTGATGAAGTAACCAGTCTTGAGATGTGGATCAATGATAACCACGAGATTACGACCGGTATGGTCTAAAACCTTGAGCATTCTTTCGGGATCTGGGAATTTATCGTGCTGCCATGTGAAATACTTCTTTTCGTCGGCATACTCGATGTCAAGCCAGATGGTATCGTAGGGAATATTATGATAATCCATGAGATCGTTGATTTCGAGCACATCATCTTCGTCATTATAATTCCAACGACATTGATGGTACCCAAGACTAAACAATTGTGGCAATGCCACATTCCCGGTGATAAGCCCATAACTTTTATTGATATCCTGAGGTTTTTTACCAATGAATATCATTACATCCAAAACTCCATTTTCAGATATCCAATGAGTCTTGGTATCTTGAGAACTTTTATCAATATCCACAAACGTATCGGCGCTATTGATCCAGAAAACTCCTACAGACACTTCGGGTTTGGTGGCGATCATCAATGGGATTGCTCCGTACATGGGCATGGTACTTTCAGTCTCGTATTCAAAGATATCGACATTGAATAATCGATAAGGCACTGCTTCTTTAGTAGTATCTTTTAAATCGAGACTATCGGCGTGTTCCGGAATCCCATAGACGTGCTGAAAGTCATTGAATGTGAAATCCACCGCTACACTTTCTGGTCCTAGAGGAAGTTTATCATTTTTAGCGTCTTTGAAAGAATCAGAAAACATATTGAATGGAACTTCGAATTCAGATAAATGATCGTCTTCATCGTCAGATTCATGGCGGAAATGTTCCATATTCAAAAGATTCTGTTGATTCATGACCACCTGGACCTCTCCTTGAAACGATACTTGAAGTTTTACTGGAGAATACCATAATTCGGCTTTATACTCGCCATATTCAATAGACATGCTATTTTCACCAGCAGAAAACTTTACGTCATCATCATCGAAGGCCTTGAACGGCAATGCCTGCGTATGGAATGCCCACCTTGGAGTTTCATCGTACCGTCTTGATGTGACAAGATTTTTCAGATCGATATTGGGTCTTTCTTCATCAATCTTTAGCCTGATATTATTACCGTCTAAAAGCGACAATTCCAACGGAAAAAGTCTGTTTTCCCGATTTGGAAGACTCTTGACAATGCTGGCCGTGACCACCACGGTAGAATTGAGTGGGTTGATAACAATTGATGCTGGATCGATGGCATATGGAGATTGAAATTCATGAGCCTGGCTAATTGCCAGAGCAAGCTGACGATTTCGGAAACAAAATCCCGACTCGTCACACGACTTGAACACCCCGGCATGGAACGCCCGTACGAATTGAGTTGGAAACAACACCAACAAGCAGAAAATGCTTATGGTGACCACGACTTTCATATTAGGGTGTGATGTGGGGACTTTTTTTCAAGGTGAAAAATATAGCGAGTGAGATTTGAACCTGAGATTTAACTGTCATACCGTAATTTTAACCAGAACGTGATATGACGAGGTAGACATGGGGACGAATGCAGAAGATGGGGAAGATTATAAGAGAATCAGAAGTAAGAGAAACACCTTAAAAGATGTCAAAATACTTAAAGTTGAAGTATAACGGCTACCATGCATTGCATTAGCTTGCAGGATACATATTGAAGGATACACTGACGTAATTTAACACCGCCAACACTGCAAGTACCCCACCATCACCATCCCCCTCCCAGCACCTCAACTGTTGTACTGACTCAATTGCAAGTCTCTAAGTTGTTTGACCATGGTTTTCTCCAGTTTTCAAGGTCGTGTGCCACCAACGCTGGTTGACCGAGAAAAGTATCCATAGTTTTTATCGATACTTTTCAAACTTTTTACTCTAAACTTTTCCATCAAATTCCGTCATCATCTCCACACATCAAGAGGTGATATGAGCCAGGAAAATGACAGAAAACGGCTGCTTGAAGAAGGTGAAACTTCTATCGCAAAAAGGTCAGAAACTCCTCTTCAAATCTTAAGTGAAGATGGTCCTTTAACTCAACAAGATGTAGTTTATTTTCAAAAAGAAGCCATGTGGCGTCAAATGAACCATTATAAGCATCAGATGTTACTAACCACAAAACAACTTAATCAATTCAAGCTTAATTATGAAGCTAATGAAGTAAAATTAAATATTATAGATTCTTGGTATGAACAACTTATAAATTTACTAGATCTAGATACTGAAGCTAATGGAGTTAAAGAAGAGCTGGATGATATTCTTATTAGATTAACTGACCAGTCAACTAGTGATGTCAGTAATCAGCTTGAAAAACGAAGAGAATATCTCTTGAAATTAATTAAACCAGTTTTAGAAAATACAAAATTAGCAAATGTAGACGCTAAAGATGCTATTTCTAAATTTGAAAAATTAAATGCTTCATTTGCAGCTTTAAAATCAGAAAAAGTATCTCTTGCTAAATTTAAAACTGATTTAGAAAATACAATTGAAAATCTTCAAGATGAATTACTTAGTTTACATAAAGATAACAATAGAAATGCATCAAAGACATTAAAACGTGTTGATGATAGCGTTGATTCCCGTGAAATTCCAGTGTCAGAAACTCCAAAACACGAAGATACTCCAGAGGTGAAACAAGAATCAAATGGGGATGTACCAAATAATGAAGAATTTGAAAAACTTAAACACCAATATGAAAATCAAACTATTGAATTCGATCAATTGATAAGTGCTAATAAAGTTTTAAAACAACAACTTGACGAAATAACAACTAAGAATCATCAATTTCAATCTACTAACATTGAATTAACTGAAAGACTCAGTAATTTAAATGAGAAAGATATTTCTAAATCAACAGTTTACCTTGAAATTATTGAACAAAATCATAAACTCGTGAGTGAACTTGCCGATGTTAATCGAATAAAAGATCAATTGACAACAAAACTCAATAATTACGAGACTCAAACTCATGATATCACTAAATTAATAAGTAAAGAGCTTATAAATGAAAATGAAAGTTTAAAAAATCAATTAAATAAGAGTGAAAGTGATTTAGTTAGAATAAGGACCGCAAGAGATGAACTTTTATCAAAACAAACGATTCTTAAACTGGAATTAGAGAACAAACAAACTAATGAAGAACTTCTTAAACTTAATCATGTTTTATCAGGAAAAGTTGATAAATTAATTGAAGATCAACAAGCTTTACAAACACCTGAAGAAGCATCAAAGTATGAAAATTTTGAAAAATCTGAATTGATTAAAAGAATTATCCTTTTAAATGGAGAAATTAAAGAAATTGAATCAGTTTTCCAAGAAACCAAGAATATTTCATTAAAGAAGTTTGATCAAATTGTAGAAAGTGATAGTATCATTAAGAAACTTACAGTTGAAAAAAATAAAGCTGATCAAAAATATTTTGCTTCAATGAGACTTAAAGATTCACTTACTGCAGAGAATAAGATTTTAAAGACTCAAATTGCAAAATCACAAGATTTAATTAATAAATTAAATGATTTAGAGAAAACTCATATAAGTAAGATTGAAATATTAACTAAATCATTAAATGAATATAAAATGATTAAAGAAAGTTCAATTGGTGAAAATTCTAAACTTCAAGAATTAGTTAAGATTAGTAATATTAAAAGAAGTTCAATTGAAAATGAATTAAAATCTACTAAATCCTCATTATTAGAAGCTAATAAACTTATAAGTGAACAGGAAATAACAATTAAAGAAGATGCAGTTAATATTAGTAAACTTGAATCAAAACTTCTTAGTACAGAAGGTCTTTTAGCTAAATATAAAGCAAATAATACTTCAAGTTTACTTCAAGAAGATGAAAAGCAACTTGAAGCACTTCGTTCAATTGCTAAATGTTCAGTTTGTTCAAAAAATTGGAAAGATACTGCAATTACTGTTTGTGGTCATGTTTTCTGTAATGGTTGTACTCAAGAAAGATTAGCTGCTAGACTTAGAAGGTGTCCAAGTTGTAATAAAGGATTTAGTGCTAATGATCTTCTTCTGATTCACTTGTAATTTGTGTATAGTATATAGTGTAATATAAGCTACGAGGAGGTTGGTATGAGAAGAAAAATCGTAACTGAAGAGACATAGTAGGACTATTGAAACTTCATTGAAATGGTTGCAAAATAGCCTAAGTAAACCACCATTGTAGTAATGGAGCATTAAAGTAATGGAGTATTGAAAGTTGAGTCAAGTAAGTCGCATCTTCTTTCAATACAAACCCACCGCCTCTCTATATCACATCTACAATGATTATATGCCAATGTATACACTAAGACCATAACTTCATCACACCACCACACCCACACATGTCTATACCTTTCTGTCTGGTGTGCATACAATTATCAGTCTTATCTAAACTGCATTTTCACCAGCAACGCGATAAGCGTGTGGTGTACGGGTGTACGGAGTGCTGGCTAACTAAAATAGATAATTTAGCAACCTGATTAGGATACCAATGTCAAACGAAGTAAAATTTGCTTCAATTAATTGGTATCACAGTTTAAAAATAACTTTAACACAAGCACAAACTACCACTAATTGGGTCATTGACGCGTTGGGTTAAATGAAAGGTGTAATAATTTATTAAGTACGGGTTTAGGTACCACTGAAGGTACGGGATTAAACCAAAGGTAATTGAGTTACAACTACAATCTTAATTAACAACATTATTATCATATATTAGCCCATTTATAACTTAGCCCCTATTGTTAACTTCGACTAATTAACAATAGTTTATCAACATTTTCAAAAATTTCACAATATTTCCCGTTTAGGCCGATACTCCAGATTAACTTGTGAACACGTCGACTGACATCCGGTCGGGGAGTCAAGGTTACCCGGCGCGTCATTCCCATTTTCAACCAATAATACCGTGGTATCCGGCGCCGGTGTGCGCGCACCAACACCACTCCTATTGTCAAAAGCCAGCCAGCTCATAATTTTTTCACTCACTAAATTAACCAATTTTTCACCTAATTAAATTAAACCTCTACTTAAAACCACCAATTTCATTTAAGCCATCAAATTCAAAATCATTTGAATTCTACTTAATACTTTACCATATCATGGATTTCCATATTTTATGATATATCATATTCTGTAATTAATTATCTTGCTGTGTGTCGTGTGGCGGCATGAAAAAAAGTAAACCTGTAAAATATCGCACTATCGCTGACCGCAATTTTCTCGTCAGCATATAAATAAAGTAGCATTTCCGCACAACTAAAAAAGAAAAACCGACCGTTCTTTTAAATTTTGTGATTGTTTTTATTACACAAAAACTGAATTTAATTGCTTTTTCCAATCGATTAATTTACAGTTTGCGGTGGCGTTTATTTTTTTTTGTTCTTTTTTCCTGTATATAACCCCAATAAAAAAATAAACCCTCCATCTTTCAAATTTCCGTACACCATACGATTATATTTCAATTAGTGATTGTATGCCAGTAATGTCGACGCCGGTTCAAACTCCGTCTTCAGATAATTTCTATGATAAACCGGTTGAAAATATTAAAAATATGCAAGAACCCGAAAAACCTTTATCACCACCAAATCCTTCACCAAGTCCTGAAAAGCATCGTTTAGAAGATGAAGGTGATGCTGATACAAAAAGACAAAAAATTGAAGAAGAAGAAAAAGAAAAAGAAGAAGGAGTAAAACAAGTTCCTGATGCTGATTCAACTCCAGCTTCAGCTCCTGGATCTTCTGCTGTATCTCATCCTTTCAAAGAACCAGCTCCTAAACCAGATCCTGAACCAGATATGAATAATCTTCCACAAAATCCTTTACCAAAACATCAATCCAAATATGCATTGAATACTATAAAAGTAATTAAAAGATTAAGAGATGCTGGTCCTTTTTTACATCCTGTTGATATTGTTAAATTAAATATTCCATTTTATTATAATTATATTCCAAGACCAATGGATTTATCAACAATTGAACGTAAAATTAATTCAAATGCTTATGAAGAACCAACACAAATCGTTTCTGATTTTTCACTTATGGTTGAAAATTGTCGTAAATTTAATGGAGAAAATGCTGCAATTCTGAAGATGGCACTTAATATTCAAGCTCAATTTGAAAAACATATGTTAAATATGCCACCAAAAGTTTTACCAAATGGTGTAAGTCAACAAACTCCAAATCCAAGAAAACGTGGAGTTGTTGTTGATGAAGCGAAAACTGAACTGGTTGCTGCTCAAAGACCAAGAAGAACAATTCATCCTCCAAAATCAAAAGAATTACCATATGATGTTCGTCCAAGAAAGAAAAAATATGCTGCTGAATTAAGATTTTGTAATCAAACCATTAAAGAATTAACTTCAAAAAAGCATTATAATTATAATTTCCCATTTCTTGTACCAGTTGATGCAGCAGCACTTAATATTCCAAATTATCATGAAGTTGTTAAAACTCCAATGGATTTAGGAACAATTCAAACAAAATTAGCAAATAACCAATATGAAAATGGTGATGAATTTGAAAAAGATGTTCGACTTGTTTTCCATAATTGTTATTTATTTAATCCTGAAGGAACTGATGTTAATATGATGGGTCATAGATTAGAATCAATTTTTGATAAAAAATGGACAAATCGTCCAATTCCAGCACCAACTCCTCCACATTCAGAACTTGATGATTCAAGTGACGAAGATGATGAAGATGAACCAGAAATCAATGAACTGATGTTATCAGAAGTTCCAGCAATAAAATTTTTAGAAAATCAAGTTAATAGAATGAAACAAGAACTTGATGAATTAAAACAACAACATTTACAAAAATTACGTGAACAAAGAGATGCAAAAAAACGTAATAAGAAGAAGGTTAAAAAGTCAAAAAAGACAACATCATCAAAATCTGTTGTTATTCCACAACAACCAGTTGTTACTTATGAAATGAAAAAACAAGTTAGTGAATCAGTTCCAAATTTATCAGATAAAAAATTACAATCATTAATTAAAATTATTAAAGATGATGTTGATTTAGGTAATGATGATGAAGTTGAATTAGATATGGATCAATTAGAAGATGGAACAATTCTTAAATTACATAATTTCTTATTTGGAAAAAAGGCAACATCATCAGCATTAAAATCAAAAAAGAGAAATTTACATAATCTTGATGAATTAGAAAGACTTCAATCTCAATTACAATTATTTGATGAAGCTGCTGATGGAGTTAGAAATAGTTCAATTTCTGCTCTTGATAATATTAATATTGGTGTTGAATCTTCAGATGATGATGTTAGTTCTGAAAGTTCAGAAGAAGAATAATCTTCGTGTATAGTATGTATAATAAGGGAATAAGAGTAAGTTAAGTGTAGAAGGAGGAGAAGAAGAAAGAAGGAGAAAAGAGAAATAGGTTATAGATTTGGAGAAAACACCCGTACACCACATTTTTCAACAACTCGATTCAACACCTTCAATACCGTCGGCTTCCTACGCCCTCTGCGGCTGCTACTGGCTGCTCCGCTTCTTCGCAGATCGCCTCAATCAGCTCTCTTCCCACTTCTTCCCACTTCTTCCCCCCTCCTCTACTTTTCTATACCCTCTTTTTCTCTGGTGGTTGCGATTGCCTAATGCGGCAATACTTCCCGTGAAAAATTTCGAGATGCCTTATCTGATTCCAACTTATAAACCAACCATGTCTGGCACTTTTGAACCAGAAGAATCTCCAGATATTTCTATAGACATGTCGTCGCTTCAACTCAACGATGTAACTCATCGAAATCCACAACATAATCCTCTATATATACTCAAGCATTCAAAGAAACAAGGAAGACCTGCTTTTATTGCTGGCCCAATGGTTAGATACTCTAAATTACCATTCCGTGAACTTGTACGTCATTTCAATACCGATATCGTGTATACGCCGATGATTTTGGCCCGGGAGTTTGTTAGAAACGATATTGCAAGATACTCTGATTTTACTACTAATGATAATGATAGATGCGTTATAGTTCAGGTTGGAGCTAATAATGTAGAAGATTTTGTTAAATTTGTCGATATGATCCACCCATTTGTGGACGGCATAGGTATAAATTGTGGATGTCCCATCAAGGAACAAGTTCGTGAAGGAATAGGTGCTGCACTTATGTCTGAACCCGAATTAGTTGCTGAAATGGTTAAAGCTGCTAAAGATAAGTATGGTGATTTAATCTGTATTGAAACCAAGATAAGAATTCATCTGGATCTAGAGGAAACCATAAGATTCGTTAAAAAAGTTGAAGAAAGTGGTGTAGATTTCATTACCGTTCATGGAAGAACTAAAAATACTAGATCTTCACATCCTGCCAATTTTGAAGCTATAAAGTTGGTTAAAGAAACAGTTAAAGTACCAGTAGTTGCAAATGGAGATTGTTTTTCACTTGATGATGCTTATGAAATCGCTAAAAACACCGGAGTCGATGGAGTCATGGCCGTTCGTGGAATTCTTGCAAATCCTGGATTATTTGCTGGGTACGATAAAACTCCATGGAGTGCAATTGAATTATTCTGGGATTTTGCAACTAGTTATGGACTTCCATTCAAGATTACACAGCATCATTTGGCTCAAATGTTAGATAAATGTATACCTAGAAAGTTCATAAAAGAACTTAATGACACCAAGAGTCTTGTGGATATGATTGATTGGTTTGATACGAATTTTTTACTTAAAAGAAGAGGAGACGATGGATTTGGTACTGGGGTTGAACCATCGTGGAAACAGAATAGGGAACAGCTAGCTCATATATGAGAAACAGCAGAGGATCAGAAACTACAGAGGATCAGGAAACTACAGAGGATCAGGAACCTACAGAGGATCGAAACCTACAGAGGATCAGAGGGCTGAAGACACCAGACGAGTCTACAAAAGGGCATAGGGTTAAAGAATCTGTAGTCTTAAAAACACCACACGAGTCTGCAAAGGGACAGGAATAAGAGACACGTCTCAGCCCACCAGACACCACATTACCATATCGTATCAGTTCTCATACGAAGTCTATAGAATAGCAGTAACATACAATGTAATATAGAAACAATTAGAAGTATTCGATGAGCACGTCATAATAATGCAAGTCGATGATCAATAGAGGTACAACCATACGTATGTAGAGTCTTGTACGACGAAGCCAAAACTTCTCTATCCCGGAATCAAGCGTCTTTTGTATGATCATGAAGGTACAAAGCGATATATTCTACTCAGCTTTACCTCTTTCCTGGACAGCAACAATAGAAGGGCTAGATACAATAGCAGGTTTAGCCTGTAGCCTGATCATATTGAACGCCAGGCAGGTACTTGAATGGATTAGAGAATTGTAGAATTTGCAGACCTTATCGCAAGGCAGAGTAGTTTCCGTTTTTGGACATATGTAGCAACTGGCAAATTACCATCATGTCAATAACGAATTAGACTTCCTTCCACCATTAAGTGGTTGGCTGCCTGAGCTCGAGAAACCGGAGTGTAATCCTAACAAACAGTGGAAACTGTGACCTTTAGACCTCCTAAGTTTGTAGAGGGTTACTGGTTGAACTGCCTCATTTTGGCCTTTCCTCCATTCGTCTTGATCTCTCTATCTCTATACCTTTAGTCCTCTGTCTTTCTCTATTCTCTCATCTCTCCTTCCTCTCCCTTTCCTCCCCTTTCCTCTCCTTCCCTTTCCTCTACACTCTCCCCTCCTACACTATTTCTTACTGTCTATTATACATATTATACACTTTTTTCCTCTACGAAAAAATCTTTATTCTGTAAAGATATACTCCTTGTCTTATTATTAACTTTGTAAATCCCCACAAGTTGATGAGCTAATTCAAACATATTGTTTCTTAATGAAATAACCACAAATTGAGCATTTTTAGTTCTTTCTTTAATATAATTTGCAACAATTGAAACATTTCTGAAATCAAGTGCTGCATCAATTTCATCCATAACATATAATGGAGTTGGTTTATATTTATGTAATGCAAATACTAAAGCTAATGAACTTAGCGTTTTTTCACCTCCTGATAAATTTGAAATATTCTTCCATGATTTCTTTGGTGGCATAACACTAAATAAAATACCTTCAGAAAATGGATCTAAACTATCAACTAATTCTAATTCAGCATTTCCTCCCATTGTAATCATTTGATACATTTCTTTTAATGACATTGAAATTGTATTAAATCCTTGCATGAATTCATCAAGTCTTTTCCTTTTAAGTTCTTCACAATAATTTTTAATTTCATCTCTTTGTTCAACTGCTTCATTTAAATCTATACGACGAGTTTCAAATTCCTTTCTTTTACTTCCATATTCTTTTAATACTTCAATATCAACTTTAACATTATTCATATAGCTTTCGAGATTAGTTATTTCTTCATTTACGCTATCTTGATCTACATTTTCAAGTTCCTCTTTAGTTAATTGCTCAATTTCTGCTCCATTATATTTCTTTTGCTCTTCTTCTTCTAACCAATCAATATATTCACTAGCATCTCTTGATACAAGAGAATTCAAACTTTCTTCATCTTGTTCAATACGATGTTTACATTTCCTAATGATATTATTGTATTTTTCAAGTTTATTCTCAATTTCAATCTCCGCCAGTTTGAGTTCATTAATTTGTTGAATTCTTTCATCTAATTCATTTTTAACTTGTTCAATTTGTTCCAATTTTTCTTCCTTTCTAGTTTCAATAATTTCAATTTCTTTATTAAAACTCTCAAGTTCAGCATTCTTGGCTTGTTGTAATTCTTGAATTCCAACTAATTCATCTTGACTAGTCTTGAGTTCACCTTCACTTTCACAAAGTATTTTCGTAAATCTTTTAATATCATTTTCAAGTTTTTTAATCGCCATAACATCACTTGAAGTTTTATCATTGATAATTTCAATTTTTTGTCTTATTGAATCAACTTTTGAACTTTGTAATCTCAATTCAACTCCTCCTGCTTGCATGATTTTTTCTTCCAATTCTTTAATTTCCGATTCCAAATCCGCCATTTGTGATTTCAACTCATCTTTCTCTTTACTCAACTGTTTTACTTCAACTTTCTTTTGATCAATTTGTGATTGTAATTCCTGACTAGCATCTGAATTTTCTCCTTCAGCAATGAGTGCTTTACAAGTTTTCAGTACTTCTTTTTTCTCCGACGCCAATGCTTCAATATCAAGTTTTAACGTTGATATTTGAAGTTCAATCTCTGGTAAAAGATCTTTGAGTTTTATAAGATTTTGCTCTTTTTCAAAACTTTCTTTTGATGCAATTTGAAAATGTTCCTCTAATTTATTAAGTTCTTCCTTCATGGCATTCACTTCATCTTCTGTAAATTCAGAAGTTCCTGATGAACTAGCTGATTTTAATTTCATCCCACCTCTTGAAAGGTAATTACCTCCTCCTGACATTGTTCCTGAAGTATCAACAACTTTACCATCTAAAGTAACTACTCTAAACCTTTTAGCTCCATAAGCAACTTTCCTAGCTTCTGCTAAGTTAGATGCAACTAAAGTATCATATAATTTACTGTAGAATGCCGGTAAAAACTTATCATGATGAGGTGTAATCAAATCATATAATCGACGAACAGTCGCTGGATTTCCAGGTGTTTGAATTGGTCCTAAATTAAATTTACGTAATTTATTAAGACAAATGAAATTGGCATATCCAAGACGATTCTTTCGAAGATAATCAATACATGCCTGAGCTGTTTCTACGGTTTCAACAACCATTGAATCAAGAGCAGGACATGCAGTTGAAATAGCAACATCATATTTATCATCAATCTGACCTAAATCACCTAATCTCCCGTAAAATCCTTCAATACGCCCTGATTTTGATAATCTTGATAGACTTGCTAATACTTTATTCTTATTTTGAAACAGAGATAAGTTATTTGAAGCGTCAGCGGTTTTCTGACGTACTGATGTCAATTGTGACCGTTTTGCGTCAAGACGCAGCTTAGCATGACGACATTGTTCTTCACCAAGTCCAATTTGATCGGAAATATGTTCTAATTTAGTCTGTGCTTGTTGATACTCAGCTTCTTTCTCTTTCCCTTCAGTCTTTATATCTATAAGTCTTTGTCTTGCATTATCTAATTGTTTAGAAAGGTTTTCCTTTTGATTTTCGAGCATCTCAATTGATGAATTTGCTATTTGAATTTCACTTTCTTTACCTTTTAATTTATCATTCCATGGTTCAAGTTTTCGTTGTAAAGATTCAATTTTTTTTGAAAAATCTGCTGTTTTACTGGTTAACTTTCTTCTTATTTCATCAAGTTTATGTTTTTCAACCTCTAAATTTTTTGTATGTTCATCTAATTCTGATTTGTATTGAGAATAAGCAGAATTAGCATTCTCTAATTTCAGTTTGGAAGATATTAATGTTTGTTCCAGTTGATGCCTTGATTTTTCTGCTTTTTTAATTCGATTGGTAAGATTCTTAACTTTTTCTTCAAGTGCTACATGGGATTTATTAACCAGTTTTTGTTTCTTTGATAAAACCGATAATTCCTGTTCGATACTTGAAATTTCTTTAGTTATATTACTTCTTTTCTTTGTAAATTCTTCAATTCCTTGATTAAGTTGTTTATTTTTCTCTTTTTCTTTTTCAAGATTCTCTTCAAGTTCAGCAGCATGTTTTTCATTATCTTCCAAAACTCCACGAGTTTCATGAAGACTTAATTGATATTGAATTGATTTTTTATTAACAAGTTGTTTTTCCATTTCTAAAAACCTGAGTGCTTCCACTTTTTTATCTTCTAATTGATCTTTATCTTTTTCAACCAAAACGAATCTATTTTCTTTCTCAAGACAAACTTCATTTAATTCTTCAACTTTTGATAAATTATCTTCAATTAATTGTTTATATTTTGTAGTTCCAATAATATCTTCTAAATATTCCAATAGTCCATCATCATTTTCACGTTCTGATTTTGCTTTCATTTGAGCAATTGATTCAACTTCACCTTGTAAAATTAAAAATCTTTTATGATCTAAATCAATTCCTTGATCTTTTAAGTATTTAGTAACTTCAGTATAATTACTAGTTTTCAAATTTATATAGTATTGAGAAGAATTATTCTTTGTTGCCCGTCGACTTATAATTAAATCTGAATTTGGAATCTTATGAGAAATAGAATCATCATTTTCATCATCAAGAACATGTTGGAAATGAATATCAACTTGACAATATTCTAATTTTTCTCCACCTGCTGAATTATGAATAAGTTCAGATAATTTACCTTGTCTCATTTTCAGAGCTCTAAATCCAAATACAAATAACATTGAATCAATAACGTTTGATTTACCACTACCATTTGGACCAATTACTGCAGAAAATGATGCATTAAAAGGACCAATTTCTTGAACTCCTGCGTATGATTTAAAATTTGTAAGTACTAATTTACTGATGACTAATCTTGGTTCAATTTTTTTATTTATATGAGAAGCTTCTCTTCTTTTCAGAGGTGATTGAAGTTGAATTTCTGATTGTTGTTGTGAATAACTTAATTTTGATTCTTTTGGTGAACTTTCATCAACTGGTGAACTTTCTTTTATTGAAATTTCATCTACTGATACTGAACTTTTAGGTGATTCTTTTATACCTGGTGAATTTTGAAGTGGTGCCAAATTAGGAATCTCTCCCATTGAAGGAACTGCCGTTTCCAAATCCAGTAATACATTTTGTGATTCTAATTTTGGTTTTGATGATTTTGATGATTTTGATGACTTTGATGATTTTGATCTTTGTTTCAGGTTTGATTTTGAAACTTCAATTTCATCCAGAGTTTCAGATTCTGAAACCCCAGTTTCATCGCTGTCCCTACTTTCCTCACCCGCTTCACTTTCTTCATTTTCCTCAATTTCTTCACGTTTTGAATCATCTTTTTTAGTTTCAATTCCATCAATAGTTGATCTATCAAAGGTATCGTTTTCACTATCGGGTTTGCTCTCAGGCGTTATATAGTCGCTATTGTTGACAAAACTATCCCCCTCGTCTTCGCTCGAGAGAATTGCCCCCTTATGTGACCGTTTTTTACCGGCCATCTTATTTGAATAGAATTTAAACAAACACGTTAAGAGGTAAACAATTCTCATTATAAAGGGAGATCCGTACATCAAAAGGGTGAAACATCCGTACACCAGAAACCCCAACCTTAATTGGTGATTTACTAATTGGGTCTACGCCCGTGCACCTTTTTCTTTAAATAATGTTTATTAAATCTATATGGTACAAGTATGCAAAATATGACGATTATATGTCAGTTTTATGTTTTTTATCTTTCTTTTCCTTCTTCAGTTTCTTTTCTTTCTTGTCTTTTTTCTCTTTCTTTTCCTTTTTCTCTTTCTTTTCCTTCTTGTCTTTCTTTACTTTGACTTCTGGTTGTGGTTCTGGAGATTCTGAAGATTCGGTAATGTCAGATTGTTTAGCAGCTTCTGGTTCTTCAGTAGCTGTTTCTGCTTCTTCGTCTTCTTCATCTTCTTCCTTCTCCACTTCTTCTTCATCCTCTTCAGCTTCCTCTTCTTCTTCCTCTTCCTCATCTTCCTCTTCCTTCTCATCAGCTTCCTCCTCCTCTTCATCAAATTTGATCTTCTTATTAGCTGGTCCTTCATCGTCAAACACTATTTTTCTTCCTTCCTTCTCTTGTTCTCTTTCCTGTTCAAAATCAGCCAGAAGTGGTGGTAATCCTCTTAAGTTTCTTTGAACTCTTTTCAATTGACTTAAAATTGCATTATTATCACCATTATTTGATAATCCGGTAGTTGAAAATAACACTTCTTCATTGGACGTGCCGGGAATGGCAGTGGCAATGGTTTCACTGGTGGAAATAAATGTACTTAATATGCTTTCTGCTTCATCTTTACTAATAATACTACTTGATTTAACATGAGCAGCCGTTGGATGATTAACTGCTGAAAGAATTGGTCTTCTTGGGAAAAAAGTACCAGACATCTTGAAATTTTATTGTCACGAAGTTCTAAACCTATATTTAAAACGGAAATCAATAAAGATTGCTTGAATTCAGGTTGGCTCTAAATGTAAGTTTTTCAATCTAGAGGTTGGTTTGAGATGCCGCAAAAATTTGTTGCAGATTTTTCGGTGGGCACACGGGATTTTCATCGAGAATAACTCATTTAATAGTGGAAATTCAATACTGCTGAAATAATAAGGTTGTTCACTGTTTTATTTAAGGTTGTTGTCTAGATGTTTTTAAGTCGTCAGGGCCGTGTGGTACAGCCAGTGAGAATGTTCTCGAGTTTATCCAAACCAATAAGTCCATTAATAAGATTAAATCCAATAAATTCAATTCCACAAACTACACCATTTCAATTCATATTAGGTTTGGTTCAAAAAAGATTTAAATCAAGAGGTAATACTTACCAACCATCCACATTAAAAAGAAAGAGAACATTTGGATTTTTGGCAAGATTGAGATCAAAAAATGGTCAAAAAGTCTTAGCTAGAAGAAGAAATAAAGGAAGATGGTATTTGTCTCATTAGAGTCTTGTAAATAGTAATACATAACTAGAAGAAATGTAGAGAGGAGAGAGTGGAGGAGAGGGAGAGGGAGATGAGAGAAAGTTCTTGGGGTAAAGGGTGAATTGATTAGAAGATAAGAAGGTTTCTAGAGTCAAGAAAGTGAACGGATCAGAAGATATGAGCTCGATACACAGAATAAGAGGTGATGGTGGAAAAACTTCGAATAAAGATATACTTGGTGTAGCTTTTATTACGACGTATGCCTCTACGACTTGTTTCTTCACTTTAGCCTTCTATTCTTTCCAACCACCCATTCTCTCGTAACACCCATTCTTCAACCTCCCATTCTCCAACCTTTCATTCTCCAACCTTTCATTCCCTCTCCCTCCCTTCTCTCTCCCTCCCTTCTCTCACCCTCCCTTCTCTCTCTTCACCCTCCCTTCTCTCTCTCTCTCTCACCCCACCTACTCGTCTACTCCCCTACATCTACCTCTAATAATCGTACAATCATATACATGCTATGCTTTTCCAAGAATTTTAGAGTATTGCAGCTCTACTTCATGGATTAATTTTTGAAGTGTAATGATTCCAACTTGATGTGTAACATCCGGAAACCGGTCTCGATGAAGACCAAACCATTCTAATGGTGGTGTTGCATTACCTAATTCTTTAAGTTGTGGTGCCTCTATAATTGCTGGTGCTAAGGCCGTATAAGTATACTTAGATTTTGAAACTTTGGTCATGGTCTTATTAATTGCTTTATTGATATCTTTGGTAGTATCATCACCTCTTAATTGTTTCTCCAAAAGTGACGATGATGCTGCCTTTTTAGCTAAATTATCTTCATCAAACAGCCTTCTTCTATATTCAGTGCGAGATTTTAATGCTTTCCTATGAATAGAATACATTTCTCTTATAAAATTAATTGATCCTAAATTCCATCGAATATCAACCGTACCTCCAAATGATGATTGGTACAAGTACTCAATGTTATTAGTATCATATTTTTGAAATGTCCTCATTGAAATCATGAATCGTGGGAATACAAAGATTGTTCCTCCCATTGCTTTACGAGCTTGATCGACGAATTCGTCAACTGAACATTGCTGAATGAAATCATTCAGAATTATTTGTGTAATTGATAATGATATCTTTAAGTCATTAAATACTAATTCTAACGAATTAGATATACCTTCAGTATACTCACTTTGTTGGAAATTAGCTTTGGCGTCATCCAATTTGATAACTAAAACTTTTGAATCATCAAATGAACTTGGGTATACGTGAATAAGAAAACTTCCTGCAATAACTCTAATTTTAGTCTCTAGACGTTTAACGGTTTCTAAAATATCTCTAGTTGCAGTATTATTCATATCCAATTTACTTGGTTTTTGTTTACCTTTATTTGACTCTCTTAATGTCTCTTTATAAGATTTTCTATTTTCTTGAATCATTCGTGAAACCGTATTGTAAATATCAAAGAAATTAGAAGCTGCCAACGCCGTTATATAGATTTCAGAAATATCAAATTTAGTAGTAACAAATAAATGATCTTTAGATATTGAAAGTTCATTCTTTTGATTGAAAATATCGATTGAATAACCTTGAATATTAGCAATAGCGAAAACGTGAAAGTCAAAAGATATTTTCATTTGAAGTTTATCAATACCTCCAGAAACAAGTATTAAGGGGACATCCAACGTTTCTGAATTTAATTTCCAGCTTATGGCAGTATGTAAATGGGCATTATTCATAGAAATATACCCACCTAATCTTCCAGCAGAAATCAAATAAATTCCATTAATTCCAATCTTTAAATCTTGGGCCCAGTCAGAAGACTTTTTGGATACTGCCCATACTCGATCTACGTTTAAATCGAATTTACCTAGAGATTGTCCAAAATCTACTTGGAGAGAAACTTCAAGAACCATAAATGTAAGAACCCATGGTAATGCGTAAGTAGTTGATACTTCTTTAAACCTCGAAGATATGTTCTTATTTGACGCAAGAACTGACAGCAGTTTTAATTCTATCTGATCAGTGTCTGGGTGTGGTACATTTTCATTAATTCTATGGGGGATCCAAATATCTTTAAATAAGTCTAAATCCTGATACTGTTTAACGTTAATGAAAGCCTTAACCTTAGAGAAAGATCCGGCTGAGAGAACATTTATAGGATCCTCAAATGATACAGAACTTGATAAAATAACACTGTCAATGGCAAAAGATCCACTGACCTCTCTAGAATAAACGTGCTGTAGTGACGCTGACATATAATCGAACTTTACTGTGGCCACTAAGGATGGACTAGTTGAAGTTCCGGTATTGACCTGAATATAAATTCCATCAAGACCAACTATGGCTGCAACTTTGGCTGTTGGTTCACAACTAAGCGTAAGTTTCTGACTTTCGATCTTGATTCCAAAATGAATATCTATATCGTCGAAAAATTGACCTATATTAAATCCTTTTGTATCATCAACCACCTCATTCCCTAATGTCTTTGGGGTATTACTTGAGCTTGTCTTTCTCATCATTCTTCTAAACCCTTCTACAATGTCAATAATAACTGGCACACAAGACGAGTAAAGTGTATTATCGGAAGAAGTGGCAAGGATTTCTGTTTTGAAAATGTGTCTTCTAGTTGAAGTTTTTTGATGCTTGTAAAATGTAGATATTTTAACAGCGGGTGAGTATAGGAAGAGCGACGGTGGTGAATCTTCATGATCATCGGCATTGAGTCGGTAAAACAAAACGTTTGAACCTTCAAAATTAGCATTTAATTCAACCCATGAAAATGTCGATCCAAAACTTTCCATATAGTCACTTTGTTGAGCCGGTTTGGGTTCTTTCTTAACTGGACGACTATACTGTTTTCTTTCTTCAAAAACTTTCTGAATAGAAGTAACTGAATTAGCAGTATGCTCCAAAATTATCATTGAATTGGATAAAAACTTAACGTCAAGCTTTTCTCCTTGAATAGAAACTTTCATCTGTCTATCTTCATCGACATGTTCTATAATGTAAATTAATTGCATGGTTGGCAAGAAAGCTCGATTTAAATTATTCTTTTCAGACAGTCCACTGTAAAATGTAGACGATGTTGAACCATTTGCAACCGAAAGGTATCCTTCCATAATTGATAATTTACCCAAATCTTGTTTTGTTATTGCAAATACTCTCTCAGCACCTAAAATGATTCCAGGATAGTCTTTCTGACGACCGCCAAAGATCCAACCAATACAGAAGTTGTATGCAAGAACTTGAACGGTTGCAAATTGCAATATGTTTTGCAGTTTGAACACACTTTCAGAACTCTCAGTACCTTCAGTACTTTTGAGTTTTGATACAGTATTTCTAGGAAATTTATTAAAGATATCCATAACTTCGTCAAACATCCTTGTTAAAACAAGGATTATAGGTGGACTTATGCAAATTCTACAGTACTGTGATTCAATCTGTAAATTTTGAGTTGAATTTTGTTCACCCGAAATCTTCATGTTCAAATTGACATCCATCAAATTGGAGAATCCCACTGGGACATTTCTATCGAGCACAGATAATTTAGCAGTCGGAATCGAAACGTTACCGTGAATTGGGACAATTTCGTAATTGTTACCAACTGGCATGACGTTTGATGTCACCACAGAGAAGCCTTCAATTACAAAAGACAAATTACTTCTGTTGAGTAATGATGTTATGGCAATGTAGTCGTTGGCAAAATTCACTTGAAATGCTACTTTGCGTAAAAGCAGACTTGATGATTTTTGTGGTTGTGCATTGTCTGGGACTGATGATCCTGGTGATTTTGACGGCACCAATGCCTTGAGCTGTTCTATTCTATCAAGTACCAGTTGTTGGCACGTAAGGATAGTCTCGATAGTCTTTGTAGTTTGAGGAATATGAAGCTTGGTGTATCCAAGCTTGGAATCGAGTTGAATCATCACAAGATCGGGTTGGATACTTACTACACCCTTGTATGACATTTCGCTATTTTCTAAGCGTAAAGCGTACGTCTTGTGAAGATTGACATCGAATTCAAAACTCTCGAAATTGCATTCAACACTAGCGGATTTATCGCTATAGATGACAGAAACTTCCTGGTTCAAGATACACCCACTCAACTTAACGGGTGAAAGCAACTCAATATACCAAACAAGTTCATTCAACTTATATTTTACCTGAAAATTCCCCATACTTCTAAGAGATTCAAAGTTTAGATTTGATTCAGGTTCTTCCAAAACTGGCTTTTCCGTCTTGACCAAACTCTTGACCAAACTCTTGACATACTCCAAGTCCTTTTCCATTATCTGCTGGAAACTATGAACAAATTTTCCATTGGAATCTAGCAAATCAATGTGCCATTTATCAAGGGAAACATCAACAGACTTGGATCCTGTCACCAAGTCTCCCATGAAGGCAAAAACAGAGTCGAATCCTTCACCAGTAGTTGAAAATAGCTTATTCTCATCGTGCCATAAACTAAGGCTTGCTGATTGAGCCCTAGAGCCCAAAACAAATGAAACGTCATGAATCCCATCAATGTGATACTTGTACAAAGTATTTATGACTTCACCTCCCATAAGATCGATGGTGCAAGTTGGAAGGACAATTTGCTGATGAGCCGAGTTGATATTGGCGATTAAAGAGACCTTCAGGTTGCTAGATGCCCTGGAGGCTTGTGATGGTGACACTTCCAGTTTGGGAGGTTCTGGTCCCTTTATTGCAGCCAATTTCGGGATCAAGTTCATTGTCAAAGGAGAAACTCTACTCTCGTACGACGTGACATCAAATACCATGGAAATCTCTGCCATCAGGTCTACCAACCCCAAGTTCAAGTGGATAAGGTCCACCAAGTTATCAACTAATGACGATAACGACAATGAGAGATTTCTGATGTCCACATAATCTACCGTTGTTCCGCTCAATACTTTGAGCGTCATAGACTCCATATTCAAATCTATATGGGTTTCAGAATCATTTGACTCGACTCTTTGCTTACTAAAGATTTCCCGTAGGAAATGTTCTCTTTCTTCCTGATCTCCTTCCCAGTTTCTCCATGCAAGAAACAGCTCCAATACGTCATCAAGTGCCGAATCGGGAACTGACCTATTGGATTCTTCAAAGTGCTGCTTTGCCCAATGTCCAGGAACGTTATCGAGGATATGCCTTAATCTAGTAACCAATTTCCATCTATCGTAGAATCTCACATGGTCTTCACAGGCTCGTAAAATATATACTGGCCTGGTTAAAACCGCTGGATCGTGGTCAATTCTATAATCCAGTGCAGCCTCTGTAAGTTTATAGACTAATTCAGACTTCCAATCACGGCTATTTTGAGTGAAAGCCTTGAACCTTTGAATTACAGGTTCTAACTCTTTCTGGGTCTTAATGAAATAGTCCACGAGCCAATTAGCTTGGGACTCTTGTACATTACCCTCGATGTGCCCTACGGATATGGAGGAAACAAGCGAGTCGTCCTGAGTGATCCAGGCGTCAAAATCCTTGATACTAAGCATGAATGGCAAACTAAATTCATGAGGGTTTGAAACTGTGATTAGAAGTTCTTTCAAATTGAACGCTGCTGTTAGCTCATTCTCTTTCACCAACTGTGTCTGATCCTTGCTTCGGGTCTGTTTTGCTGATAAAGTGAGCGATGGTTCGTCAAGAACAATATTGTAAAATGGGACTTCAGACTGAGGTGGTGAAAGTTCGCTAAATTTGATACTTACCTGAGGACACACGAACCGAACATTGTCTACTTCATTCAAAGGAAGAATCACTGATTTCAAGTATGATACTGCTTCAAATTGAAGATTATCTATCAAAGTCTCTGGTGAATGATCCTTCTGGGCTCCTATGAGGTTAGCAAGTGTACTGAGTGCCAGCGGCGTCAAAGAAGCCAGAGATACACTCATATCAATGATCAAACTACCATATTTATACTTTGGATCAATTTCAGATGAAGGTGCAAAATCTTTGTCTCGATAGTGAAGCGTAGGCATTGAACGGTCGAAGTCACTCATTGATATTGAAGCTTCCAGTGTAGACGAAGACATAAATGGAGAATCGGTAAGATGAGTAGAATATACGTCGTCACTCTCTTCATTCAAAGGATATGAAGCATCTGGAAGTGTCAACGCAGTAAGCATACATCCAAGAGCATTGGTGTATACTTCGTCTTTACTTTCCTTGAATAGAATGAACGGAGTTCGGTGAGTAGGTGCATCCCCAGCTCTAACATGACGTTGCTGAAGTCTTCTGTGATCCAAAAGCCTAGCTTTTTGTATAATATTATTGAGGATAATAGAAGTTTCGAAAGTTCCTAAAACCTGTTCGTTTTCCACGATTTTCACCACCACTTTCCCTAGAGAAGCATCAATTTTAGCTGAGTAACGTAGATTTGCAATATCGTTGAAATTTACTAGCACTGAATCGAGATCTATCTCAAGATAGCTGTTTTCAAGCGTGTTAAGTCGAACGTTGATGTTCGGACACCGAAAAGAGAAGCTTGCAGCATCGTAGACAATAGGGTCCTGGTACTTCAAACTATTTTCAAGATCCTGAAACCCATGAGCAAAGTTAAGGACCATGGTCTTCAAAGAAGTCAACTGAATCAAATCAGAGTTAATGGTCAAGCCCTCACATCCAAAATCCCATTTACAGTAGTAAGTGAGTTCATGCAGCCCAGCACCAAACATTCGATGAGAATGAACGCTGAAATCTTCAACACAAATAGGTGGTTTATCCTTCAAGTACAATTCTTTATATCTGGGAATATTTAATATATTATCTTCCTCCGGCTGGTTGTCTTGCACAAAGACTCCGTACATGGTACTGTAGTTAGCTTGGAGATCCATATAGAAGTCAGTGAATCGAAGATCAACATCTAAAGAGTCAAATTGAAGTCCTAAGTGAGACGAACTGTCGTAGATATGGTAAGGTAAAACAATAAGACCATGTCTTACTTTGAACGTGAAGAGGACATCAACATCATTTTCTGTCTTTATCAATTTCCAATAGTCGACGTCATTGTTTAATTCTTCGGTCTCCATCGACTTCTCCTGCAGTTTCATAGAGCTTGAGTCTTTTTGAGTCTTATTCTGTTCATTGACGTACTCATCGAAAGTCTGGAAATGCTTATGATCACCCATATAGTTTTCTCGAATGATGAAAAGATACTTTACGAAGAATCCATGAAATTTCATCGTCACATAATCACCCGTACTGTGGATCACGATAAAATTAGAAGTACCAACTTCTACTCCGCTGAAATAAGTGTACGAACCTTCAATAAGAAAGTTATTTGCCTGTCCCATAACTTTGGACTTGGTCATAAATGCATTGGCAGTGTGCCATGGCGGAGTATCAAGAATCATATCGAAATGTGACGTAAAGATCTTGTATGAAATAGTGCTTGACTTGGTGAATTCTCCATTTAATGGGACCAACATGCCCACGTTAAAATCATCACCCTGGAATGAAACGTACTTATTATTGTTGAAGTCAAGCGGACTATTTATGATGTTATTATCGTTAGCATTAAGATAAATCTTGTAAGTATTCATTCTCCAGTTTATACTGTATTCAAACAGTTTATGGTACTCGTAAGGAGTGGGAGATCCTGAGGCGAAATCACTGAACATATCGGAGAATAACATAGTGTGTTCTCTTAAAAAGAATAATTTGGCATTGGTACTCACGTTATCGAAATTCCATTCAGTATGACCATTCCATTTCAAAGGAAATCCTATATCACAGTCCATGGTGTGGGAATCTGCCATAAACAAAATGTCGTGATTATCTGAAGTTCTTATTTCTGGGGCATTGAAGTTGCAAAAAAGTTTATTTTCCCAGCCTTTGGTTGTAGCTACAAATGTATTGAAAGAGGAAATTGAAGAATCTTTGGCTACCTTTAACTCTACCCATCCGAATGGACGAGAGATTTTTTGTCCAGCATTATTGGGGTTGCTTAAAAGTTGATTTTTAAGAACAGTAGCGTCTTTGCCTGGTTCACGTATTGGAATTCTAAATATAAGTTCGTCTTTCACCGAAAGACATAGCTTGAACCCCGAGTAGATCCTGGGTTGTCCTGGGACGTGTGGTAACACACTTGGCTCTGAATCACGAGCTGCAGCTGGGAAAAACATATTCTGTAAAGGAACTCTTTGCTTATCAGCCCAAGGTCCATAGTGAACTGTAGCCATGGAAAGTTCAAGATCAACCCCGAACTCCGGAAAACTTTGGTCAGAAGATGAGCGAACGGTTCCAGGAATATCATAGTAATAAACCATACTTGTAGCATCAGAATCAAGAATAAGACTATATTTTGCATATTCCTCTACGCTACCAACAAATCCCATATAATCAGCATCGTCTGAATCTTCAATATACCTATTTAAACCACGCCAATATTGGAAAGGTTCCGACTCTGGAGTTTTACGTCTGGCTATTTTTCTAAGTGACTTTGAAAGTGATTTCAAGCTTCTTTGAAGTCGGTAGTAATACTTGTATTTCCTACGAAGTGCAACCGCAGGAGGTACATGAGATGCTGATGGATCGTTATTAGTAAACTTATCTTTATCGTAAGTAATATTGGGTTTTATTGAAAGTTGGAATTTTTCAAAATCAAATTTGAAACATCTACGATAAATGTCAAGTTTGCTAGGAGATTTTGAAACGTCAAATATTGAATTTGCAGATTTAAATGATGCAACTAGTATAGATGGAGTAGTTACATTTCCCATGACGAATGCACCTTTTTTAATTCGTACAGCTAAAGGTAAGAATTTTAAAAGAGCTAAAAATGAAGAATCTAAAGAATGTTCATCATTTACAGATGAATCTGATGTTTTCTCAGTTTCTAAAGAATTCAGTTCATTTTGTTCAACATTATTTGAAGATCTATAACGTAGCTTTGACTCTGGGGATTTTTCAATGTCAATAGGATCAGATTTTGAATCGGCTTTCCTCAATATTTCTTCTATATTTTTATAAGCACCAGTTCTATTATGCATAAATACTTCAAGACCATTTATTAGTAAAAGGTTTCGACAAGGTAGTTTCTCATTTGTTCCTTTAGATATGCTATTTGTTTCAACTTCCTCATCTATGTGATATTCCGGTAGTCTTGTTAAACTTGATATCCAATATCTCCAAGTTAAACTAGCATGTAGTATAGAAATCGAGTAATCATCATTAATTATAGTTACATTTTTAGCAGCAATGAGACCTCCTAATGGGGATATTTGAAGCGATTCAATATTTATCAGCACATGCAGATTTTTCCAAAGGAAAAGTCTTAATAAATAAGAAACTAAAAATCCCACAAGTCGATTAAAGTAAAATACAAATGCAAGGCCTAAAACTAGAGCTAAAATCCAATCTACTAAGTATACCAAACTGGAATTACTATCGGAACCCGATGTGGCCACCGAAATGAAGCTCGACGTATAGGTCATGTAATTTTCTTAAGATTTTTAGGAATTTCAATTAATTTTGCTTTAATTCTCTATAATTTAAGTCTGTACTCCATATCAGGAAGGTTTACAACGCGAAGATTTGGTGATGGTTGTATGCAGGGACACACTCTAAAATATATATTTTGATAATTTCGCAATCCACAAACAATAACATTATAATCGTCTTTCTTTACTCGTGTTGTTTTAAATCATGTCTACTGTAAATTTTAACGCTGAGAAAGAGAACGTCAATAAGACGGAGTTCAAAAAAGATGCTCAGGGACTTGGAGAGAATTTTAAGGTTTCCAAACCAAAATTAAATAATCAGCCATTAAGAAGGGCTAGAATTCCTTTAGGAGGTAAAGATCAAAATAAAGCATTTCCAACTTTACTGAGATCCAACACCGGCCTAAACACAGGGCCTGTTAACTCGTTGCGGGCCAAACGTCAACCATTGATGGAGAAGAATGCACCAATACTCAGAAAAGCCAATTCATCTTTAGGATTTATTCATCAAAAGAAAAACCCATTAGAAAAACAACTTAATGAACTACAAAGACTTCACATTCAAAAATCTAACCCATTGAAAAACAATTTATTCAAAGCTCCATTCAAAATAGAATCTAAATCAGATTCTTTGAATAAACAAGGAAACTTACCATTATTACCAAGTATTCAACCTTTAACTACAACTTTTTCAAATAATACCCGTATTTTGCATGCAAGTAATTTATTACTGATTGAAGACTCAAAAATTAATGTTGACCCTTTAAAAAAATCTAAAGTTGTTGTTCCACAACACCTAATTGATGATGCAAATAGTGTAGAATCAATTCCTGAAAAAGTATCTGTACCATTTCAACCTCATGATATCCCTTCATTAAATGATGATGATATTGAATTTTTATCTAATCGTGTAAGTGAACGAAATCAATTTGAACATCCGGATATTCAACAAAATGAACTTAAATTAAGATTACAAGAATTTGACCTCGATACAAGTGTTGAAGATAATGAAATAAACTACGAAGATCAACCCAAATCTGAAGATGTAGGTTTGACTGAAGGCGAATTGAATAACCTCTTGGATTTTTAATGATTACATGACTGCATATGGTAACATTAATTGTGTATAAACCTTATATAATATGTACAATAGGTTATGCTTGATTAAATACATGATAAATGATAAATGCATCTACTGAGTTTGACACTCTGGTTGTGCGGTATGCTGTTGATAAGGATTATCTTGGTGAGTTTGTTGCTCTTCTTCTAGTTTGTACTGAGGTAAGTCATTAAAGTTTACGATTGAAAAATCACTGATAACTTCAATATTAGCTGCTGGTAAACTACTTTCATTAATTGTTTGATTGAGTTTATCAGTTGTATTTTGTAAATCATTCGGGAAAAGATTTTTAACTTTAATAAGATCATTCTTTTCCAAATACCAATTATCAGGAGGGAATTCAATTTCCATTTCAATATATAAATCTCCAGTAGAAGGAGTTGAATCAAACCATCTTTTAGTCTTTTGTTTAATTGGCATTCCTTCTCCTTTGACCTTAATGAATTGATTAGGTCTAATTACTTTTCCAGAAGGTATGGAAATATTTATAACTCTTCCATCTAAATGTTTTACAATATTTTTACTGAATCCACAAAGGGCATCAGTAAGAGGAATTTTATACTTGGTAAATAAGTCGTTATCTTTTCTAGTGATTGAAGGATGTTCTTCACATGTGTAGTTCAAAATGACATCACCAGTTTCCTTCCCAGGATATTGATCAGATTCACCACTTAAAACAATTGAACCTTGATTTTCACTTCCCTTTAAAATTTCAAATTCAAGAATTTTCGTCTCTTCTTCAACTTTTTCTCCTTGACATTTCTTACACTTATCTTTAGTACGGAATACTTTCCCAGTCCCTTCACATGTTTTACAATCAATATAATGTTGTGTTACTAGACCTGGTCCAACTCTTTTAATTTTATTAATTGATCCTCTACCTTCACAAGCATTACATTTTCTTGGTTCTGCTTTCTTTTTAGCACCTGTCCCCACACAATTAGTACATATAACATTTCTACTTGATGTAATTTTTATGACTTTCCCTCTAAATAAATCTTCTAAAGTAACTTTAACTTCAATATTGGCATCATCAGTACGAGATACTTTACTTTTTGTTTGATAGCCAAAATTATTCATTCCTTCGAAAAAATTATGGAAATCATTACCTCCATACTCAGCACCTCCTGCTTCATAAAAATTCTCGAATGGATCACTATAAAAATTAGGTGCTGCTCCAGTACCATCAGTTGTACCATAAGTATCATAAGAATCACGACGAGTTTCGTCAATTAAAACTTCATAAGCACTTGAAATTTCTTTAAATTTGATCTCGGCTTCTTCTCTATCTTCAATACTAACTTTATCTGGATGATATTGAAGGGCTAATTTACGATATGCTTTTTTAATTTCAGCACTAGATGCTGAAGATTCAACTCCTAAAATCTGGTATAAGTCAGACATTTCCTGGTATTATTCAATGAAATGTAACTTTAATACTCTGAGATGTTTATAATGGGAACTCTCGGTAGATGGTAACGATTTCAGGTTAAATTAGCTGGTGATGGCAAAAATTATTGATTCAGTAGAAAATTTGTCACTTTTGTATGCGATGTAAGCGACAAAATACAGATTTAATGAGAAAAAAATATGGCGTTATAGGCAGGATTCGAACCTGCGCGGGCAAAGCCCACTAGGACCTGGACCTAGCTCCATAACCAGACTAGGAGACTATAACAACTACGCCATACGCACGAAAGCTTTCGAGCTAAAATTTTTTTCTGATTATAAGCTCAGTAAAATTGGAGGAAGAAAAATGAAGTAAAATAAATTTCAAGTCAACGACTTATCGAATATGTTGATCAGTGTTATGGAGAGCAGGGTTTTGGGGGTGCTTGATTGATTCATCGGAGATTTATTTGTGAATAATGGGTGTGTAGGTTCATAGAATTTTAGGTTGAAATACAGCAATTTAAACTTGTACGACTTAAACAAAAATTAGTCAAAAAGATGCTACTGTTTTAATTCACTCTTGTGCCAAATTTTCTATAGGTGATGTTACTGTATTGCTCTCTGTTCATGTTTCGAGTAAAGTCACAGACCTGTAGAATTCACGACCAATGATTTATACTGACCCACAAGGTTTAGCCGATCCCATTATATCATGATGGTTTGTGAAGTCGAAACATAGCCCTATTAAGCCAAACTTATATCTTGGCTTTATTTGAAAGTTACAATTGACTTTGAGTCAAACCCCCACCGTACCCCATCATCTTGGCATATTTTTGCATTATCGCAAAAAAGTCAATTATTAAGTTTTTTTGCAACAATGCCAGATTTCTACACGTTTTCGACAAAAAATAAAATAATTCTATCCTTACTCCACGTTTCAAAAATAGATACGTTTTACAATACACAGCCCAATTACCAAGCTAATACAGCCCAGTAGTTTACTACGCAATCACACATAATAACAACTAATTGTATAAGCATTTTACCTTGAATTACAAGCTGAATTACACTAAACACAATTTACGTAAGCGAGTAGTTGCAGCAACTATTTTTGGTGATGGCAAATTAGCCAATTATCACCTATCGGACAACAATATCCGTTATTGCAATGCATAAGATGTGACTACACCCCGCAATATAAATCTGACTAAAAACTTGTATGGCAGCAACGTCATGGAGTTAAGCAGAGTGGGGAGCAATTATTCCGAGATATAAAAGGAGGCTAGATGACTATCTTATATAAATTAGATAATAATTATATAGACTTAATTATAAATCAATTAAAAATCAATCAAATGACTCCAATTAACGACGAATTTCCAACTGATGTACAATTACCATATCTTCCAATTAATCACGAAGATGATGGACCTACTGAATTTGACTTGAAAAAAGAGCTTCGTGGTAAAAAAATTGTTTTAACTTCAGCTATTGGTGCTTATACTCCACCATGTTCAAATTTACATCTTCCAAACTACTTGAAGAATTTGAATAAACTTAAATCCAAGGGAATTGATCACCTTGTAGTGTTAACTTCAAATGATCCATTTGTTAATAATGCTTGGGGTAAATCATTAGGTTATAACGATAGTGATAATTATGTTATCTTTGCTCAGGACCCTGACTTAAAATTATCCCAGGAACTTGGTGATAATTACGTAGCAAATATGAAAAAAGAAGGATTGGGATTAAGAACCGGTAGATACGCTGCTCTTATTGATGATGGTGTAGTTAAATATTTAGGTGCAGAAGATGGTGGTGATTTCACTAACATTTCTTCTGCTGACAATATATTGGAAAGGCTCTAGTTGTCGAGTCAACATAATATACAAAAATCAAATACACGTAGTTAGTCGATCGTGACATTTCCACTAATTAATTATCAATTGAAATGATTTCCTTCATAATGGTTTCAATTAGTTAGTATATCTTTATCAGTAGTAGTTTACGGTATTACGTTAGCAGATGCGGGTAACCCTTGAGGGGCACCAACAATAAACAGGTTTCCAATACCAATTGCGTGTTATCTTAAACTCTTTTCACTAACAAAATAAAATGGTATGTTGAACCTAAAGAATTGGGAATGGTCAGTAAGATTGAAGGATGAATTCAATTGATTGATTACTGGTTGAAATTTTCCCCCCAAAAAAAACTCCAATACTAACATCTTTTTAGTCTAGATCTGGGTATGTTTAGACGAAATATATGATTATAATCTAACAAATTAAATACTAACAAAACTAGTGTTGCAGTTGCCGACGAATCCTTGTCAGCTTTCAATGAATTAAAATTAGGTAAAAAATATAAATTTATTATCTTTGCTTTAAATAGTACTAAAACAGAAATTGTGGTTGAACATACTTCAAGTGATCTGGATTATGAAACATTCTTAGAAAAATTACCAGAAAATGATTGTAAATATGCCATTTATGATTTTGAATATGAAATTGGTAATGGAGAAGGAAAAAGATCAAAAATTGTTTTCTTTACTTGGTCTCCAGATACTGCACCAGTTAGAGCTAAAATGGTTTATGCTTCTTCAAAAGATTCTTTAAGAAAAGCTCTTAATGGTGTTGCAGCTGATATTCAAGGTACTGATTTCTCTGAAGTTGCATATGAATCAGTATTAGAAAGAGTTAGCAGAGGTGCTGGATCTCATTAAATATGAAAAGTTAACTTTAGTACTTTATAGTTCAATAATGACAAACAAAACAAATTCACCGTATACTTTTGACTACTTCTACTTGAATCTAATTACTTCTCTTTACTCCTAATCATTTCTAATTACAATTAAGTTTTTAACCTTTACTTTTCACAATCTCCATTCAGCCCCTTCCAGTGCAATTTTCAATTCTTAGTTAAATCATTTTTTACTCAGCGCGATAGAGAACGGGGAATATTTTATGTATCTATAGGTATATTTTTATTCAGTAATTGAGTGGTTGAAAATTTCATTATTAATTACCAAATAGTCAATTTTAATTTTTAAGTTTAGTTAATATCATTTATATTGTTTTGCTATAGTTAGCATTACAAATTATATATTGAAATTTCGAAGTTATCACTTAAAAACCTCTTCCCAATAAAGAAAATTTTTGGAAGAAAAAACTTGATAAAAATTTAATAATTATGCCACCAGTTAAGCTCCCTAGAGCAACATTGGAGCAAAAGATTAAAATATTAGACTTTTATCATCTGTCAGGAAGGCCACAACTGGAAACTGTTGAAAGATATAAAAATGAAATTTCAATTTCAACCTCATCATTTAGTGAATGGCTTAAAAATGAGGATGAATTAAGAGAAAGACTTAATGAAGCTGGACTGTCATCTTTTTCAAAAAATAGTCGAAGAAAAGTTAAATTTAAATATGAAAAAATTAATCATGCAATGGATATGTTAGTTCAAAGAAAACTTGAAAATAATGAACCAATTAATGAACCAATTTTAAGAGAGCATTGGTCAATTTATGCTCATCAATTTGGTGTTGATGATCCAAAAAGATTAGTTGGTTTTAGTCATGGTTGGTTATCTCAATTTAAAAAACGCCATGGTTTAAATAAACAAAGAATGAATGGTGGTTCTGCTTCTCCAAGAAGTAATGATTCAAATCTGGGTACAAATTCTCCAAATTTAGTTCCTCAATCAAATGGTAATTTATCAAAAGTTGGCTTAAGTCTTTTAAATGGTTCAAATCCTACAAATAATAATATTTATGATCCTCGTTATAGAGATTCAAATGGTGATAAAGATTCTACAGCTTTTGAACCTTCAGGTTCTCCTTTAGTACCTCCTTCAAATGATAATTCTTCTGGTAAAACAAGAGTTACGAGGTCTGCTCTTAAAAGTCAAGGTAATCATGATACTTCTGATGACTTCAACAATACTGCATCTAATACTTTTGATCTTATGAATCCTCTGTCTACATCTCGTGCTAGTTCAAATAGTGCTCAAAATTCTGGAGCTCAATTTAGACCTCAAGAAGGTTTAAGTTTTTCAAATGGTCCTTCACATTTAAATTTCCCAAATTATCCCCTTTATAATCAACAATCACCTCCTGCTTTTAGTCAATCAACTAATGATTCAAATTCAGGTTTTCAAACTCAAATTAGAGCTCAATTTGAAAAACGCAATCATTTTGATCAACAAAAGCAAGCCCAAGCCCAAGCCCAAGCACAAGCAGCAGCACAAGCCCAAGTTCAAGCCCAAGTTCAAGCCCAAGTTCAAGCAGCACAAGCACAAGCACAAGCAGCAGCGCAAGCACAAGCACAAGCAGCGGCACAAGCACAGGCACAAGCACAAGCACAGGCACAAGCCCAAGCCCAAGCACAAGCACAAGCCCAAGCACAAGCACAGGCAGCAGCCCAAGCACAAGTACAAGATCAAGAACAAGCACACCAAAGGCTTACAAGGTCTAGAGTTACGAAAAACGGAATTAATGGTAATAATAATTTAGTACCTGATACTTCACCTAGTCAACGTAATGAATCAGTTCGTGGAAGTCAAGATGGTCAAAGTAATCTGGAAAATACCAATCCTAATCAACAACAACAAACGGGAACCGGTACTCAAGAATTGGGACTGGGAATCAATGCTTCAGATATTGAAAGATTTATTTATATGTTTGCTGATAGATTTTTCCATGATCATCAATATGACTATCCACAAACTGTTAAAATTTTCCAAGAATTTAAAAATTCATTTTTTAATGAAAGAATAATTAACTTACGGTCTATGCAAAATCAAATGTATCAAATACCACAACAAGCTATTCCACAAGTTCAAGAGACTGAGTCATTATCTGGAATTGATGATTTCTTCTTAAGGGCATCACAAGATGTTGATGGCCAATTAAACGGTAGACGCAAAAATAGAAGTCGAGGAGAAACATCAAAGAAGAGATGGAATAAGCATTAGGTAATGTAAATGTATTATAGTATTTAGTCGTTAATAACTGGTTGAATATATAACGTGAGAGGAGCGAAAGTAGAGCGAAAGTAGAGTGAATTGAAAGACTTGAAGTACTGAAGTAAGTATAAAGTAAGTGTGGGGTCACAAACAACAGCCATGTTATAGAAAATAATTATGTGGATAGTTTTTACAAAAGGCGGTGACTGTCTACGTCAGTGAATGTCTACATATAATTAACATTATAGAATTTAATGCAATTATCTATTATACATATATACATCATAAGACATCAGTGAAATCAATTTCTCCATTTACATTATTTTGGTATACGAAACGAGCCTGCTCTGTGAGATGCAAATGAGTAACATTTTCTTGAATTTCTTGATCAAGTTTATCGTCATTAGCAATAGTTACTGTAACTTTTGGTTTAATATCAGAGTTTCCAGCTTTTTTAGGACAGTCTGAACAATTTGCACATTTTTTTGTACCATCTTCTAGGACGATTTCTCTACCGCTATTACATTTTTCTTGTTTGGGATCTGGTTGAAGTTTTAATTTATGTTTATGAATATGACGAGTTCCTTTACGAACTCTTGGTTTTGTTACATTATTAGTATCTTCAAATGAAGGTGATTTATTTATAAGCGTAGAAACGTATGGATCATTTGCATGCTTAGCATACATATAATTTCTTAACGCCATTATGGTTTAAGCAAAATTGAGTTCATGGATTAAGTTCCGATATTTATGTCAAAATGCAAAAACGTACGATTGGCTGAATTGTCCGGTGCCTGATCGCATTAAAAGTGGTGCCATTATGGTTTTGTGTCAATTTAGCTGCCTAATTGGGAAATGGTTGCAAATGAGCGACAATGAATATAACTTTGAAGATGCTAGAAGGGTGACTGGAGCTGACAGCAGAAAGGGGGGGCAGAACTGATAGTGGAGAGACTAACAGCGGAGAGAGACCGGCAATCAGGAGAGTATTGGCACATCCTTGGAAAAATTGGAATTATTCTTATGGTAGTACGGAGAGTTCATATTAGTCTTTACACTGTATTGTGGGGCGTATACCGACAGCGCTCTATATATGTAATACACTCCTATGGGTACTTATCGATCGAGTAGAATACTATAGCTATGATATATGAAGGCGATACAAATATGATACAAAGGCAATACGGTGCTGTAGTTAACAAGCTTGTCATCTAATCGTGCCATTTATTCGTACTTTACTTGATCTGTAATCTACCTCGAATATTATCCATTTTAGTCACACTTTGTCGGTAGTTTGGTTATTCTATACTATACCTACCTATACAGTACTTTGTACTTTAATTCATCTGTGCTAAGTTCGCGTCTGTACGTTTCCCTGTACTATAAAGTACGTTACGTACCCTACTTTACCTGTCTCTTCCATACCTCTGTATATCGATTAATTAATCACTTCTCTACTAATTTATAATCTAATCTATTATTCAGTCTATATTACATCATATATTCGTCTATCTAATTGATAGCTTTACTTTGTTGGTAAGTGGAGCATCTAATTCCAATAATCATTATACCAACTACAATGGAAAGAAATTTGTACCGTAAATTATCATCAACTACCAGAGATTTCTTGGGTTTCCGATGTGATATTGATTGTTTCTTAGCATCTTCACCGAAAACTAATTGTTTTAAGTGACCGAATATAGTAAAACTTGCTTCATCTTCTGATTCCCATTCTTCTGAATCACTATTACTTCCAAATTCATGCTTTTTCATATGAAATACTTGTGATTTATATTTTTTAAACTTTCCAGTTTGTGAAGTACTACTATCAGCATCTGAATCGATAAGATCACTATCATCAAAATTAAGATAATCGTTAATTCCAGAAGAAAAAATTCTTTGACTATACCGTTTTTGATGCTTTAAAAATCCATAATCATCTTCATCAACATCATTAACATCTTCATCATCTATTTCAACTTCATTTATAAAATCACTACTAAAAGTAAACTTATCATTAGCTTCATATGGTAATAGTCCAATACTTAGTAATCTAGATGCCTGTAAGTTATTATTTTGTTTAGCGCTAGCGCCATATTTCTTTGATAAAATTGGATTAATTGAAACTGATCTTAATACTCGTTTCTTATGAATAAGCATATCTCTTGATTTTTCTATTAATTTTGCATCTGAATATTCAATTTTACGATTATTTGCTGGATTAAGTGATTGTCTACTTGATAATTTCTTGATATTCTTCTTTTGTTTTTGAATTTCAAAACCAATATATGATAATAATTTTTCATTATGTAATTTAAGTGATTGTAACTCAAATTTAAGTTTCATAATTTCTTGTTTTGTAATATCATTATGATTTGGATTCAGGTCAAGAATTAAACTTGATCTTTTAGATGATGGATTGGTTAATAATGAATTTCTATTAGATGGTGTATCATATCCACCGTTTAATGCTAAGAAAGCAGAATTTCTAAATGCTTTACTAGTTTGTTTAAAATCAGGATCATTGGGTTGATTAGTATTCTCTTCTTCATCAATTATATCACATTTATGATTATGTTCACGTTCAGGAACCGAACTACTTCTTATTGCCAGTTCTAAAGGTTCAAATTCAACTTTAATAGGTAATATATCATGAGAATTATACCTTGAATGATGTGGTTTAGAATTAGAGTAACGTTTTTGAGTTTGTGATTTATTAATTGATGAATCAATATCAAAAAATGAAGTTGTATTTGCATTAAGAAGCTTCAAAGGAGATAAAATAAATTCATCATCATCAAAATTTGGAGATCCAATATTTGATTTTAATTTTAATGGTAATGATTGACGTTTACTCTTTTTTAACTCAGGATCAGGGGATGGAGGGAATTGTTGATTATTTGTTGGAGGAGGAAATTGAAAATTATTTGAAATTGATAAAGATTCATCAGTATTATAATTATTTTCAGCCTTGATTGGAGATGAAGATTCTAATTTATTATTTTGTAAGTCATCCACTAAATAACTTAACATTTGACTATTTTGTAAGTCTTCTTCATCAGAATCTTCTCTCAACAAATCATTTATGGTATGAACATTATGAATTATACTATTATTATGTGAACTATTTTTTGAAATTGGGAAAATACTTGAATCTTTATTATCAATATTATAATCTTCAGCTGGTGAAGTTGCTTGAGAAGATTTTGATTCAACTTCTTTTGTAAGGTATTCAATTTGATCTATAAGAACTAATTTTGAATTTTGTTCAAGTTCAAAATTACTTTGAAGAATTTTAAATTCTCTTTGTAATTTATTTAATTTATCTAAACTTTCATTATCTTGTAAATTTTGTTTATTTTTTGATTCTTGTTTTTCAAAGATGAGTTTATTGACTTTATCTTGAAGTTCATTAATGATTTGTTTATAATAAATTAATTCTTTTTCATATAGTTGTTTATCTTTATTATGATCTAAATCTAATTTTTTCAATAAAGTTTCATATTTTAAAATTTTTTCATTTTGATCATTTATTAATTGATTTTTTGAATTTAAATTGTATTCTAATTGATGGAAATCATTACTAAGATTATTACTTGAAACTAGTAGATCAGTATACTGTTTTTCAAGTTTTGTATAATCTTTTTGAAGATTATTCAATAAATTAGAATTTTGATTATTATTATTATTCATACTCCTGGGAGTTCTTCTGGGGGATCCATGAGGTTGTAATTTAGATGGTGTTGGTAAAGGACTTTTATTGGAGTTAGAATTCAATGAATTTAATGAATTTAAAGAATTTTTATGACTTAATGGGATTGTTGAACGTGGAGGTGTAGATGGAGGAAATGAATAAATTATAGATGGATCATTCTCTTTATCAATGAAATTCATCATTCAAAAAGAAAAAATGGCCCACAAGAAGAAATTCAATAAATAAACAGGTTGCTGGGGTCGTCAGGTCGTAATCAGGAATTAACTTTGTTGGTTGTTAAGTGAATCGTCTAAAGTAGATTTTTAATAAACGACTGAAAATAAAACCACAAAACTAACTTGTTAAAAATTAGAACAAAACAAGTAAATTATTCAAATGAAAGTAAAGAAAAGAAGGAATGAAGTTGGTTTAAACGTTTTTGACACTACAATTAAGGGAAATAGTAAAGGTTTTAAGTGAAAATAAGTTATAATTGTTGTGCTTTTATTTGTTTGTATTTCCTAATTGGGCCAATGGTTGTAACCGGAACCAAAATCCGAAACACCCGTACCGCAGAAGCTAAATAGATTTTAAATGGTTCTTGGAAAGTGCCACAGCGGGAAAAAGTATTGCCTTGAATCACCTAATGCCAGAATATCCCTTTTAAATCAGTGAACCGTTTATTTTTATATCTCAGTGTAGGTAGCTTGTGGTAAGTTGCATCGTGGGACGATTGTATCAATCAAGATTGTGCTTATTGGTGTACGGATGTGCTTTGCGAAGAATATGATGTACGGATGGGTTTTTTCACACCAGGTTTACGGAGGTTACTCAAGATTGTGATGTACGGATCTATGTTTGGGCGATTGCGTTATCGTTCGGAAACCTCCGAGATCATTATCGCTATAAAACTGGACGTAACTCCATATTTTGTCATACAAAATATTTTTGAAAATGGTTAAAGTATATAGTGAAAAACAGTTCCACGATGAAATCGTTTGTAACTACACTGATGTTATTGGTGAAAAATTGGGCGGAAAAGTCTTGAAGTTCTCCGATGAATGGTTTGCTGCTGCTGAAAATTTAATTAAGCCAAAACCTCCAATTAGAGACGCTACCAGATTTACTCACGCTGGTGCTTGGTATGACGGTTGGGAAACCAGAAGACATAACACCGAAGAAGCTGACTGGGTCATCTTAAAAATGGGTGTTTCTTCTGCTAAATTAATTGGTTGTGAAATTGATACTGCCTTCTTTAATGGTAATCATGCGCCCCACATTTCAGTTGAAGGTGCTACATTGAGCGATGATGATGTTTCTAGAGATATTAAATGGCAAACTGTCATTGACAAAGTCGAATGTGGTCCTTCTCAAAAACATTTTTTTGTTAGAGATTCAATCACTGAAGAAAATTTCACTCATGTTCGCTTAAGAATGTATCCAGATGGTGGTATTGCCCGTTTCAGATTATTTGGTACTGTTATCCCAATTCGTCCAGCTGATAAATCGACCGTATTAGATTTAGCTTCTGTAAACAATGGTGGGGTTGCAATTAAATACTCTGATCAACATTTTGGTTCTGCAGACAATTTATTACTTCCTGGTAGAGGTCATGATATGTCTGATGGTTGGGAAACTAAAAGATCAAGAACTCCAGGTCATGTTGATTGGGTTATCATCAAGTTAGGTGCTGTTACCAAACCAGAAAAGGTGGTTATTGATACCGCCCATTTCAGAGGTAACTTCCCTCAAAGAATTACAGTTAAAGGTATTAACGTTGATTCTGACGATAAGGTTCCTGCTCACGATTCTAAAGAATGGAATAGTTTGGTTCCTGAATCCAAGACTGGTCCGGATAAGGAACACGAATATAAAACAAAATCCACTGAAACTTACTCTCATGTATTATTAACTATCATTCCAGATGGAGGTGTAAAGAGAGTCAGAGTTTATGGTACCATCGCATAGGTAAAAGGACGTGAAAAGTATTTATTCATTGGTGGGTGTAGCAGTCAGTAGATTATCAATATAGAATACTGACACATAATGTAGAATTATCGAAATCAGTAGTTTTGTAAATTATGAGCTTGAGTAGCCTGCTCATCTCAGGTCTTCTCATACGCATTTTGGTGATATTTTTGAATACTTTAAAATGAGACACATATCCACAGAAACTCTCTTGGGGTGTATAAACCAGCGGATACCGACAAGAGAGTGTCTTAGCAATCCCGAATGGCTAGATAAAGACATTTTAGAAGAATCTTCACAGATTTTGGTGGCTCAGACGTTGAAGGAAGTAATTCCATCCAACGCATACTATGCCAAACTATTCCTCAAAGAATTTGTTTCCGTAATAGAGTCCCAATCGGAAGAAGTATCAGAAGAAGTATACGAGCTTTTCGGAGACCCTCAGTTGTTTACAGCTGTAGAAAACCCTCCAACACAACGAGATATTGTCAAATACTCCATCGCATCAACTACTATCAGTATAGAAGAATTTCCTAGACTTATTTCAGGCCATGGTACTACTGGACTACGCACATGGGAAGCAGCATTGTATTTGAGTGAATACTTCGCCAAATCAGCCGAAATTTTGAAAGGTAAAACCGTTTGTGAGTTAGGAACTGGCACAGGGTTAGTATCGCTATATCTTTTATTGAGTAGAATAGGCGTGAAACTGATGGTGATTACAGATGGAGATGCCGCTTTACTCGATAATCTTAGCAGTACATTTGAACTCAATGGGATTTCTACTGATTCACACCCATTCAAGACTCAACAGCTCCTCTGGGGAACTACCAACCCGAAAGATACTGAAAATTACATACACCCACCACCTCACTCAGACATAGTGGTGGCGGCAGATGTGACCTACGACTCCAGAATCCTCCCTCAGCTATGTGATACCATTGAAGATTTCTTTACTGGTGGAGCTACATTAGCAATAATTGCAGCCACGGTAAGAAACGAACAGACAATACTAGACTGGGAAAATCATCTCAATTCCCGTTTTTTGTGGCGCCTAGCAGAAAGATGCATCGACCCAACCGCCGTACCATCTAGTTGTTGGTACAGATCAGGAACTGCTCCTATAAACATATATTATATAGAATCAAATTAATTCAAGTATACTCACCCGTACACCCACACAGTGCGTCTACCGATTTCCATCAGAGTTTTTCATTGGCTAGCGCGCTGCTCCGACCTCGACCGCACAATTGAAAGTACAACAAAATTTTAAACTACTAGTAAAGTAAAACATAATGGCTGTTCCAAGATTCCCAACCCCAGTTTTCAAAGTTTACTGGCCATTCGCAGCTGGTGGTATGTACAAGCAAAAGACAATGATAAGAAGAGGATAATTGCAAGAAAAACCTGTAGGAGTAAAAGTGAAAAATCAAAGAAGAGACACAATTTCAAGAAGACAAATCGACACATGAATCCAACAGAAGTTTCAAGCGACAAAGAGATAAGAATTAAAACGACAATCTAAAGAACAATTGAAGGAACAATTGAATCAAGTTTCGAGATATTGTTGTATTCGAAGTTTCCAGATACTCAATCAAAATTGTTATTCAAGTACAACAGGTCATGGTTGTAATCATCTTTGAAAGCTGTATTTGATCCAATGGTACACTCAGCATGCCATGGATTCACTCACGAATGGACTCGCAAATACCATGGACCAACATATAGAAAGAATGATGAGAATAAACGGGTATTGCAATTACCAGATCTATCATTTTTGATTGAATATTACTAACATTTTAGCCACCATCACCTACTACTTGATCTACAAGGGAAGTGTCGCTTCCATGAATTCTGATGAATTCATCAATGATCCAAGACATCCAAGATTTGCCTCCGGTGGTAAATTCATCGACTTGGAAAAAAGAGATTAGTTCAGCATTACGATAGATTCATGAATGAACATCATATGATAGTGAGTGTAGAGAGCATGTAGATGTAGAGCAAGATCAAGAGACGAAGCAACAGAAGAGTAGAAATAACAGAGGTAAGAGCAAGAGGAGAAGCAATTGAAGAATCAAGAGAGGAAGCAATAGACAAGCATTTCATAAACGTGGAACAAGTAGTGAAATATTTCTTAGCTGCTGATACTTTGCGGTTTTATTTTAGGTTTGGATATACGTAATATTCTATGATTTACGTACCGTCACACAGTGAAATTGTTCCGTCAACTACGTTCTGCCGGCTTACTTGGCAGTTGGCCGAAAAGTCAGGGCAGGACGATCTGGAGACATGAAATTTCCCGGACGGATTTATCAAGCCCCGGCCGGTTCATTAAAGCTGGGTTATACAAGCTGTCAGAACAATTGATATAACAGTGGTCGGTATAGCAGAACAGCTAGAGACGGTCAGAAAATGACACTTCCCGAAACGCTGAACCAACTTCAAATCATCAGAAACTCACATGCTTACACCGTCACTGCAAATCAGGTAATAAAAAGCAGGCCCTTGAATCACCATGTAGTGATGGGAGTCTGAACGGCTGAATGCACGTCTACTTAGAATACGACAAAGTTGTTGCCGACAAGTTTGACGGCTGAGAATTTCAAATGGTGTCTATTCAGCTCCCATTTGGGATCCTGATGAACCAGGGGTTTCTGGACAGAAGTCTACAGAGTCTGTGTCTCCGAGGCTTTCTTGGATATAACAAAGTCACCAGTTCATAGAATTGCCTCCAGAGTCAATTTGACAATAGGCAATTGAAGGATGAGATACACTGTCTTTGACAATTATGCTTATCACAATAAACCGAAAGAATTTGTCTCTGTGTAAATTCATGCAGCTATCTATGTATGAATTTATCTTCCAAGTCTACAGTTCAAAAACAGGAGTTGAGTTTCCGTATCTAGCTTATGAGGTGCAGACAATTGACAGCTTTCATTTCTTAAATTAGCAATTGGCTCAGATAGGAAAAATTCATGGGAACAATGATGCGCTAAAGTATTTCAGGATTTCACTTTAATGATGGTGCAGAAGAAGTGAAGTAGTAGTAGAGCATAGAATTGTTTAGGACCCTTATGGGTTTTACGAGATAATTGACATTATCTGAAGTTTAAGTTGTACCGTATCGAAATGTGCAAAACGTAAAATTCGTAAAACATTAATCTACGGTCTATGCGCCAGAAAAATGTCGCAATTCGTACCCCTTAAAATCCGGATTAACATTCTTCAAATCGGGAGGAATGGCAGCCCACGGATAGACCCGACCAATAGCTAAGTGACAGACTTAACTACGTCATGAGACAGGATTATTTTCCCAACTATTTAGGAGTATGCGAGACGACAGAAGGTAACTTGGCTGATTACTAGCTAGACAAACAAAACCAATAGAAACAAGCAACTTTAATCATGTAAGAAATCAAATTCAAAGTATATAAACAGGAAAGTTAAAAAACGATATAGTCGTGTGATGACTTGTGTGGTTATATGTCAAGTTTTCCTACTTGAAATCCTGGTGCGACGGCTGCAAATGCGTATGCAGCAGTAAAGAGTACTCGAAGGGTATTGTAACAGGCAATAGTTAGCTCGGTTACAGTATAAGATCTCCACTCACCCACGAGGCCTTTCATATCTGCTTAGGGTAGCTGCAAACTAAGCTTAAATTGCAAAGTTTATGAAATGGTAAAAGTCATGCCGTTCGAGGTTTGGCGGTGTTGAAACGCCGATACAAGATGTTGTCATGGACATTCCTTGACCCACGTAATGACACCTAACGAAACGCCAGGAAAAGTAACGGTGACCAGTGACTTGACTGATCGATAATCACAATTGATCAGCACTAATTAGAGGCGGCCCAAAGCAGCAAAACTCACCCCAATTTCAGTATAGAAACTTCAGCCCGAAACCAAGCGTAACGCAGCCGGGTCTATCAAGTATGATGCGATAGTCACTGCCGGCATCCAAGTAACAAGTCCGATGGTAGTACTATGGTAGTACCCCTAGTACTGACTATCTGTAGTATGACCTTGGCCCCACGACATCCTGGTATGGAAGGCGCGACATGGGACGGCCCGTTACACGCGTCGGAATGGGTGGATTAAGGTTTTCCGTTAACGCATGGTCCTCATCACAACCATATTTAGTAATCTGCACCTCAATAGAAATACAGTAATCTCATTGGACCAAAACCTCAAAATAACAAGTTTTTTTTTTTTCACAACGTGTAATTCTGCTATTGTGTAAGATGGATAACAATCGCAGCGGTTAAATCCAGCTAAATAATACCGAAAAATACTGTAGATAACACAATGCGAAAATTTTCACCTAATTTGGGTGACTTAATATTCCTAACTGATTATTCCAACGTATATAATTAACCAAAAATATACGGAAATTTTTCTTGTTAAGTTTTCGTTAATTTTATTAGCTTCCTTACAAAACATTAATTTGGGTTAATTTAAATATTGAAACTCATGAACGACTCTAATATGAGCTCACCTAATGAGAAGGTGACTCAACAAACGACTCGTGAAGAATTTGAACCAGTTGAAAGTCACCGTACTTATAATTCATATGATAGTCAAGGAGAATATTCATATTATTCCGAGTATGAAGAAGGTAATATATTTCATAGATTTATTGATTCTTTTAAACCTTATGATTATTCAATTTTACCCGATATCCTTAATCCAACTATGAGTGGAGGTTCAGGTAGTTATACTAATGATGATAATATAAGTCATCCTATAAGAACAGGAAATCCAAAAGAACATCCTTATCATCCTCAATTTGATTATAGTAGATTATCTGAATTAGAAAGAGCTGCTATAGTTACATCAACTGCTCCTTTAACAAGATCTTTAAAGGCAAGACATCTTTCTATGATTAGTGTTAGTTCTTCTATTGGTCTTGGTTTATTTGTTGGTACAGGTTCTGCTTTAAGCTCGGCTGGTCCGTTTGGTTTATTGCTTATTTGGTTATTTGTTTCTTCAATTATTTATGTGACAATGTCTACTTTAGCTGAATTAGCTGCAACTTTCCCTGTTTCTGGTTCTTTCGTTACTTATAATACCCTTTTTGTTGATTCTTCTTATAATTTTGCAATGGCTTGGAATTATGCTTTACAATGGCTTGTTACTCTTCCTTTAGAATTAGTTGCTGCTGCAATTACTATTGATTATTGGCAACCAGGTGTAAATCGTGCTGTTTTCGTGGCAGTTTTTTACGTGGTTATAATGATTATTAATCTTTTCGGTGTAAAAGGTTATGGAGAAGTTGAATCTGTTTTTAGTGTTATTAAAATCGCTGCTGTTGTGGGATTTTTAATCTTAAGTGTGGTTTTAGTTTGTGGTGGTGGTCCATCTAATGAATTTATTGGTGGTTCAAATTGGCATTCTCCTCAAGGAGGTATGTTTAATGAAAGTGCCCCATTTAAGAACATGTGCTCCACGATATTCACAGCTGCTTTCAGTTATGCTGGGGTCGAATTATATGGACTCGCTTCTGCTGAAACTAAAAATCCACTTAAAAGTATTCACAGATCAAAGAAAAACTTAGTTTATTACGTTTTGGTATTTTACATTTTAGCAGTTACCATGGTTGGACTTCTTGTTTCTTATAAATCAGAGGAATTAATTGGTAGTGGAGGAAGTGCAGCAGCTGGTGTTGATATTAATGTTAGTCCTTTTGTTATTGCTATAAAAAGAGCACAAATTCCTGCATTACCATCAATCATGAATGCTGTTATCATCATTACTACTTTATCCATTGGTAATAGTTCAGTTTATGGATCTTCAAGAACTTTAGCTGCTTTAGGTGCTTTAAGACAAGGTCCAAGAATTTTAGGATACATCGATCGTAATGGTAGACCATTAGTTGCATTAGGAGTTCAATTTATTATTGGGTTACTTTGCTTTTTAGTAGCCATGCCAAAAGAAAGTACAACTATTGATGTTTTCCAGTGGATGCTTAGTATTTCTGGATTAGGTTCACTTTTAACTTATTTCTCAATTTGTCTTTGTCATATAAGATTTAGAAGTGCATTAAAGTCAAGAGCAAGAGAACCAAAAGATGAATTAGTTTATTGTGCTAGTGTTTACGGATCATATTATGGACTTATTACAATTCCAATTATTATGGGACTTCAATTTTGGGCATCATTATTCCCACCAGGAAGTTCAGGAGCTGATTTAGAAAGTTTCTTTAAAAGTTATATGGCAGCACCAGTAATTTTGGTGTTTTATATTGCTCATAAGCTTTACGCATGGTGGTTTATGAAAATCCCATTAACGAAACTTTACTTAACTAATGAAGAGATTAATGTTGACGCTGGTAGAAGAGACATTGATCTTGAAGTTATCAAGCAAGAAATGGCAGAAGAAAGACTTGCATTGAAAGAAAAGAATATCTTCATTCGTATAGCTAAATTCTTCTGTTGAGTATCTGTAAAATACTTTGTAATATATAGGGTGCATAATATAATGGTAATAACGTAATTTTGTCGAGCCATAACGAGGAAAGAGGAAGAGGAAAGGGGAAGAGAAAAGAGGAAAGAGGAGGAAGAATGAAAGATAGAGGAGGGAGAAACAGACTTATGAATTAGGATATTACTAGCGCCGGAGTTCACCGTATCTACCAATGGCTTTAGTTAATAACAATACAATTGTCAAATCAAAAACCCAAGCATAATTGACAACAATGACATACGAAAGCCGGTTAATATTGTAATTTAAATAATAAATGTACTGAGAATTGACAATCAATTACCCCAATAGTTCACCGGATAAAATGGCTACAACCGAAGATTATAAATCACACCAATATCAAGATATCGGCTAGTCCATTATTGGCAATTTGTATCCTAAACAAGGAAGTCATTACGAGTTAAAATTGACGCAAGTTCGTTAATGAATATGTAAATACTCTATAAGTGCAAAAATTGATGCAAGATTATCAAGTTTATGCAAATTAATGCCATTAAATCTTAAAAGGAGATTGGTAATGTAGATTAAAGCCTTAGATGGTTTATGTAAATAACGCCATTGTCAAATATATGTTTAACCGCTTATCAAGATGAGTATATGCTGAGATGATTTTATCATAAAACAATACTAGATATTAACGGATTTAACTACAAGAATTTTAGGAAATTAGTTTTAATAGGTTTAAATTCGTAAAAAGTTAAGATTTTGATTAAATCCAGTAATGATCGATGACATTCTTAACGTTACTAATTGTTATTAATCGGTATTTTAATCTTAATCTTTACAATCGGATTAAATCGGCTTTTAAAATCGTCTCATTGTAGTTAAAACAATAGACTAATAAATATCATTATTTTGAGTACCGAACTAAGTTAAGGGGTACTTATTATTAAAGAGCCATTAGTACTTTGTGATTCAAAAAATATGCGGCAAAATACTTAAATGGGACTGATTATTGTTGAATGATAAATAGATTGGCGGAAATTGTAGTTGGTCAATTCATTAATAAGGAAACCCCTGTTGAAAATTTACCAGGGTTTATTGAAGGGTTGCATTAGTTTCTTTTTGAACATAGCCGGTATTTTATTGCCAATAAGGTTTTGAAAAATTTCGTTAACTTGACAACAGTTCAGAGAAGTTATTCAAGTTTTTCACTACTACTTTGGCTAGGGTCAATATTTGCAAGTTACACCACCTGCATGTACTAATGTCAGTCGGGAATGTTTTAATTTTAATTATGCATTTAATGAAGGAGAATTGCATAATGCACATGAAGTACAAGGATGCAACCTTTGAAAGGGAGCAATCAAATAATTAAGCTAAGCTTTAAGATAAGGTTTATAAGAAATTTGTAGTAAAAATTAATGTAAAATTAATGATGTGATTAGAAACTACACGTTTTACTAGATAAGTATTGACATTAATATTTACGTATTGAGTATGTATAGGCCGTAGTTTAAAAGAAATGAATGAGAGACCGGCTCTAAATGCAAAAATGAAAGTTTATGGAGGAGAAACAGAAATAAGCCATTTTCTATAATTATTTAAAATAAGTTCATGATTATTTGAATTAAATTCGTTTGATTGAATATGATTAATTTGTTTTGGTATATTATAATCTTTTGTTGTAATTTCATTATCTTGTACTGATTTAACTGCTGTACAAGGAACTGTAGGATGATGATTCAGTTTACAAAAATCACATTCAAATAACCAAGTTTGATTCATTGATGAACCAATTGAAGAAATTGATGAATGTCTCAGCAGAGTTCTAAGTTCATCAAATGTACTTTCAACAAAACTATTTGAAATATCTTCATCTAAATCAAATTCAAAATCATAATCATAATTAAAAGTTTTCTGATTTTCTAAATAATTTTCATAAAATTCAACGCATGCTTTAATATCTTGATCTCGACATTCAATTGAACAATATAATGAACCTGAATCACAAGGTTTTCCATGAGCCAGGCAATAATCTTGAAACATATTATTAATTCACTATTTAAGTGTTAATTAATATATATACTTTAAAATATTTTGAAAATGATTTTATGTTTCTTATATATTATTCATTAAGTTACTACCCCATTTGCATAACCTACATTGCAACCACTATCTGCATTAACTGTTTAGTCACAATGGCACAATAGGGGTGGTGGTATGTGACTTGATTACCGAAAGGGTACCGTGGTGGTGGCGCACGACTGTCAGTAACATGTGCGAATGGTTCGTAGTTGGAAAACATAACCGGTGAAAACTTCAACCACAATTTAACATGCTTCACTCATTTGCTATATTTGATCGTCATTGTAATTGTATATACAATCGAGAGTTCATTAATGAATCTACTAATATTGATAATAATTCAGATGCATCAAAATTACTATTTGGAATCGTCTACTCTTTAAAAAATATAGCATCAAAATTAGCGGATGAACAAATTCCAAATTTTCTAAAATCTTTTTCAACAAATTCATTCCGAGTTCATTATTATGAATCTCTTACTAACCTTAAATTCATTTTAATTTCTGATGTGTCAATAGATAATCTACAAAATGTTTTATGGGAACTTTACTCAAATTATTACGTTCGTCTTATATCGCAAAATTACTTAACAGATGTTGATTTTAAAACTGAAGATGATAAACTTATGAATCCAATCTTTGTAGCTGAAACTGATGCTTTCTTAAAATCATTACCGATTTACAATTGAAGTTTGAGTTAATTTTGAAAATATCTCATTGATTTGACTAATCTTACCTGTTTTAAAATTCCGAATATCCTTCAATGAATCCCGACGCTTACCGATACTTAACTGACTTATATTACCAACTTTTACTAATTAATCCCTTCTATATTAAACCCTAAAATCTATCGATAGATTAACAATAACACTCAAGATTTAATTAATTCCGTCGATTATTTTGAACCATCCCTAACATTTAGGTTACCAAGTTGGGAAATCATTGATTTAACTTTGTTCGCCACATTCGATGATAATTTAAACTTTTCACCGTTATACCCGATCAAAAATTCAAAAATTTCATTCTGTATTCCATAGCCCCAATATCGTCAAGTTTGCAATGTACTACAAGGTCTCAAATTTACAACTCATCTTATTCGGCTACAATCTATTTATCAATTGACGATGAGGCAATTCGGTACATCAGTAAGATTACGACTCAGTAAAAGTCAAATCAGCAACCGGTGTACGGTATTTTTAAGTTCTATATAGCCATAATTTCGCAATAGTTTTTCGCATTCGTATCGGGTGCTAAATTTCTCCGATTACCGACAGCAACTAACTACGGTTGCAATTCGTACCAAATTACAAATTTACTAATACCAATTGAGGTTAGTGATTAAAAAGAGAATGTTGAGGTTGATATTTACTTCAATAATTCAACATTAATTCACGACGCCAATTACTTTGGCGTGTTTAACCGTATGATTGTCATTCTTCACTCTATCTAATTCTCTTAAGCATATTAAACATTATTGAAAACAATCATTTGTAGGTTAGCCATTTGTTGAATCAATTGGTGCTTCTCCTCTTTAATATAAAGCCCAGAACTAAGGTATTCTGGTTCACAAACGACTTCTACTTTGTTGAACGTGGTTAGTACGATTTAGTTATCTTGTTTTTATGCACCCTTAATTTTGGGGTGGCTTCTACATCTTGTAAACCTGTGTCTGATATGTATGCTTGCTTCTTATGAATATGTTTATTCACATGGCTATTGTTGAAGTTTGGTTTTTTGGAGCGAGTACTTCCGCAACATAATCATTTCCAGGCATCATTGTCTTAAATGGTGAAATGTTGCAGAATATCGGATGGCGCACTACGATGTAAGAAACTAAAACAAAGAAACCAGCTCCCGGGGAAGGATCCCGAGAATTCTAGATCCAAACATCTTCATTTAGATGATGCTTTGTTGGATTCAAGGCGAGTAACTGATGGCAGAATTCTCAATATAAACATGCGGATTTCACTGCCAGTGTGCCACATTCATTATGTCTATCGGTATGCCAACTAAGGATATATGCAAACTATGGATGCAAGCAAACTATGGATTTAAGTAAACTATGGTTGCAAACTATGGTTACGTAAATCTTGGTACAGGAACTTTTCAGCTGTTGCAAGAGTTATGGCCAACACCGAGGTGCCAAATTTGAAACCCAAAGGCTGTCCGTGAATCTGTGAATGAGCTCAACTAGGCTCACCACATTCGACTCGGCAAGCCGGTGGTGCGGTGTATCATGGCCATCAACGAGAATCTGAGTCAGCCGCAACCTTGAAGAGCAATACCCTGTGGGTCATCAAGCAACTCAGGCTAAACTGGCATCGAGCACATAATAGTCCGAATGGGGATATGCGAAGTGTTAACAGCAAATGGGTGGTGATGTGGATGTTGATCTGAGAAAAAACAATTATGTCATGAAGTGTGCATTAGTGAGGTTTCAAGGGTTTTAGAGGTTTTTCAGTGGGTTTCAGATGAAGCAGACCGCCTAACACCATGGCCCTATGACCTGACAGGATGTCCTCTCATTCACACCTAAATCTGCTTGAAAAATTGAATTAATCCAACTACAAGTGCCACTGTATAAATTTGCAGCTTTCGTCGTAAGCGGTCTCGAGTAAGCGTTATTTTTTGACATGTGCCCCACCGGTCACAGCACTTGCCATCGGCGGCCCGTAATTGCGCTTGATCCGTACACCATTCTGCGGAATACTACAGAAATCTGTCATATTCTGCCATCGGATAAGCGATGGTGTACGGGTCGGAATCCAAGTACGGCGATACCTGAAAAACGCAAAAATGTCAAATTTTATAAATAGTTGAAGAAATTTCCAATATGTTTGAATTCAATTAATTACTCTAGAATGTCTTACTTTACTTCACTCAGCCACGAGATTAGTGTGGTGTTTATAATTTGTATGGCACAGTTCCTTACACAAGGAAGTATAACTATGTCATTAAGTACTATGAATTTAATTCTTGATTATTTTTCAAGTCATTCTTCAACTCCTGTTGAATCTGCTGATCGTGTTTGGTTTATGGGTTCTTTTGCCTTGACTGTAGGTACGTTTATTTTGGTATCTGGAAGATTAGGAGACTTATTTGGATTGAAAAAAGTCTTTGTCATTGGTTGGTTTTGGTGCTTTGTATGGTCTTTAATAACTGGACTTTCAAGTTATACAAATTCTGTTCTTTTTTTCATAATTTGTCGTGCTTTCCAAGGTATTGGATTTGCTTTATTATTACCTTGTGGAATGGGGATTTTAGGTGCTTGTTATACTCCTGGTAAAAGAAAGAATCTTTCATTTGGATGTGTTGGTGCCGCTGGTCCAAGTGGTGCTGCAATAAGTTGTCTTATGGCTGCTGTTGTTGGGCAATTAAGTTGGTGGCCATGGGAGTTCTGGTTGTTAAGTATTTTGTGTTTCGTGTTTGGAATTTTATCTATTTGGTTGATTCCTGAAACAAACAGTACTTCTGAACTTAGTACATTAGAAAAATGGAAACAATTTGATTTTATGGGAAGTGCTCTTGGTATTTCTGGATTAATTTTATTAAATTTTACTATTAATCAAGGACCAACAGTAGGATGGAATCAAGCATATATCATTGCATTACTTATTGTTTCAGTTCTTCTTATTATAAGTTTTTTCTTATTTGAGCTGAAAATAAGTAGTCATCCACTTCTTCCTAAAACTATTTTCAATTACAAAATTGGACTTGTTCTTTCAGCTGTTTCATTTGGATGGGGGTCATTTGGTATTTGGCAATATTACTATTGGAGTTTCATTTTAAATTTACGTGAGTATACTGCTATTGAAGGAGGACTTACATATATTCCATTTCTTATTCTTGGAATAACAGCAGCATTTTTATGTTCGATTATAATATCAAGAACAAAGCCTTCATATATAATCTTAGCAGCATCAGTTGCATTCATGTGTGGATGTATAATGCTTTCTGTTACACCAGTTAATCAACTGTTTTTCCAAATAACATTTGGTCAAATGTTTTTACTTGCATGGGGAATGGATCTTAGTTTCCCAGCAGCATCATTAATTCTTTCCGATTTTTTACCACAACATCATCAAGGTATGGCCGGTAGTTTAGTTTCTACGGTGATAAATTATTCAGTTTCATTCTTTTTAGGAATGTCAAGTACAGTTGAAGCTGAAATTTATAATAAGTTTAAAGATGATTTGAAAAGTTATAGAGCAGGTACTTATTTCGGAATTGGAGTTGCATTTTTAGCAGTTCTTGTATCTGTTGTATTTATTGTTGTTCAGTATATAAATCATGATGACAATGGTACATTTGTTGAGGAGAAGATAACTCCTTCTGATCTGGAAGGGTCTCAGCATACAGCATAATGTAATTTATAGATAATAGATAATGATAGCATGATTTGGCGTAGAAGCAGGCACATACAAGAAGTAGTTACATACAACCCTGTGTCTGAGTCTTCATCTCAGCATGGCCTGAGTGCCTTCATCTGACTCTGAGTCTTTGACTCAAACTCCACACTTTAAACTACGATTAACTTACTCTTAACTTCTGACCCCGAGTCTGTCGACTCTCGCCCACTCTTCTACTCTTCCACTCTACTCTTCTACATTCCACACTCTTGCCCTTCCTCTTGTACGCTACTCTTCCTCTTCTCTAGTCTTAACCGCTATAGCGAGCGTGCGTGGCCGAGCTATTAAATATATCTGAGACCGTTCAACTTACCACTTTTACTTACTACTGATTGTTATTTTTACAACCATAATCAATCATTCATTTGAACCTTGTCGACTCGTTGGATCATCGGCATCAACATTCTGTGACATTCTGGAATTAAAACGAGTTAAAATTCATAATTTACGCGGACTTAAAATAAGCATTTTAACTATACAAGTTAAGCATGTCTGCGATTACAAGTAGTCCACAAAAGCCAAGTAAAAGGCTGGAATTAGAGTCTCTAATAAGTGAATTCCAAGGGAAACTTGGGAATGATTGGGATAAGTATCATGAATCATTAAGTTTATTTTTAATTGGGAAATTATCAAGAGATGAATTAGTGAAGGACATTTCACCAATTTTGAAGAATGGATTAGTGAAATTTCATAATAAATTATTACTTTTAAATTTTGCAAACTCCTTCAAAGATGGTCCTATTGATTTCCAGAATGAATTTGCTTCTTTCTGGAATAAGAAAGCTGTTAAATCAAAAAATGTCAGGTCGTCTCAATATGAAAAATTTAAACAGAATATTATGGGGTTGCCCATAAAGGAAAGAAGAAGAATTAAAAATATTACTAGAGATAGTGGTAAGAAAGGGAAATTAAGTGCTTCAATCACTTTAACAAGACATGCACTACTTCCTAAGATTCCAATGATTCAAGATAAAGAACAACAACAATTACAGGTTAATAATCTTGTTCAATGGCAACAAGATGTATTAAATGGGATTAATACTGCCATTTGTACCGATAATTTCGAATTGCCTGATTCAGATAACTTGTCTCGACGAGTTTTAATGATAATGAGAGAGTATGGACTTACTGGTGGTTTAAACTCTCAAGTAATGGATGTTATTACCCTTGGATTAGAATCTTTTTTAACTAATATCATCGAAGACGCTATAGATGTTACTAAATACCGGGAAAATACATATGCTAATAATGACTTTCTTGCAGCTTCAAGTTCCAATGGGATTATCAATTCTAATGAACTGGCTAAACCTCCTAGAAAGAAAAGAAAAATAAAGGAAACTGTAATGAATATTGAAGATTTATACAATACTCTTGAGTTGTTTCCTCATCTTATTGAGCCTTGTGGACCTAAATACAGACTTTCAAATGTTATGTTACAAAATGATGATGAATTTGCTATAAATGATGGGTTGCTTTATGAGCTACCGCCAAAGATTGAACCTATTGAAGAAATCATGGTTCCAACATTGAATGGACCTAAAAAAATCGAGGAAACCGTGGAACCAAACGGTGTAAAGAAGGAACCAAGTCCTGATAAAAAGGACGATAAACAATTATCAAAAGTCCCACCCAAACCAAATCAAGATACCTCTCATATTGGAACTGCCGATGAGTTGAAATGGGTGCTACATGATCTTATCACGACAATGTAAATTAGATGGATCTATAGAATGTACTATTAAATGACTAAGAAGTGTAGAGGAAGGTGAAGTCGTGAAATGACCAGTAGAAGTGTAGAAGGTAGAAGTGTAGAAGGAAGCCATGATGTTGATATAGACTTGTTCCATGACTAGTAGAGCAGTCGGTTCACGCAAGTCTCTGCGGCCTCTTGTTGATGTCTTGAAGCAACTTAACCAACCCTTTAGATTCGTCGTTAAACTCAGCAACGTCGCAGACGTGCAAACACTTACTATGAACGTAACAGTACTCCAAAACCTTCGAGAACTGGGTCTGGGTCTGGCCTTGGAGAATTTCACTCTGGTTTTGGTCCGTCAAGTTTAAAGCCACCAAATTAGTGGAGAAAGACTTGAGCGACGTAGAATTACGTCCGCTGACGTGAAGCACAACTACTGGATCCTGAAGGTCTGTTATACTTACGATATCTGACTCTTTCTCTATACTTTCACTGGATTTGTGAGGTGTAAACAACTCATCGCCAGAAGGTAAGTTATCTTTGTTGTAATGACTTAAACTGAACTGAAAACCCCATGATTTGAACTCTGATGATGATTCCATAAGAAACATAAAGCTAGTTATTATCGTATCTGTAAATAGTGACCCACAGCTTTGTTTAGACCCCTGAAAGATCACAGAAACACTTTTACCCTTGATAACATTCTTAATCAAGCAAAGATACTCCGAGATAAAATCTCGATTGGGGATACTACGCTTGATAACTTTGTTGAACTTGTAATTTTGCTCGTCCAATATAAATTGATTATCGGCATCAACAGAAGTTTCTCCGGGAACCCGTAGGTATACCCGAATCCGGCGTTGGTAGTCCATGATAGAATTTTCCAACACCCGCCGTAAATGATTGTGCTGCGTTAGTTTATCGGCGGTTACATTATAAACTTGTTCTACTTGAGTATACTGCTCCATAACCTGATCGTACCGAGTCTTGCTCTGCTGAACCTGTTCCTGTGCCGTGCACAAGTCCTGGCGGAGCCGTGCTTGGCGGGACTCGAACTGGTGGCTGCTGTCGTTGGCAGAGGCGATAATACTTTCGAGATCTGTAATTTCACTGACCTTTTGAGCAATTTCCGATTCAAGAGTCAGAATTTGGGTCTCGACTACCGAAAGCTCGTTATTTTTCTCGTGAAGAAGTTTGGTGGTGTGCTGTAGTTTTTGTGTTGGTTCCTCGAGGTATTTTGTAGTTTCCTGCTGAAGAGACTCTGATTCTTTAGCAATGGTAAGATGTTTTTCAGCATTAATTTCGTCCAATTGGTGTTGAAATTCCACCTTCTCCTTCTTGAGACTCTCGATTTCGTTGATGAGGTCTTGATTTTTGTATTCAATTGACTTTTTCAATAAATTTTCCTGTTGAAATTTTGCTTCGTTATATTCGTTATTAAGTCTTACTGATAACTCTTTTAGTTTCATATCTACCATTTTCTCATTATTTGCAACGTTCTTCATGACTGTCTCTACTTTATAGTCAAATTGCCTTCTTGATCTATCGATATCAGCAGTAATTTCTGAAATTGATCGTAAAAGACTTTTCTGTTGTCTACGAAGTTCCTCTGCATCTAAAGTCAGTTCATCTACTTTTTCCCAAACTTCTTGTAACTCTTGTTTGAGTATCGAGAGTTTTGCTTGAAGTTCAGCTACTTCAGCTTTATTAGAGTCTCCAATCTCTTCAGAAAACGTTCTATCTAATGTGGAATGCTTTATTGCAGCTTTTCTCTTGAGACTGGCAACGGTATTTGACAAATTGGGAACCAAGTCGGCAAGATCCAGCAGTGGCTCGCGTTTGCAAGGCTCTGGCTGTGACTCGAACTTTGAAGGCATCGATAAGTACCGTTTTGGGCCGGGAATATGGCTTATATTTCTTGAACTTATAGACTTTGATGGAGGTGAGTTTAACGATATTTTTACCAGTTCAAAACCCAACGACTTTCTTCGAGAACCTTCGTTGTGAATCTCTGCAAGCACCTTTCGGCGCTTGGTATCACCCGAGGGCGGAGGCGGGATTCTTGACATGAAGATGTTAGGGAAATGTTTCAGATAGATTTGATGTAAACAAACAAATGTACGGTTTTAATTTGATGGTTTTGTGGTGTACGGATGTTTTATCGTGCTTGTTGATGTACGGGTGTAAAACTTGAAAAATTTATTAGTACGGCTACAGTAGATAAAAGTCATATATACAAGAAAGACCATATATGAAGCCATGGCTAGTAGGCGGGAATAAGATCGATAAGCGACGTAGATAGTGTCGATGAATGTTGTGTAGAAAGAGATGGGGCAATTAGCTGAATGTAGCTGAATTTAACCTTACTTTGACTGATTTTGACTGATGTTGACTAACTGAAAGGTTACTTGATTTGCTAAAAGATATCTCCTAAGGCTGAATGGTTAAATGGCGTCAGAATAAACGGTGATGTCACAGACTAGTGAAAATCACCTTTTTGTAAGTTTCTCGTCATAGCAGGTAATGCTACTCTTATTCCATCGAGTTCCTTTGTCATAACACATTGACAACCAAGACGGGAAGTTTCAGTTAAACCAAAGGCCAAATCCAACATATCATTTTCGTCATCATCCGGCTCGGGAATCAGATCATAGAAATCAGGGTCAATGATAACGTGACATGTAGAACAGGCACAAGAACCACCACAAGCACCTTCCATATCCAAGTCAAAATGTTGTCCTATATCCAACATATTATCGCCCTCGGCAACCTCGAATGTTTGCTGTTGTCCGTCCTTGGTAATGAAGGTGATTTTAAGCTCTTCACCAGGTTTGGGTTTATGAATGTGTCCGTGGAGATTAACTGATGACTGGTGAAATAATCTACTTTTAACCACCACCGGATTGATAGCTAAAGGTTTCGGATAGTTTCGGAATACTCCCTGTCTCAATGCCAGCAGGCCAAGTAGCCGACCACACACTCCAGATCTGAGCGATAAGTTCCACATCGTGGTGTAGTTGAAACGATAAAAAAAGTAGTGATAGCGATGGATTTTTCGCCTCTGTGCTCCTATTAAAATGTGAGCATTACCAATCGGAGCAAAGTGTACAAACCGTCGATACTACGACATGAGTACATGGGGCAGTAGACGATGGGATTGACGGCGGGGAGTTGGGTGGAGGAGGAGCAGAGAAGTAAATGAAGAAGACTTTAAAATTGACGTTAAAACTGACGTTAAAACTGACGTTAAAACTGACGTTAAAATCTTGGTTAAGATAATTTTCGCTTTCTACATACATTTACTCTTACTGTTTAACTTGATTGTTTATTCGTAGTTTACATCTTTGGTAACTTCAACACATATCTTTACTTCGTACTCGGATCCTCACCAGAACTTGCTGGCAAGAACAAGGAAAATAAGTACGACTAAAACTCCAATAATCGCATAACTTATAAATTTATTAGCAGTAATTCTACGAGACATTGACTTCAATGTTTGCATTGATCGATCAACGTAGTTATCTGCTGACAGTAATGTGTTTCGAGAGTACATGATTTGCTCTCTTTGAGCTCTTAAATCATCGAGGATATTTCCTCCTATATTTTCTGTTTCTAATGCAACTCTTTGACTTTCTCTTAATCTTTCTGATGTTCTTTCTAATGTAGCATTATTATTAAGTAACAGTTTTCTTTGTGAATCATGAATATCTCCATCTTCATCATCCCCATCGGTGTATCTGGAGCCAAGAAGTTCATTTCGGTCTTGATCATCTAAGAATTGCTTTAATTGACTTTTACTTTGATCAATTTGTGTCTTATACAGACGAATTTTAGCATTAAAACTTGATCTTTGTGTTGATGGTAAACTTTGAACTTCAAGACTCATTTGGTCCAATACTTCCAAGGCTTCGTCTGTTACATTTTCAACGGCTTTAAGAGAAATCTTCCGTTGTTCTGTCGTTAGTAAAAATTGTAATTGATAATTATCGCCAATTATTTGATCATGTCAAATTTCATGGTTTAAAACCCAGTAAAATCTCAATACATACCTGGATCAGAAGAGCTGATTTGCGATAACTTCGACTTGGCCTCTTGCAACGCCAATTGAAGGTCGGACTCGTACGTATTGAATAAATCTGACATGGTGTTGCCGTCTATGCGAATGACCCTGACAATAATATGGTGCTGGTCGTGCGCAATGGCTGCAAAATTACCAGGTCTAGATAGTTGAAGTATCAACTAAGTCGAACCAACTCAATGAGAAGGTCAATGGAGGTGAAGCCGGGATGTTAATTGTGCTGGAAGATTCAAAGAAAAAAAATACTGGTATTTATTCACAAGTTTTCTGGTCAAATTTGAAAAGATGTATGCTTTGATTATCGTATTTTTGCAGCCAAATGTCCTACTTTAAAAATGTACTCTGCCATGATCTAGGCTCCACTACTCTATTACATTCTGCTGGTATCTTCTACAGATATATACTAAGCTGGCCTTACCTCCACTCTTATCTTCTCTTTCGCTACTAATCTGGTTATATTCATCTATCTGTCTATCTAATTTCGGGCTTCAAATTCGTCTCCCGAAACATCATCTTCATCTCTCATCTTATACTTAGCAAATGCGTTCTTGATTTGATTAACCAAATCGTCATCTGCCGGTCCACTGTCTGCTGAGCTTCTCGAATATTGTGGAGTTAAATCGTATTCATCTTTGATGGTTTCTGAAGTGGCACTTCGGTTCAAAGTTGGAATGGTCTTCAGTTGAGCTTCGGATTCTTCGTCATCTAAATCTAATGCATGAACGGTGAGATTCAATAATGACTTTCCGGATTTTCTTCTCATTAACCGACCAGGGAAAGGTCCTGATTTTGGTATGAATTGCTTAATGGTTTCTGAATCGTCTTGTGAATCTGTATCAGTAGCAACACTGCCATGTAAATAAACTGAAGATCTCTTTCTTTTGGGTGTTCTTGGTGTTCTTGGAAGTCTACAATTAACACCATTATCATGAATCCATTTGGCAACTAATGCTGTCCATCCACACTGGTGACTGGCTCCTAAACCACGACCTGTATCTCCGTCAAAGTACTCGTAAAATGGAACGTAATCCTTAAAGTACGGATCTTGATTAACAAGCTTATTGTCCCCGTTACAAGCTCTATTTCCCTCTTCGTCAGGAATGAAAAGGTGAATTAAACGATGTTGAACTTCTTGTGCACATTGTGCTAAATTCAAATATTCTCCTGATCCCTTAGGACACTCAACCTTGAGCTCTGGTCCGTAGTATAGGTAGAATCTCTGTAAAGCTTCAACAAGCAAGAAATTTACCGGGAACCAAATTGGACCACGCCAATTGGAGTTACCTCCAAACATTCCTGAATCAGATTCTCCTGGTAAGTAGTTGACTGAAAAGTGTTGACCGTGAACGTCCATTTCAAACGGATTCTTTTCGTGGTACTTGGAGAGCGATCTGATCCCATAGTCCGATAAAAATTCGTCTTCGTCTAACATCCTCTCTAAAATTGAAACTAACCGATCTTTATTAACAAGAGAAAGAAGTAATCTTTCACCCACACCACGTTGGTCCATGGAAGCAATATTTCTTTCGGCAACACCTTTTCTATTCTCTACAAACCACTCAAGACGCTTTTTAAACGACGGATACTTGTTTAAAAGTTCGGGTTCAAGAGTCAACGAGGCATAAAGCGGAATCAACCCCACCAATGAACGGACCGGTAAAGCATGGCTATCTTGGCCGCCGTAACTGATGGCGTCATAGTAGAACTTATCATTATCGTCCCATAACGACTGTTCGGTTGCTTCTGACTCCCCCTTTTTGGCACCACGATACGACATGGCGTCTGCAATAAGTAAGAAGTGCTCAAAGAACTTAGAGGCAATGTTCTCGTAAACCGGTCTTGTTTTAGCTAATTCTAAAGCGATATTCAACATTTGTAAAGAGAAGAATGCCATCCATCCAGTGGAATCGGCCTGTTCTAAATTTCCTCCTGTAGGAAGAGGTTCAGAACGATTGAAGATCCCGATATTATCAAGACCCAAAAATCCACCTTCAAAAAGGTTATTTCCGTCAGAATCTTTACGGTTGACCCACCACGTGAAGTTGATCAAGAGTTTCTGGAACATTCTTTCTAAGAAATCGATATCCTCGTTCCCTGTCATCTTCCTCTCAATCTTGAACACTCTGTAGGAGGCCCATGCATGAACAGGGGGATTTACGTCAGAAAAATTCCACTCGTAAGCTGGTAACTGCCCGTTTGGATGCATGTACCATTCTCTAGTCAAAAGATCGAGTTGTTTTTTAGCAAATTCAGCATCAATCATTGCCAATGGAATACAATGGAAAGCAGTATCCCAAGCAGCAAAGAATGGATACTCCCATTTATCTGGTAACGATAAAATGTCATCAATATATAAATGCTTCCAGTCCTTATTTCTACCATTGGCTCTATTTTCAGGTGGTGCTGGCGTATTGGGGTCTCCTCTTGACCAGTAGCTATGAACAAAGTGATAAAATTGCTTTGTCCATAATAATCCAGCAAATGCCTGTCTTTGAACTTGTCTTAATTCGTCACTGATGGGTAAAGGAGAAACTTTCCAATAGAAAGCATCAGTTTCATCCTGGCGTCTTGCAAAAGTTTCATCAAACGCAATTTCGTCAATCTCGTCGCTGCTCTTGGAGAGTTTGTATCTGATAGTCACATAGTCCCCAGCAGGAACACCTCCATCTTGATCAAAAGCAAACCACGCAGCAAACTTAGTTCCGATTTTTGCAGGATTTACAGCATCTTTGGCCCCGTCAACAATATAGTCGTGGAAAGCATCCTTGACGTATTTCTCTTCATTTTCCTGGTTATACAACTTTTTTCTGTTGGTGATATTTTCCGTGAAAAGCAACTCTGGAACGATATCGTCAGACTTCTCGTCAATACCCGGTGCTGGTGCAAAGCTTACAAATCGTTGGCCAAACTTCTTGTGGTTTAATTCGGTAGTGAATTCATCAACTTCCTTCAATTCTGGCTTTCCGTGTGCTGCTTCTTCGGTTCCCCAAGACCAGGTATTTCTCAATACAACATGAGGAATAATGTGCAAAGGAGCTGGTTCACTACTACGATTATAAGCGGTAATACGGAACAATAATTCTTCTGGATCGTCATCACTCTTTGCCATCTCGTAAACCACGTCAAAATACTTGTTATCGTCAAAGATCCCGGTGTCGGTGATCTCAAATTCGTGTTCCAAACGTGACCTCAGTTGATTCTTATCGATGAGTTCCTGATAAGGAAATTTACTCTGAGGATACTTATACAAGTACTTCATATAAGAGTGGGTGGGTGTATTATCAAGATAATAGTATAATTCCTTGACATCTTCACCGTGATTACCCTGGGAATTTGTTACACCGAATAATTTCTCTTTAAGAATATCGTCCTTCCCATTCCAAAGTCCCAATGATAAATTGACCAATTGCTTGGTATCACAGCATCCTGCCAAACCATCTTCACCCCAACGATACGTTCTTGAACGAGAATGGTCAAAACTAAAATCATCCCACGCGGAACCAGATGCTGAATAATCTTCACGAACCGTAGCCCATTGTCTTTCTGAAAGATAAGAACCCCATCTTTGATGATATTTTGTTCTTGTTTTATTCTCTTGCAATCTTCTCTCCTCAGCCGTAAGGTTGCTATCAAATTGAAAGTCAGACATGGTGAAAAGAAGGAACAATTGCAGAAATGTTTAAACTTGAAAAAAGCACGATTTTGACCTGGAAATTATGGCCATTTGGTCGCACAATATCAAATCAGGGGTTCAGTGCCAATTTTAATTTTTGATTGCTGCTGTGGCCCAATTTTTTTTTTGCAGCTTGATCCCAAGCAACTTGACGCTGTTCGGACCAGTTTTGGCATTAAAGAAATTGATTTTAGGTTGATCTTTTACTCTGAGTTGCTTTATTACATGATTTCCACCGGTGGGGTTGCATTAACGTGCAGCAACCAGCTGCATAGAAGCCTGAATGTTGCAGATTTCGAAAAAAGGTGCAATATGAAAAACTCTATACGTAATAAGACTTCAACTACAGCTTTGTAGGTATTTACATTGAAAAACAGTATGCTTTACCTGAATGTTGGTTCACGCTGAAATTATCGGACGAAATGTGCTTGCAAAAAAGCTTTTAAGAGTATCGTGCTAAGCCCAATCTGATTTACGAGATCAAATTTTACTGTCCTACTAAAATATACGTTATCAACTTTATTGACTAAATACCGTGGTCATTAAATGGTCGAAGTAATCTGACAATCCCTCTTTCATAACGATTTGCTTTGCGTCCTTGCAATCAAATACAAACTGCTCGCCATTTTTCTCTAAGCATAAGTAATGCAATTGCTGCAAACAGCATTTAAAGTCAATACAGTAATTTTGATACTGTTCAATCTTACAATTATTGTACTTGCAAGTGACTGAGTTGGGATAGTTGAAATAATCTTGGCTGATAAGAGAGTTGATGGTGGCAGGTGAAGGTGTATCGATTGAAGAATTGAAAAGATTAATCTTCATGAATTCCAATTTCAGACAAACAGAGACTATCTTGAAAAAGTCAGGAATTTGGTACTGGTTCAATGGTAGTCTGAGAAACGATAAGCTGGTGAACTTTGACAAGTCCTGTATAGCATCAAGGGAGTAATTAAATGTGGTTGGCTTGACTATATTATTGATGTTAAGATTTGTTGCAAGATTGATGATATTGAAGTTAAAATTCAAATACTTCAAAGTATCTGCATGAGGTAAAATGGCCTGAAAGAATTTCGAGAGGCCTGCATTTACATTATCGAAGTTATTAAATGTAAGGTAGATAGATAATTTTTCCAACTTGGTGGGTAATTGCTCTAAGAAGTGAAAAAGTTTTTCGTTATAATATAATTCATTATTCAAATTTATGTCTAAACTTTGCAAGTTTAACAAGTGAGGTTGAAGTAAATCCAAAAATAAGTGCAGAGGAGGATTTCTTCTTAATGGAGATACTTGCATGAAAGAGTCAGGAAAGAGTAATTCGGTACAGTTATTGATTGATAACTCTTGTAAATTTTGTAAGTCGACTTTTTCTATCAAATAATTAGCGTCTTCGGATCTAAAGATTAAATCTCTTAAAATGAGACTTTCTAAATTTAGCTGATGGTCATATGGTCTGTCAAAAAGAGCTCTGAGAAAATCAGATCCATCTATCATGAATGGTTCTTGGATTTCAATCAAGTCGGAAATCGTATACTGGTTATTATGACTCTGTTGAATTGAAATCAACTCGTTACTAACAGATGAATTTTTACTGATAATGAGCTTATGCAAATTTGGGAAGATATTCAAATCGATTTTGGAAAGATTAGTAACAGTATTAAAACCGGAAATATTAAGTTCTTTTAATTGTAATTCATGTTGAACCTTGAGACTGAAGTGTTCGAAGTTTTTAAGATTAGCAGTAAAAGAAATTAAATTACACGGGTTTGGTAATAAACTTATTAATTCACAATTCAAGTAAATTTGTTTCACAAGCCAGTTGAGATTTTTTAGATTAATAAAATTTGGGAATATTAACCTTAATTTTTCGAAAAGTTCAAGTTCTGAAATATCAGGAATGACATTAGTCAAGTTCAATACATGAATGAACAGACAATATTCTGGATTTTCAATTAAGTTTTTAAAAATGAGATGTAATGCATAAATAGATTTAATCTTAGTAGATTTTATTTTAATTTTGGAACCACCGAAAACACCAGGAATAACGGTAGTTGAATTTTTCTTGATAATTTCATGATCGTAAGGATATTTACCCGAATCTATAGTAATAGAGCAATATAACCTTGGCTTTACTAAATGATATAGATGCTTATTTGTGAAAGCGAGATGTAAAGCATCTGCAGGAGGAAGCGAATAAGTAATTCTATTAAGAATTTCTAAAGGTAACTGTTGAATCATTTTAATATATTAAGAGTAATATAGAAAGGAAAATTACTTCATAAATACGAATCTCAAGCACAAAAAATCATTATAAGTCTGCATACACGTCTTGACAGGTCCAGTTTTACTATTGGTAAATATGCAACTTTTCCTCCGTTTTCGGAGAGGTTCACCGACCCAAAAGTTATCTGATCGGATCAGGAGCCTTCACGTGCGCTCGTGAAATAAATTCCGTAGACCAGCAACCGGGATCCCGACAAGGAGGTGTACGGGTTGGTTGTCAATCACAATTATCGTAATCCCCCACCATCTGATGTACGGAAGTTTTACCTGGGGCTTTGTGACCCGCCACCAGATACTGCGTGTACCGACGAAACGGTCCGGTACACCATATGGCGGATTAAATCCGGATGTAAGGGACTGCTTCATACTTAACGTTTATGCGAGGGATGTCCAAAAACGGTCGACGGCAGTATATGCCATTGAATGTTTCAATTAGGTAAGGTTAATCTTAAATAATTAACCTTATTGTTTTAATAGGATATTTATTAACTGTTTTGGAATATCATCGTAAATATAAATATTTAGATTAGGTTAAGAGCACTCAATAACATGAAAAATATCTCATGATTTTCACTTTAAAAATCATTTATTAAACTACTAAAACCATCTCCCAAGATCCATCATCAATAATCAAGGTAATTACGGCACTTTCCAAGGTAATTTATGCCAAATTAACTAAAATTAGCAAGTTGGGAGTGTATACAAAGCCAAGAAGAGGTCCTTGGTCGTGCGCGGAGTACAATTTTCCACAAAAGAAATTAATAATCGTTGAGGTATAGTGTGCCTATAGGTTTACAGTAATTGGAATTAGCCACTATAGACATATAATTCTTTCTTATTAGAATCTTTCTTATTAGAAAGAAGATTATTTATTTCAGTTAATAGATTAAAATCCTGATTAACTTGTTTTGCAAAATTTTAAGAATTTTTTTGCCCCTAGACTATTATAGAATATAGATATTTTCAGGATTTATTAATATAATTATATAATCATCAATCAATTTTGTTTGTGGTTTATAATCAAAGAATTAATTACTGAAATATAACCCATAATTAATAGTCAAAACTTCATTAATATTCAAATTTACTTAGATTAAATTAGAATATATTCATTTCTGAGGGGGTTAATTTTTCACATTTTAATTGTACCCCCGTCTCAACCGGTTAATAAGTATTTTACAAATTTAGTAGTATGTTTAATACTAAAATCTTTGATAGTGGGAGTGGATCAAATTCATCATCAGGAATGAATTCAGGTCAAAATTCTGGTGGTACTGATCATTTATCAATTCCACAACCAATAGATATTACATATCAAAGGCATTCATCAATTTTTAATAATTCCCGATTTAGAAGAGAATCTATTGCACATTCTCAAGGTATGGGAGGAGTTTCATGGGGGTCAGTAACTATTGGTTCATGGTTAAAAGATGAAGTAATGATGACAAATCATCAAAATAATCTTCATTCAAATAATCAAAATAATGGACTTATAAATCCAAGAAGAGGTTCATTTAGATTGAATAGTAATAATTTTAATAATGTTCAATCAATAAGTATGTCACCTCCAATGTCATCAACATCTTATATGCCCGATCTTGAAGCTGATTATTGTAAAGATTATAGTTGTTGTGGACAATTACTTCCAACACTTCATGATTTATTACGACATTATGAAGAAGCACATATTAGTCCATCACCACCAAATGTTCCACAAAATATGCTTAATAGTGCAGGAAGTAGAAATCGTAATAATCTTAATAATATTCATAATGTTATGGAAACGGTTAGTACAAATGATGTTTTCTTGAATAATAATCATAATCAAAGTTCTGGTCATACAAATTTAAATTTACCTGCTTCACATTTTAACCTTCAACAACAAACTATTAATCAAGCATCTTTAAATTCAACCATACCACAAAGTAATCCAATACCGAATAATTATAAAATGCATAATCAAAATCAAAGTATTCAACAAGATCAATTAAATCTGCCTCATCCACAACATGATCTTCCTCAGCATTTACAACCTCAGCATACGCAACAACAAGCATCTCCACAATCTTTACAAAATTCAAGATCTGGATCAGTTCAACCAATGCAAATTGATGGTGAACAACAAGATGATGCAATGTATATTGATGATCCTGCTCGTCATTTATACGTTATGGAAAATGATGAATATAAACCATTTAGATGTCCAGTTATTGGATGTGATAAAACTTATAAGAATCAAAATGGTTTAAAATATCATCGATTACATGGACATCAAAATCAAACACTTAAAGAAAATCCTGATGGTACAATTTCAGTTATTGACCCAGAATCAAATACTCCTTATTTAGATGGAGCAGCTCTTGAAAAAGATAAACCATATAGATGTGAAGTTTGCGGGAAGAGATATAAGAATTTGAATGGATTGAAGTACCATAGAGGACATACGACTCATTAAAGGAGGATGGAAGAATGAAGAGAGGGGGGAGAGTGAAGGAAGAGTGAAGAAAGAAGGAAAAGTGAAGGAAGGAAATAAGAGTAAAGGAAAGTAGAAAGCTTCAATGAGCTGGAGCTGAAGACAGGAGAGGAGATAGTGAGTAAAGTGAAGGACGTTGATGTCTCATTGTCAGAGATGTCATAGAGTCCATTGGTTCAAACTATCATGAATCATATTTATTTAACCATATGGACGATTCATTTGGCTTGCGGTATTATTAGTATTTTTAGAACGTCGTTACCTGTTAATCATCAAGGTGTTGGACGAGTAAGAGGCGACGGAGGTGTAGAGACAGGAAGAAGTCCAGAAGCAGGAAGAAGTTCAGAAGCAGAAGCAGAGAGAGAAGAGATGGAGAGACGGAGAGACGGGGCTAAGAAGAAGAGAAGAAGAAGATCTTTACATCCAGCTTTTCATTCTCTTCAATGTCTATCTGTTCATGTTTCGTTCATTTGTTCCTGTCTATCTGTTCCACTACCTCTTAACCCCGTCGTATATGACTTATATAGTGTATATAGCTAATGTTGTTAATCGATGCGAATTGTACTCCATATCTCTTTATGAATTTAAGTCTTCAAATACCAATCACCGCCACAAAACACTCTCTTCACCTTGTGGTGTTGGCGTGTTCGTTCTTGGTGATTCTCCCGTTGTCGATCTTGACTTACTTGAATTTCTACAATATTTTAATCCCCAAACTGATAATTTCCATCCCCATAAAATTAGCGCCTGAAAATGGTCATTACATTGCCATTCCTGATTTAACTCCGTATTTTAATCAATTAAACGATGATGAATCAATTACTTATGACTTACACCTTTACCTCAAAGGATTTTGCACCAATGCCCCAGAGCATTTCCTTATAGATCTTGCCATTGACGTGGACGGTTCTCACCTGAACTTAGTTAATAAAGAGTATACGGAAATCACCTGTGGTTCTAGAAACATCCATGGCCAACATAACCGGTTTATTCCCTATAATTTAAAGTACTGGGTGCCACCGATTTTGGTGAATAACGATAAATCTATTGAAATATATGAGTATTTGGCTAATTTACGAGCAAAAGATTTACTTGACGTTGAAAAACTACACAATTTATTGAAAATTACTATCAATTTACGCCATGTTACTCATGTTCCAAGGTACTCGAGACTTGAACTTGTAGTTAAATGGCAAGGGATTAGGTATTATTTGTTTAATTACTATTATACTAGTTTGGTCTTGGGAGTGGGCCTTTTTTGGGTATGTGGGTGTTTCTTCTGTGGAGTAACAAGTTTGGCGGTGTGGTTGGCGGTCACGAGAGACTCTAAACCGAAGACAGAGTGAAGCAGTGAATTAACGGAAAAAGAACGGAGAAAATTCCAACAAATGGACATTGAAAGAATGTAATAACTCACGATGTATGAAAATGTACAATTAGCTGACATTTGGTGATGCTGTAGATCCTCTGGCTAGCTCTCTAAACGATTAGACGGCCATCTGTAGATATGGCCGGTCACCGAGCAGGGTCCTCTCTCTCTCTTTCCCTCTCTCTCCCTCTCTACGCTTACTATGAAATATGCATTATAAATATTAACCTGCGTTGATAAGTTTGAACTCATTAGAACTATCAACGGGAAGAAATGGAACAATTTTCCTAAAGTAATCTGATTCACTTAATCCTTCATCAATTTTATGTAATTTGTAGTTATTCTCGTCTACTTCAACGGTATTAATAAGGTACTTCTCAAATTCATCAACAATTTGATTCCATTCGTTTAAACTCTTTCCCAAATTTATCCAGCTGATATCTTTTTTGAAATAATTATTAAAGTCTTTTACGAAACTTTCAAAATCTTCGAATTCACTATCATTAAATTGATCGCTAGAAAGAAGAATATTCTCAGTACTGATATAAATTTGATTGAAACTATCGTCATTAACAAATATGGTAACTGCTGGGATCTTTGGCTTTACTGGTAAGTCTTGGAACTGAGTTACTGGTGGATACTTCGTTGCAACTGGAGCATAAAATTTCTTGACTGAATTATTGGAATATTGCATCATGGAAAACTTAGTATTCATCAATTCATGGTCTACAATGATATCAAACTTGTAAAGTGGCCTTGTGATTTCTCGTGGGATCTTAAAGATTTCAGGAGGTTGCGATGAATTGAGTGTAGATGAACTATTTGAAGTATCTTGGGACTCGTCGCTTCTCAAACTACTTGACTCGGAATTAAGTGATGAAGAATTAGAAAAATCAGTGAATGATGTGGGTGTCGATTGAAACGACATGATACTTGGACTTGAAGATCGTGATTTTGAAGAATAAGCTGTGGAAAGTGAAGTTAAAGATACTGAGTTCCGTTTATTTCTCAAATCTCCTCCTGGTGGAAGAAGTTGAGATAAATTACCAGAGCTACGACTTTGACTAACTCGTCCAGGGATCTTCTTCTGATCAGGCAATGTTTCGTCCGATGAGAGGATCTTGAAAAATTTTCCAATAGAACTAACTAATGAATTATTCCTCGATAATTTAGCACCATCGTTGAGCGTTGTGTTGGGGCTACTTCTGATAGAAGTTTGAGTAGGACTGGGCAACGACGAGCAGCTGTAAATGGCCTCATCGAATATTTCGTAAGGGTGTGTTTTACGTAATTCACTGGGTTTCGACATGGTGGATGGTGGAAGATCATTTGTATCATCGCCAATCATTAAGAATTCGTTCTTTAAATTAGTAGGTAAAATACCAAATTTTCGATTCACCAACGGACGATCAGGATTGAAGTTAAAACCATCAAGACTAGGCGATGATAGCTGGAGTTTTTCATGGCAGAATTGAAGCTTTTTCTCAATCAATTTAGTAATTTTTATAGAAATTGAACTTTCAAAATTATTAATACCAATAACTCTCCATACAAGTAATCTAATATAATAAGATCTTACTATTGGATGCCAATGAGTGAAAAACTTGTACCAGATTTCATTGGAAATAAGCCAGTCAATGAAATTTAGTTTAAATGTCTTAGTTACATCCTTCAACCAACCACAATTAGTTTGTGATACTTTTGAAGGCAATGCTTCAGGAATCATGTCCCAGATATTGAATAGGAACGATAAACTTTTGAGTAATGTTTGAATATGGTCAGATTTTTCAATCATCACGTAATTGCAACTCAACCAAAATTCCCAATCGAGTGCTTGTACGTCTAATACATAGTTTGCAAATTCGTGAAAGATGTTAAGAACAAGACCATTTCTATTATTGTCGTAGATGCTAATTTGCTGGGCCGTTTGAATCAAGAAACCGTCAACGTACTTGATAACACAGCGACGGGCCACAGACCCTGAATTGTCAATATCCCTAATGGTTTTAAGGATTTTAGTAATTGAAGTATAATAAACGTCATTTCCTGGACCTGAAGAACCAGCCTTCTTCATCTGGGCCTGTTCCATGATGAGTGGCATGTTTGTAGCAGCAGCTGGTTTTATAGGGCTATTTTTCAGAATTCTTGTTATTGAAACATGTAATAATTGGGAAATGTGACTCAATAACACGTTGAAACCAGGAAAAGCATAGAGAGAAAAGTAAGTAGTATCGATATTATGAGTCTTTACAAGAAGCAGGATGATATTGATGTAATGACGAAAGAATGAGTTAAATACATCGCTATCGCTGCTAAACCACCTTCTAACCCAAAGTCCGTTTGGGTCTTTAATTCCAGCTACGGGATGAGCCGGCGGAGGAATGGCATTTATGAATGGTTTGCGTCTTTTTGGAAGGTCCTTTAATCCCGAGAAATTTATAAGATGCTGAACTGGAGCCGGGAAATACGTTCTGAATGTCGCTACATCGTCCACGGATATGGATGTGTTTATAGAATTAGTAGCCGACTCAAAGGTTGTTTGCTTAATGTTTAATAAGAAGAGTAGAGCACTGCTGACCTTTGGAAGATGGAAGAAACTGTAGGCGAAAACCTTCCCAACAAAGGCACTTATGGATATAGGCACAATTTTCATTGTCAGTAATTTATTAATAGAATAATCCAAGGTTGAAATTAAATTAGAGCCATATTGATTATAAGTTTCTTCATCGATATGAAGCCAGTCTGACCTGGCGATAATTCTAGAAATACATTCGAGATAAGCGTTTCTATCGGATGAAGATACTTGAGGGTTTGTATTTTTAGGGACTAAATGGGAAGTTGGATTTTTAAATAGTAAAGAAGTCAATATTGATTTCCACCATTTTAATAAGATAGTAGTACAAATACTTATTAGGCTATGATAAATCTTTGAATCATGAGCAAAATGAAGGTCAGCTAAATTTGGAGACCTAAGGAATGGGAGAAGGGTTGTTCTTAAAATATTTGTTTTAATTACACCACTATGTTTTGAATTAAATTTAGCTAAATCAACTTCTAAACGTTTATACTTTTTAAGAAGAGCCTTTATGAATTTATCACGAGATTTTGGTGAAGATTCGGGTGAAGACATAGCGAAGGACGGGGATAAACTAGAAAAGTTCTAGTTTTAGGGATGACTTAAAAATGTATGGAAAAACGACTAGAAAACAACTAGGGAATAACGGATTAACGAAAGACTGGCATAAAGCAGAAATTAAACTAATTTAAAATATGTTATAAAATTTTAATCAAAACCAACTTAGTAATAAATTGTCAAAGATAAACTAAGATCTTGTCCACGGGTATTATAAGCTTATAAACAGATCTGAAACGTCAACCTACACTAACTTTGTGCGATGAAAAGTCCTGCACACGTTTTCAAATATTTTCCCTGTCCGGAATTAAACAACAAACTACAGAATTTAAGGGACTGACGAATCTACAAAATTAATAAAAAATAAGGCGATCAATTTTAATTTATTTAAGTTAAGGGGCTTAATTGTTTGATTGCTTCCGCATTGAGGTTAATCATCTCTCAATTCGACGAACAATTATATTTGGTTCGGAAAAACATGAAATTTATATGCGCATTCTTGTACTGCTATAGTTGAAACTGTTTCAGGAGTAGTAGATAGAGTAGAGATAACTGTAGAAAAGTTAAGATACTTTTAAAAGGTAGGTTGATTTTTAATTAGGTTAATGAAGTTGAGTGTGTATTTATCGGCCCGACCTTCAGCATCGTTCACCGAACAAGGCGTAAAATTACCGACACGCTATTTATATTTAAATTCATTATTTACTTTATGGTTAAATTAAACTATTTTTCTGTAAGCCCCTCAAGTTGAATTTCTAATTCATTAGCTTGTTTTCTATAATTAACACAATCCTTTGTTAATTTTAAAACTTTGGATTTCCATTCACTATTTTCGTACTTGAGCCCTTCTACATCTTTTTCGAGTTGAGCACATTTTTCTTCACTACGTTGCAATGCTTGAATTTGTGGCACCGGTTCTGCATCTTGCTTCAATTCTTCAATTTGGGCTACAAGTATTTTGTTGGTATTTTCAACTTCGTAAAGTTTTAGTTGTAAATCTTCACTTTCATTACTTTCAGTTTCACTTTGTAATTCTTTGATTTTCTCTTCATTAGCATCTAGTGCTTTTTGTAACTCACGAATTTTCTCTTGTAACTCTTCATTTACGGTTTCAAGATGTTTATTTCCCTGAGCGGTTTCATTGGCTGATTCTAAACTACTTTTCTTTTCATTCTCTAACTCACTTTTAGCTTGCTCAAGCTTTTCTTCAACCTGGGTAATTTTTTCTTCTAAATCATTCACTTTCTGTTCGGCTTGGTTTTTTTCTTGTTCAGCCTTGGTTTTTTCTTGTTGCAATTCACTCTTCTCTTTCTCAACCTTGGCTTTTTCCGCTTCTGCCTTAAGTCTTTCCTCTTCTACTTTCTGTCTTTCCTCTTCTGACTTTTGTCTTTCTGCCTCTGACTTTTGTCTTTCATCTTCTACTTTCTGTCTTTCCTCCTCTGCCTTCTTTCTTTCGTCCTCGAGTTTTGCTAATCCAGTATCAGCCTCAAGCTCAGCGACTTCTTTTGCCTTGTCTTCCAATTCTGCTTGTAATTGTTGGACTTTCTCCTCCAACTCTTGTGCCTTGGCTTTTTCTTCTGCTAATTTCTTCTCTTTCTGTTCAAGCTTTACTAAGCTTTCTTCATTTTCCTTGAATTTTTCATGCTCATCTTGAAGCTGAGCTAATTCGGCTTCCTTTTCTGCAATATTCTTCTCTTTCTCTTGTAAACCTGTTTCAAGTTGGCTAATATGCTGTGTTGAGTCGTCAATGTGTGCTTTCATGTCTGCAATTTGTTGCTGTAATGACTCTACTTCGGTTTTCAAGTCGGCCAGATTTTCCGATTCAATCTTGAGCCTGGTAATAGCATCCTCCATCTTGTTGGTGTTCAAGACCGATTTCTCTGTATCGTTAGAGTTAGAAGACTTGATTTTTTTGAGTTCAACATCGAATTCCTGTTCATCGAGCAAAAGAGATTCAAGATTATTTAATTGACCTTTTACTTCAGTTAATTCTTTTGCTTGCGCTTGGTTAGTCTCTTTTAAGTCAGAATTGACTTGTAATTGGTCTTCGTATTTGAGATTTTTTTCACTAAGTTCATCTTGTAATTCAGCTACATTCTGAATATCTTCTTGTAAGTTGATTTCGAGTTTTTCATTTGCTTCAGTCAAGTCTTTGACTTTTTCCTCAAGTTGTGAATTTTTGTTTTTAAAAGCATTCACTTCTTCACTTGTTGAGTACAATTGAGTTTCTGTGGTTGTCTTATACTCCTTAAATATGTCGGATTCCGCCAGTAATTTTTCTTGAAGGTTTTGCACAACTTGTTTCAAAGAATTGATCTCTTGATCTCTAGACGAGACCAATTCTTCAAACTGAGTATTCAATTGGAAATCGTACTCTTTTTTAAAAGCTTCCTTCTCCTTAATTGCGCTAGATAATTCTTCTTCTAATTTATTAGCTTTAGAAGTTGTTTCAGACAACTGCTTTTGTAATTGAGACTGTTCAGTTTTGACTTTTGTCAAGATGCTATTAACTTCAGAATTTCTCAGGGTCAATGCTTCCACCTCTCTTTTCAACCCGGTGGTAACATCATTATAAAGTTTTTCACCCTGGGCTTTAGAATCCTTTGACTTCTTGATCTCGATTTCCAAAGCTTCATTTTTCACTTTGATCTCTTCGCTCAACTGCTTAACTTCAGCTGACAACTTTTGAACGATATCTTCGTGTTTTTCAGCTTGAGTCTTGTAGCCAAGATACCCCAGTGCCGAGCCAACGATGCTAGCTAATCCAAAGTAAGTTAAAAGAGCCATATGGTAATTGTAGAAAGTAAAAGCTTAAACTTTTCACTTATTGACGAAGTGCGCACGTGACCCGACTCGACAATACGACCGGTACTAGCCGAAGATCAATGCAACCTGAGCGGGAATTTGAAATGTAAACATGTACTGAGCTGCTGGTTCGAGCTGGCACGGCGCCGTTTGGCTTACACAAGAAAGACCAGGCGTCAAATCACGCTAACATTAAATTTATTGCAGGTTGGTGTATGGATCTTTCGCCAAGTTTTAATTAACAAGAAACATTGCTTATCTTCACATTGAAAACCACACGAAGACACTTATCTTCATACTGTTGGTCACTAATCACTCTTTTCTTCGTCTTTGAATCATCGTACACATGCATCTATATCATACTCTTATCGAGGGTCGTGTCGCGACCACCCGATCTGTCTTGTGACCCCGGCCAAAATCACAGGCGCAAAACTGTTAATTAACTATCATAGTTTAATTATGGAATTTGTCCCACCAACGGTATCTGGCAGTTCATCAAGGCCAAGATCCAGATCTCAGTCACGATCTCAATCTCGGTCTCGATCTCGGACCAGAAATTCAGGCCCAAATTCTCGTTCAAACAGTGGAGCTAGAAGACCATCTTTTGGGTCTAAAAGATCACTCTCATCTTCATCAATTCATAAACTACAAATTACTCCTAGTGCTATTGAATCTACTGATCGTCCTGTTCAGACTGTAGGTGTTGTTTTGGATAATACCCTTCCTCTTGATTTCTTCAAACAAGAAGTTTTGGGATTAGTTAAGACTCTTAAAATTAGTAAATGGCATAAGAAGCAACTCAATGCGTCTAACTTATTCATCCACAGAATTTCAGGAGCTCTTACTAATTCTATTTATAAGATCGAATATAAGGATCTTGCTTTAAGTGTTCAACCCCCTTCTCTTCTCTTACGTGTGTACGGTAAGAATGTTGAAGATATTATCGATAGACAACTGGAATTGAAAATCTTGATAAAATTATCCTCAAAGGGAATTGGTCCTAAGCTTTTAGGTATTTTCACTAACGGTAGGTTCGAGCAGTTCTTAGATGGCTTCATTACCTTGAATAAGGAGCAAATAAGAGATAATGTGATCTCACAAATGCTTGCCAGAAGAATGAAGGATCTTCACTATAAAATTGATCTTGATGAACCCGACAGAACGGCTATGTTACCAATGTGCTGGAAACTCATCTACAAGTGGCTTGACTTATTTGAAACCACCATCTTACCATCCTACGAAGCAGCGGGAATTGATGTTAATGAAATCTTTTTAGTTCAATTTGAAACTTTTAAAAGACTTATTGAAACTTATCGTAAATGGTTGTTCAAGAAGTACCATTCCGAAACCTTTTCAAACAATTTCAAGTTCTGCCATAACGATACTCAGTATGGTAACTTGTTATTACATGAGTCGTTTGATAAGTCTGAAATTATTATTACCGATGAATCTGCCATTGAAGATGAAATTGATAATGTAGTCATTAGTACAAGTAACAAGAAAGATAGCCAATTAGTAGTTATTGACTTTGAATACTCTGGTTCCAATTTCCCTGCTTTCGATATCACCAACCATTTATCTGAGTGGATGTCAGATTATCACGACGAAGAACGTTCATACTTCATTCACGAGGAAAAGTACCCTACTCAAGTGGAAATTTTGAACATGATAAAATCTTACATTGAGTACGATTTCCAATATCCATCATCTGGGTATATCACCAAAACCAATTTAGACGACAATCCACCCAAGAAAGCCTCTGAGTTAATTGAATTTGAAATCAAGAAACTTTACAATGAATGTATTCTTTGGAGAGCTTCTGTGCAAATTTATTGGTGTCTTTGGGGCCTTATTCAAAACGGGCCTATCAAACGGCCATCTGTCGATGACCTCGCTAAGGGATCACAAGAACAAGGTGTAGAATCCGTTTATAATATCAGTACTGGTATGGAAACCATGAAGATTGAAGATAATGTAACCATTGAAGAGTCAATTACTTCATCAGACGATGATTTTGACTACCTTAAATACTCACAGCAAAAAGCCGGACTTGTTTTGGGTGACTTGCTTAGGTTTGGAATTATCCAAAAGTCTGATATTCCAGAAAAGTATCATAAAAATCTCAAGTATAACTTATGTGAATTGTTTGACATCTAGCATACTGTATATAGAATAGATAATTTAGATAATCAAAAAAATTAACCAAGAAAATCTACTAGGCTATGAAATGAGACAATGAAAGAATCAACACCCTCTCTCAATTGAAAGTTATTGCAGTTTCTGGAAACCGGCTGCAAGTTGGTGATATTTTTCTACTTTTATCGAAATGTTGCGGTCAAGCACTCATTTCTCATTTTTTTGACATTTTTGATTTTTTACTACAATTTATCAAGAACTTTAATCATGCTTAGCTACAGAACTCAGGGGTACAATGGGTACGGGATACAGTACTCTCCGTTCTTTGATAATAAGATAGCGGTTGCTACTGCAGCCAACTATGGATTGGTTGGAAATGGTCGACTTTTCATCTTAAATATTGACCCTAGCGGAGCCATACAAGAGCAAGTATCTTGGGAAACACAAGATGGGCTTTTTGACTTAGCATGGAGTGAAATTCACGAGAATCAAGTGACGGCCGCCAGTGGCGATGGATCCATTAAAATATTTGATTTAACGGTTCCAAATTTCCCAGTAATGAACTTTAAAGAACATACAAGAGAAGTATTCTCCATAAATTGGAATTTAGTTGACAAAGTAAATTTCGTTTCGGCTTCTTGGGATGGTTCAATAAAAATATGGTCTCCACAAAGACAACAGTCACTTCTAACCTTAAATTCTAATGTTGATTATTCAATGAAAGCATCAGCACCATCATCTTCTATGTCTCAGCATCCTCCTCTATCACACCAACAACATCATCAACCTCCTCCAGGAAGTATCGATACTGCTAGCTGTGTGTATAATGCTGCATTTTCCCCTCATTCGCCTTCTACAGTTGTGAGTTGTAATGGTGCCTCACATGTACAAATATGGGATATAAGAGCTCCTAGACCACTACAAATAGACTACATTGCTCATGGTGGACTTGAAGCATTATCTTGTGATTGGAACAAGTACAAACCGACAATAATTGCATCAGCAGGAACTGATAAGTCTGTGAGAATATGGGATTTAAGAATGATTACCAAGTTAGATCAACCCACCGCTGGTGTACCTGCCTATCATATTAGAGGTCCTACCCCATTAAATGAACTTCTTGGTCATGAATTTGCCGTTAGAAAAGTGTTGTGGTCGCCACATGTTGCAAATGAACTTATCAGTACATCTTATGATATGACATCGAGAGTTTGGATTGACCAATCTAATGAACGAGCAAGATTCTTGAATTCGGGATTAGGTGGATGTAAGGGTGTTATGAATAATCACCGAGAATTCGTCATTGGTTGTGACTACAGTCTTTGGGGTGATCCGGGTTGGGTAGCCACCACTGGTTGGGATGAAATGGTTTATGTTTGGGATTCTAAACGATTTTAGACTACAAATAGTATAAGTAGCACCGTAGAAAACATCTAGAAACTTAATGCATTTGATAATATGTCCAAATATAGTAATAGTGTCCAAACATAGCAAGGGGGTCCAGATCTTACCAATGGTAACTAAAAAGCTCTTTCTTGGACTCTTGGACCAATTTGGCTATTATTTTTTATATTCTCGGATTATTTATCTGTGGCCTTTTTTTGCTGAAAATTTACGAACTTTTTCGATACCTGGCGACCTACTACATGTAGAACACACTATACAATTTTCACTCGTAGTAAGTAAATTTTAAATACTTACAATGCAACGTTAAGCAAGGTAGCTGTATAGAACAAACAATTGAGGTTCGGTATTAACATCACCGTTTCATTGACCTAAGTCCGATAGATTCTACTACAGGAGGCATTACATGTTTAGAAATCATACTACTTGATCTATTTTACGTAATGAATCAGTAATTTTACCCAATTAGTGCCCCTCGTGACATTGAATTCGGAAAAATCATAATACCCCAACGTCACCACTTCATAAGACAACCCAATGCGGTAATGTTAAAATCACCTTTTACCCAATGCGGAAAAGTTGGCTGCCATAAAAAGCCTGATTAGGAAGTGCGAAAACAATAGGGCCATCACTTGCACCTTATAACATTAACTTAGCCTGAAACCTGACGTTCAATATATAACTAGGTCAAGATAACCACATGTTTTTTGAAGGTTAAGTTAGCATTACTTCAATTCTTTCAATTTGTTTATTCTTTCTTTCAAGTTTATTAGATCATCATTTGCTTTTATTTCAGTTATTATAGATACGCATAATGTCATCACAAAATTCCGTCTTAATCTCTTTAGAGTATACCTCATTAGTTAACAATACAATTAACCCATTTTTTGAAACAAATAATGGTTTATGGAAGACTCAAAACTACTCTGCTTTTGGTCTTTCAAAGCACATTTCATCAACTAAAATTTGCGACAACTTGCAACCATTAAGACAAGTCGTTAATGAACTAAATTTTTCATCTAATGGTAGCGAAAATCACATACATTTAGTGGAACCTGTTCAGGAAAACCAATTGATTACTTTGTCCATTAGTGGTTCGAAAGAATTCATTAATGACAGTCGCTCAGAAATTTTAACTCACTACAATCAAGTAAACTTCAAGAAGGTTGGCTTGAGACCTGATGAACTTTCACAACTTGACCAATCGTTTATCATAAAACTACATGAATTGAGTCGCTTCTACAACGTGGAAATAATGGTCAACAACATCGACACTGATTTCAAAAAATTAATGGCTCCTTCCAAGAATTACAATGTCTTCATTATTGGAAATCAAGATAATATCACAGTTGCTGAATCACAAGTTAGGATTTTGATTGATACAGTAATCAACAAATGTTATCTTGATTCGGTAGATATTCCACTTTCTTTGGTTCCAATCATTGGAGGTGTTGAGTTACTCAACTTCAACGAAGTTGTTAAGCAACTGTCATCTAACATTTACTTGCCAGATTTATTACCAGAACTATTTAATTCTAGAATAATGGGCAATAATGATTCTTTGAAGATCTGGATTACTTCAAATAGCATTTACGAAATCGTCATGACTAAAAAACTCTTAGGTGACTTGATTGAATCAATTGTCGAGAAAGTCAATACATTAGTCATTAAAACTACATCTTTCAATAAAGCTAAACTTGACTTGATCAATTTATACAGCCAGTCTGATATTCTTAACATCATGTTCAAGTACGGAACGTTTATTCAATTGCCTTCTTTAGGAGAATACAACAATCATAATATTCAAGTTCAAGGCCAATCCTTGGATTCAGTTAATGAAACTATTAAGGAATTGAACTTGTTAAGCTCTGAAATATACCAATTTGAAATAAATCCAACTGGAAACGTTCCAACTTCTAACCTTATTAATGATTACTACTTCTTGAACTCTTTACAATCTAAAAGAAGTTGTTTTATTACTTACAATAGCTTTGGAATTAGTGTCATGGGTAATAAGACCGAAGTTAAAGCAATTGTCAAAGACATGATTGCCTACCAATCTACTAAGTTACTGGAAAGCTTCAAATTTAGTTTGATCTTGGAAATCAGTAACAGCCAAAAAGACTTTATTAGTGGTAAAAAGAATGGTAAGATTATCAAGATTTTGAACCAATTGAACCAAATTCCAGTAATTAGCTTCCACCCTTTCAACGAATCTAACTTTTTCATTAAGATCGACGTGGGTCGTGGTAATGATAGATTTAGTCTCATGCATAAAAGCATCGAACTTCTTGAATTAGAGCTCCCAGCTGAAGTACAATTCAACATTCCTGAAGTTTTCCACAAGTCCATCATTGGAAACGGTGGTAATATCATTCAATCCATTATGAAGAAGTACAATGTTTTCATCAAGTTTTCTAGTAGTGTCAAGAAACAAGATGACTCAAAAGATGATACTATTTTCTATTCCTTCAAGAGATTTAACAATGTGTTGATTAAATGTCCTATGAAAAACGCTAGTAACATCATGTTGGTAAAATACGAAATTGATCAATTGGTAGCTCAATGTTGCTTGAACAATCAACCAGTCAAATCTTCTACTAATACTATTTACCATACTGTACCCTTCATGTTATTGAAAAGTCATTACCTTATGTTGATTAACAAGGAATACAATTTGAAGTTCATCAATAACTTGGAAATCGAAAATAACTCATTCGTTGACTTTCCTAAGTCTATATCTGAGTTTGGATCTCAAAATAAGCTTATGGTGAACATCAAAGGTAGTGAATTGAGATCTAAGCAATGTGCAGTAAAGTTAGCTGAATGTTTGCCAAAGAACTTTGAATTCAGAGTAACAAATTGTCCAGGAAAGTTTGCAGAACTCATTGATGAAAACAATCAAGAATTCAAAGAGAACATTATTGTTCCTTTCAAGTTGATGTTAGGAATAGAACTTGTGATTAATGAAAAATCAGGCAATGATAACTGTCATCAAATCATATTAAGTTATTTTGGTGAAGAGTGTGATGAGAAAGTTCAAATGGCTATTGCTGATTTGACATTATACTTACGGGAGAAGACATTTCTCATTCAATCTAAACAGAAATTTGACTTTAATCCTTTGGGACACAATCAAGTTCACAATATTTTAAAACCAATTACGAACAACCGTGCAATTCGTTCTCAAAATAAATTAGCACCAATAAATCAGCAAGGTTATTCTTTGAATATGTCGGTACCAGCAGGTCCATTTAAACAAGGAAATTTACTGACCTTTAACAGTCTGATGTATGTATTATAATTATGATAGATGTATAAATACAATGTGATACCTTAACTACTGTAATAGGAATAATTCTCACTGTCAATTGGTCGGTTGTTGCATATGACTTGATTTAATAATATACTACTACTTACGGAAATCGCAATAAGAAACCCGATTAGGAAATTTCCAAGTTGATCGTATTGACCCGATAATTGCCAGTTTGCTATGGACCGAGGTCCAGAGACCTCAATTTTCACTGACGTTACATGACGTGCGTATTTACGGGGGCCGATATAATTCTATTTAGTCCAATTTTGTTGAGCAAGTCGTAAAGGTGTGAAATTGGACATAGCAATGCCAAATTGACAGTGAATTGTTTGGTAGGGTCAAGTAGTGAAAATCAAGCCCCATAGTTTCCCCATCAAATCTATCGTTCGTTGAAGAACTTCTTGAAACCTGCAACCGATTTGATCCGCTGAATTGGCTAAAAAAAGGGTGCAAAATTCAAACGACAAGGCCCAAAAAAAGGCGAGCTATTATCTCACATTTTGTTGGTCCCCGGTAATATAGCGCAAAATCATTTCAATATATCATTGGACTCCTACCATGCACAGCTCCGTAAGTTGAGTTAGGGCGAAACGCTTCCCCTTGTGGTTAGTATTGTATTTACGGTGACTTTCTGTCAAAGCAACTTTTCCGCTGCAACCTCAGTAAAATGTTGGCTTTTCCGCGATGGATATAGGTCAAGAAAAAAAATATGCTTACTTACATATAAGAGAAAGGCCAAATCCTGTCAAGTTAATCATCAATTTAGCGACTGAACCTAAATATTAAGACTTTTTTTTCAATATGGGTTTCGTTGAGTTCGGGCTTCCATCGTCAAATTTATTCAAATTACCTCAAGGTGAAGTAGTTATTCCACCTTCTCCATTTGCAGCAGGTTCCAAGTTGGATGAAATTTTTGAAAAGTCTATGCAATTATCTACCCCACTTAGTATTGCTATAGTATACTTTTCTTTTGTTCATTTTATTAACCCATACATTCGTCAACGCCAACTTACTCAATACAATAAGACTGCAAAGAGTCCTATTGCTCAATATGATAATTTGACTAAACAAGAAAGAAAGGCATTACGTCCTGCTCCTTTTGCAATTACCAAATTCACCTTTTTCAAACCTTTTGTTTTATTACATAACGTATTCTTATGTGTATATTCTGTATGGACTTTTGTGGGGATGTGCTCTACAATTTACAGAATATCTGGTTTAATCAAACAAGCTTATCCAGATAATAGTCGTTTTGAAAATTTCTTTACAGCAATTTGTGATTTAAATCAAGGTGTTTTCAATGATAAATCTCCTTTCTTAAACCTTACAGTTTACGGATGGTGGTTTTATATTTCAAAATTTTATGAAGTTCTTGATACTATTATAATTTTATTGAAAGGTAAACCATCTTCATTATTACAAAGTTATCATCATGCAGGTGCCATGATGTGTATGTGGGGAGGAATCCGGTATCAATCACCACCTATCTGGATTTTTGTTGTTTTTAATTCATTTATTCACTCATTAATGTACTTTTACTTTAGTTTGAGTTGTTTAAAAATTAGAGTTCCAAATATTTGCAAGCGTGTGCTTACATCTATGCAAATTTCACAATTCATAATTGGAGGTTCATTAGCTGTGATTCATGCTTTCATTTGGTATACTGATTCGAAAACCAATACAAAATGTAATTGTATTAGTACTTCACATCAAGCATTACCTTTAATTATTAATGTTAGTTATTTAACACCTTTAACAGCTTTATTTGCAATTTTTTACATTGAAAGCTACCTTCACAGAGCTCCCAAAAAGTAAAACAAAGTACGGACTCTTAATAGTATCCAGGCTATTAACGATACAATTTACATAGTAACGATTAGGTTTTCATAAACTAAACGAATTTATAAATTATCTTGTAATGATTTTCGCAACTATTTCTTTATTATGGTTATGGTCGTGTGGTCTTACGAACAATAACTTCATCAATCTGGGGCAATATCGCGAACAAATAACCAAGCGTGTTTCTCTCACTATATACATATATTTTTAGAAATATACTATTGATATCAAATATTTTCATAGAGTTGAAAATTTGAAATTTACATTTAAATCCCTTCCATGAGGTTAAATAAATCATCATGTCTGGTACCAACTATAGTTCACTTTCTGGTGATAGCAATATAAATAATCCATTCATGACCTCAGACGAGATACATGAAATCTCAGGATCTTCAGATACGATTTTTGAACAAGAATCTGGAATTTCAAAAGAACAAGATGTTTCATTCCCAACTCAACCATCAAAACGTCATGATTCAGTATCTGCAGCCTCTAATCCAAAGAGGATAACTAATCAAAACCTTTCACTTGCTGATTATCAAACAGATATTGATAAAGCCAAGCCTTTTGACTCATTTCATGAACACAGAACAAGTTCAGAAGGCGAGCATGTTGATGTTGATGATGACGATTTCAATGAACATGACCCTATAAGATTCGGCTCGTCAAGCTCAGCTTCAAGTGGAAACCCTTTCAATAATGCTAATACTACAACCGTTAATCATTCTTTGTATCTAGACGATTACGGGAATAAATATGAAAATGTCGATTTTGACTCTAAAAGATACACTAGTAAACTTACATTCAAAGGAAATAGGTTGGTTTACTTCACTTCAGCTTTTGTTTCTTTATTTGTGTCGTTATTCGGCTATGAACAAGGTGTCTGTTCGGGTATATTGACTTATGTAACTTTTATTTCGTATTTTGGCCATCCAGATGCAACTCAGATAGGTCTTGTTATATCCATTTTGGAAATAGGTGCTATGATTTCATCATTGTTAGTTGCCAAAATCTCTGATAATTTTGGACGTAAAAGAACAATTTTATTGGGAACATTTATCTTTATGATTGGTGGAACTTTACAGTCATTTGCTATAAATCTTTTTATATTTGGTATCGGAAGAGTATTGTCTGGTTTAGGTGTTGGTATACTTTCTACAATGGTGCCTTCTTACCAGTGTGAAATTAGTCCCAGTGAAGATAGAGGTAAATTGGTTTGTGGTGAATTCACAGGTAACATTACTGGTTACGCTTTAAGTGTTTGGGTTGATTATTTCTGTTACTTCATCCAAGATATAGGAGATGCCAGAACAAATCCAAATAGTTTTGCAGCCAATTTATCGTGGAGATTACCATTATTTATCCAGGTAGTAATTGCTTTTGTGTTATTTTTAGGTGGGTTCTTTGTAGTGGAAAGTCCTAGATGGTTGCTTGATGTTGATATGGACCAACAAGGCTTTAATGTTTTAGCATTGTTATATGATAGTTCACCGGATGCAGATAAACCACGTAAAGAATTCTTTATGATTAAAAATAATATTTTGAAAGAACGTATCAGTACTCCTAAGTATGAAAGAAGCTGGAAACATATGCTTAAAAACCATTTGACAAGGGTATTGATTGCCTGTTCAGCTTTAGCATTTGCTCAATTCAATGGTATAAACATCATTTCTTATTATGCTCCAATGGTTTTCGCAGAAGCAGGATTCAATGATTCCAGTGCTTTGTTGATGACAGGTATAAATGCAATTGTGTACTGGTTGTCTACAATTCCTCCTTGGTTTCTAGTTGATAAATGGGGCAGGAAACCTATTTTAATTAGTGGAGGTATATCGATGGGGATTTGTTTAGGGTTGATTTCATTAATTATGTTTTTGGATCGAAGTTACACTCCATCGGTAGTTGCATTATTAGTGATTGTGTATAATGGATCATTTGGTTTCAGTTGGGGACCAATTGGATTTTTGATCCCTCCGGAAGTTTATCCATTATCTGTTAGATCAAAGGGTGTATCACTTTCTACAGCTACAAATTGGTTAGCTAATTACATTGTTGGGCAATTAACACCAATTTTACAACAAGATATTAAATGGAAAATGTACTTATTTCCATGTGGAAGTTGTATTTTAAGTGTGCTTGTGGTTATATTTTTCTATCCTGAGACTAAAGGAGTAGAATTAGAAGATATGGATCGACTCTTTGATGAATTTTACGGTAGTAAAGACTCACGGGGTAACTTAAATGAGTACAGTATGGTTGCAAATAGTGATTTTGAAAATCACAATGAGCTTGAACTTGATGAGTTTGACTACGAAATTGGGCTCATCAATAATGAACCAAAGAGACAAGTTCTATAGGATAATTTATATAAAAGTTAAAATAAACTGAATTTATGGTGTACGGATAAAACCAAGTAGGATAAAGCCGCTGAACACCATCGGCCCTTCCGACGGGCGTGTCGGCCTTCCCCATGCGGACAGTGATTCCGTGGATTCCGGTACGCCCATTTGCGAAAAACCGTTTTTTATTGGGGTACTCCGACTAGCGCAACGCAAAGGAATCAATACGGGCTCGTGACCTCTGACATTTTACTCTATTTCTCGGCTGTCACTTATCAGTCACCTTAAGTCGTAACGAGCTGAAACTTGGTAAACAACTCTACGACCAAACAATTAGGTATTATATCTACATTCTTAAAATGGTGTTAAAGAACGAATTGTTTCTAGACGATTCTGTAGATGCTTATCAAAATGAATAGACTATATACTGACTTACAAACCATTGCTAGATTTACTTTAGATTCCGCTCTAAACCGTATTGTCGGCAAGAATGTGGAGATTTTCCGTTTGTTGTTTTGAGCTTATTTTGCAATTTACTGCCTCGAACGGAAGTTTCTTTTTTAGGTCCAATTGAGAACATTTAAACTTTAGTCGATTGTAAAGCAAAATTGCTTCATTTTTGTCTACAGGCACTGTAGCTACCGTCGCACTGCTATTTTTCGCTATCGCTAATATTTAAGCACCAGGCCCGCTATCACGCGGCGCTTTTCAAATCTTACACTTATACTATATTTAAATTTAGTTTCACCCAAAATTATCATTATTGATATATTTATTAGTTGAATGCTTATTCCATCGGATATGACGACTATTCTACCCGCTGAATTGGTCAATGTTCCGGTTGATGAGAAATCAAATTATTTATTTCATTCATCGCATCCTAAGCCGAAATTTGATCATTCATCACATCCTGAACCCATCCCTATTGCGATTCCAAACGCAACCACAAGATCAAGTGTTTCTTCCAGTAATCGTTCAAGATCATTAAAACCTATGAAGACTTTTTCTTCTTCTTATTCATCTCCTCATTCATTGAAAAATACCTTATCTTTAAAGAAATCAATCAGTATAAACAGTATCAAATCTAGCATTTATAAGACTTCATCTCCATTATCTTCAGTTCAATCATCTGCTGTGTCATCATGTAGTTCTCTTGACGACGATTCTCCTCATTACAAATTGGTAAAACATAAACTGATACCCCATCCTTTATCAAATCATGATGGCGTACCAGTGTATGACCACTTTTCCTTTTACGATCAGTCTATTGGCTTTGACGACAACAAGTCTTTATTTAACGATGACGATGATGATTTGGTTGATGATGTTTCATTTGACTCATCTTGCTCCTTTGTTTCTTCTTCATCATACAAAAATTCTATTAATATCCCATATCAAATACCCAAAAAATCAATTTCAAATTCATACGTCAGTCACATTAATTCTTCTGCTGAGGCAACTGCTCCTCCATATGTGCGCCGGGAATCATCAGAGCTGCTTATAAAAGCTTTGAGCGACAATAAACCTCCTGGATTCAATAAAAGAGGTGCATCCTCACCAATTCCATCACCTCCAAGAAAGAGCTTGGTTTCAAATCTTACCAATTCTTTGAAGTTATGGAAAAATTCAGTGAACAAAAATATCCTTACTTACTCTCTTGCTTTGAGTCCAAGGATGACCGATGATGCCTTACCAAAGAATCTGGTTGTAACTACAATTTCTGAGTCACAAACCGAATTAAAAACTTGGTCTAGTAAAAATGTTACACCTGTGGATCCAACTAGTGATTTTATCAAGTTATCCCCAAGTAAAACATTCAAGAATAGAGATGAGAGAATCAATTCTAATTTTCTTCGTTTATATGCTCAAGACTACTCTTCTAGGATGAACAAACTCTTACCTAATTCATATACCAGTGATGAATTCGTTGAATTGTATAATCAATCGGATTGTGTTAAACAATTTCACGAGAAATATAATCTTTACAAAATCTCTAATATGTCTAGAGACAAATTATGGAATAATGTTATACTCCCTCCTAGAAAAGATGTCTGTCCCAAATCTAGAATTGATCACTCAGATTATATTTACGTAGGACAAGAGCAAAGTGATGGGGATAAGCAAACTTCATTAATTCGTCTAAATGGTGAATATTTACCATGGTCACCTAGTATCAATAATAAAGGGAAGCATTTAGGCTCTTTAAAACCTGCCGGAATTGTAAAGGGTGTTAAAGGGTGCAACAATGGGCAATCACCAAGCTCCGGAACTTCAAAAACTCAATTCACCATAAAAGGTTGGTGTAATAAAAGATGGATCGATATAAGTGACGATCATAATTAAAACTTATCTGGCATAATAATTAATTAAAATTTTTGTATAATAGCTAAAAATTCATTTCTTAACTAATCCAAAATTTCTTCAATTCATATCTATTTATAGATAAATATATAGGTGTTAATAGGAAAATCTAATATTTAATTAAACCCTTTGTTATCCTGATAGAGTCAATTGATGCAAATTACGACTCGTGTTGTTCATATAGCAGTCACATATAATCACGTGCGGAGCGCGCAATTTTCACACCCATATCTTAGTTAAGGCATCGTAGGAAAACACCCATACCTTCTCGCGACCTGAGCTAGTGGAAAAAAATTTTGAAAAATCGCTTTACAAAAATCTCCTTTATTATCATAATCAGTAGATATGTCTTCAAAGAAAGTTGCTCCATCACCTTTTGCTGCCAAATCAGCTAAGGCCACCCCAGAAAACCCATTATTTGAACGTGCTCCAAGAAGCTACGGTATTGGTCAAGGTCTTCAACCAAAGAGAGACTTATCTAAATACGTCAAATGGCCTCAATATGTTAAATTACAAAGACAAAAGAAAATCTTGTCTATGAGATTGAAAGTTCCACCAGCTATTGCCCAATTCCAAAACACTTTGGATCAAAACACTGCTTCCCAAACTTTCAAATTATTCAACAAATACAGACCAGAAACTCCAGCTGAAAAGAAAGAAAGATTAACTAAAGAAGCTGCTGCCATCGCTGAAGGTAAAAAAGCTCATGATGTTTCTCCAAAACCAGTTGTTGTCAAATACGGTTTAAACCATGTTGTTTCTTTAATTGAAAACAAAAAAGCTAAATTAGTTTTAATTGCTCACGATGTTGACCCAATTGAATTAGTTATTTTCTTACCAGCTTTATGTAGAAAGATGGGTGTTCCTTACGCTATTGTGAAAGGTAAAGCTAGATTAGGTACTTTAGTTCACAAAAAGACCTCTTCTGTTGCTGCTTTAACCGAAGTTAACGCTGCTGACGAAGCTGAATTATCTAAATTAATCTCTACCATCAACGCTAACTTCATTGAAAAATACGAAGAATCCAGAAAACACTGGGGTGGTGGTGTCTTAAGTGCTAAATCCGTTGCCAAACAAGCCGCTAAAGCTAAAGCTTTAGAAGCTGCTACTTCTGTTGAACCTAAGTAATCGATTTGTACCTAAATACATAATATAATACTTTTAGCCTGAGTAAACTAGTAAATGTAATTATTTTAATAAGAAATCCGTATATCTAATAAAAATTATGGTGGAGTACTGCATATAAACCGAGAAAAGTAGTTTCGTTGCCAAATGAAATTCTGGCCAATTACAACCACGATTTTTCTCATTTTATTAGTGTAAGACAAAACAACGAGATTTAACTAGTAGTGAAAATTACATTCAATTTTTGAGAGAATATCTGATTAATTAGTAAATCTCGATAACTGAACAGCGTTTTTAGTTTTAAATATTATAATGTCATTTTTAAGAGATTTAATAGAATCAACTTTCCCTGTTGCTTTCGCTGAAGAGGTATGTTTAAATTTCAATTTGAATTTATGATGTGATTTATGAATTTTTTACTAACTCATCTTAGCCTGAGGAAGAAGAACAACCAGAATCTTCTGAAGAAGAGACTCCTAGTGAAGAATCATCTGAAGAAGAAGAAGCATCATCCGAAGAAGAATCTCCTGCTGAAGAAGAGGCTTCTGGTGAAGAAGAAGAAGAATCTCCTGCTGAAGAAGAGGCTTCTGGTGAAGAAGAAGAAGAATCATCCGAAGGTGGTGACGATGAAGATGAAGATGACGAAGATGAAGATGATGAAGACGATGAAGATGATGAAGAACAACCCGATCCATTTGATACTTTACGAGAAGAATGTGCTAATAGTGCTCCATGTAAACCTTTCAATCATCATTTCCATGAATGTGTTGAAAGAGTTACTAAAGAAATGGAAGAACCAGACTATGCTGAAAAAGACTACAAAGAAGATTGTATTGAAGAATTCTTCCATTTGCAACACTGTGTTAACGATTGTGCTGCTCCAAGATTATTCTACAAATTAAAATAATCAACTTAATTCAAAATTAAGTTTGCTTGTTTTATCTTTCTGCATCTCCGGTTAGAAGAGTTATTCAATGTCAATCTGACTTTCCTATATAACATGAAATGATTGAAAAAATGATATATATATTTATCTAATAAAAAGATTATTTATTAGTTGATTCGTAGAGAAAACTATGATTAATGGTAGAGTATACTGGTGTACTAACATTCTTAAAAGTTAGCTATTTATAACTCGGAATGCTATTCTGAAGTCGTAATTTTGTTAACTAATTGAACCAGAATTTCTAACTCTTCAGTTGATGTCACGTTGTTACTTAACTGTAGATAATACTTTCCAACAATCATTCTTTAATCTTAGTCAAGCAAGCTCTTATCTCCAAAATCCACTAATTCGCAATGTAGAATAACTACTTTTTGCATTAATTGACATAAACGTGAAAAATTACACATTTAATGAAAATTGAAACTACACTTCAGTTTTTGACTGAATGTCTTACGTAATACTACGACTACATGTTCACTCAATTGCCACCAAGTAGGCTCTTATTTCTGCTTAAACCACAGATTTAACTAGGTATTGTAGAATCCTGCACATAACTTACAGGGTACTACTTTTAGGCTGCAATTCGTGATGTCAATATTGTAGAGAAAAGGACTAAAGTTGTTAGACATCCGCTAAAATGTAGGCTACGTCAATTGATAAAGGGGATTGAGAAGATATCAAAGGCTATCATTAGTAGATAGACGGAGTAGGTTATGAAAAGCACTTATAAAAGCGTAAAGCTTGCGCACAGGAAGAATTCACTACAATGTAGTTTAATGAAATCAACTTCCTCTTGCTCCTTCAACATACTTCATCACTTATTCAAACTACTAATGGAATCGAGGGGGCAATTCTATAGTAGTTACAAAATCTACAAAGTGCAAGTTGATTCTACCAGTTCTTAATGGCGTATGTCCAACCACTCACGTGACCGAGATTTCTGGAATTTTCCAAGTTTTTCAACCAATAAAACTACTGCTTATCTATAATACACAAATTGCAATTGAAGGCCATATTACCAAAGTATAGAAGTCCGGCCATTCAATACTACGGCATGAAATGTCGAATTATATAATTCCAACATTTTTCAAGTAAAGCAATTTATTGAATGTAAACTAAAGGCTGGCTGGCCATGTAAGTCACACTATCGAAAAAATCGCGGGTGTCGCCACAATATATATAGGCATTTATCACGTATTTTGGAAAACTCGGAACTCACTTGTCATTTGTATCTTTTAAGATCAACAATTAAAAAATCAATAAAAAAAATACCCTAGTTAAGTTCAATCTTACTAGAATAAATCTTGATTAAATCGAAGCCCATTTAATCATCTGTGAAAGAAAAATAATTGAAATAATATTAAAATAAATTTAAAATGTCTACTGAACAAACTGTTGAACAAACTATTGAACAAACTCCTAAACCAGTTATCGAAGAAAGAATTTATATCGGCAATGTTGATTACAGAGCTACTGAAGATGAATTGAAAACTTTATTTGAAGGTTATGATGTCACTGAAGTTGATATTCCAAGTAAACCAGCACGTCGTGGTAAAAAAGTAATTGATCAACATTTGGGATTTGCATTTGTTCAATTCAAAACTAAAGAAGAAGCAGATAAAGCAATTGAAGAATTTAGTGGTGCAAAATTCAAAGGTAGAAATATTTACACTAAAAAAGCAGTTCCTCCTCCAACTGAAGAAGAAAAGCAAAAGAAGATTGATGCTTATAAAGCTAAGCAAGCTGAAATTAAAAAAGCAAATGCTGAAAAGAAAGCTGCTAAAGCTGAAGCCATTAAAGCCAAGAAGGCTGCTACTAAAGAAAAACCTGATTCCAGTGAAACAATTGATCCAAAAGATAAAGTACCAGAAGGTACTGCATCTACTGATACAATCTTTATCACTAGTTTAGATTATAAAGCAGATGTTAAAACTTTGACTAACCTTTTCAAAGATTTAAAACCTAAATGGATTCATGTTCCTACAGTCAGAGTTCCTAAACACGTCTTAATTAGACAAAGAAAGAAGGGTAGATCAATTTACAATAAAGGTATTGCTTTTGTTAAATTTTCAAGTGAAGAAAATCAAAAGAAAGCAATTGCTGAATTTAATGGTAAAGAAGTTAATGGAAGACAAATTATTGTTGATGTTGCTGTTGATACTAGAATTCCTAAAGAAGCATCTGAAGAAGCAGAAACAAAACAAGAAACTTCTGAAGAATCAGAATCTAAATAAGAAGAGGTGTAATTTGATATATTTATAATGGGCTTATTTTGTGAATATATCAATATCCAATTTATTAAATTAATATTGGAGATGAAATTTGTTTTAAAGAAAGTTGAAGACGAAAACAAGATTCAATATGAATTGGCATTGTGTGAGTTTTTGTAAAAAGTTTATAGTTTTACAATAGTTGTAATATACTCAAGTATATTCCGTTAAACCCTCAGTGTAGGCACGTGCATCGGCGCACACACCGTGACTGTGAAGTGTCATAGTGACAGCTTCATGGTGCACGTGACGACATTTCGCAGCGCATTCTCAAAATTTTTTACTACTCAACTGAAAAATTGGAATAATTTTTAGGATATTAACCAAACTTAGTTCACTAACGAAATGGGTATGTACATTAAATCATCAGAATTAGAGATCATATGAGGAAAATACACCATCATCAAATACCCTGTTCCATTGTATACCACTTTGAATCATCATCGACGTAAAGCATTACGTTTTTCATTGACATAATAACGTTGAATAACAGATGTCATAATTTTCATATTTTCTAAATCATTCAAAAGATTAAATACTAACAAGAATAGGTAGAGTTATTCGTAATCAAAGAAAGGGTGCTGGTTCTATCTTCACTGCCAACACCAGATTAAGAAAAGGTGCTGCCAAATTAAGATCCTTAGATTATGCTGAACGTACTGGATACATTCGTGGTATCGTTAAGCAAATCATCCACGATCCAGGTAGAGGTGCTCCATTAGCTAAAGTTTCATTCCGTGATCCATACAAGTACAGAATGAGAGAAGAAACCTTCATTGCTAATGAAGGTGTTTACACTGGTCAATTCATTTACGCCGGTAAAAAAGCTTCTTTAAATGTTGGTAACATTTTACCATTATCTTCTTTACCAGAAGGTACTATTGTTTCTAATGTTGAAGAAAAACCAGGTGACAGAGGTGCTTTAGGTAGAACTTCTGGTAACTACGTTATCATTATTGGACACAACCCAGATGAAGGTAAAACTAGAGTTAAATTACCATCTGGTGCTAAAAAAATCTTACCATCCTCTGCTAGAGGTGTCATCGGTGTTGTCGCTGGTGGTGGTAGAATTGATAAACCATTATTGAAAGCCGGTGCTGCTTTCCACAAATATAAAGTCAAACGTAACTCTTGGCCTAAGACTAGAGGTGTTGCTATGAACCCAGTTGATCACCCTCATGGTGGTGGTAACCATCAACATATTGGTAAAGCCTCTACTATCTCAAGAAGAGCTGTTTCCGGTCAAAAGGCTGGTCTTATTGCTGCCAGAAGAACCGGTTTACTCCGTGGTTCTCAAAAGACTCAAGATTAAATCAAAAAATTTATTTAATAGGTTTTATCTTTTTCTTTAATATGTGCATTACTTAATAAACAACTCGATAGTAAAAAAATGTAAATAAGCCAATTATCACTTTGAAATCTTAATTGTGTCTAAAAGAGTTGATTTCCGAATCGCCTGCAAGTCACCTGCGTACTGATTGGGAATGTCCGACTGAGAGCCTGCGGATTAACTGCGGACCGCCTGCAAAATTCCTGCGGACCGCTTTCGGATTGTCAGCCGGTCATATTCACTTAAATTCTTTTCTGTGTAACAATACATTTGATAAGGCACAAGATTGTTTGCTGCCACAAATAATCCATTATTACATAAGCAAGTACAGGCGGATATTGATGCCGCTCATATATGAACCATTTAGGTTTGATAAAATACTAACGATTTGCCGTAGCTCAAACTTCAAAACGTAACTGAGACTACATGCAACGATGTGTGATGCTAGGTAAGGTCCTTAAGATTATGTAAGTTCAGTTTACGAGACCGTAGTTCCAGCGAAATGTTAGTCGTATCATTGAACGTATAGGGATGAGCATCTCAATTTTGCAGCAATTTAGTTGAAACTTAAAATTTTATGAGGCAGAATAGAGTCTGTGACCGTTTGCACTATTTAGGTAAGAGGAGATAATTACAAAGCTTATAAATTGTATTTCGCAACCGCTTGACCAATCGGGTGAAATGACTCATCATAACTAATAACAAGTCTTTATCACCGCATCAAAATAACTATAATGCGAAGATACTATTTGACTCATTTGTTGCGGTCAAGATCTTTACTGGTCAAACCTAGTAATATACGGGGGTTCAGTTGCTGTAGTTGAAAGTATCAAGTTTGAAGTAATAGATAAAACATTTACTAGCTTAAAATCACTATAAACATGTAGTTTTTTTGATCCAACATATTCTTAGACCCTATATTCACTAGAATATTGTCCTATAAACCTACTTCAACTGAAATCTCACTAGAATACTATTATCTCAATAAGAAATAAGGCATTTTATAGACGGAACAAAATGCGCGATATGCACAAACGGTTATGTGGTTACGAGCCTTATACGGCCCATCTATATATATTAATCAAAGTATTTTTTCAGGAAAAAAAAGGGAACTGAGATTAGGTCCTACTTCTTTGACATAGCTATTACTTATTTGTTTAATAAATAATTATTTCATAGTCTATTGTATACTAATAGTAAAACGATAGTTTTGAAATATTGCCATTGATAAATATAACTTTATTCAAAAGACAAACGTTTTTGAGAATTAATTAGTAATTTATAAGGATTGAAAAAAGTTTCATTAGCTATGTCTTGTCAAGCTTGGTCTTATGATGACTTCAATCCATGTTTCCGAAGTTTTTACTTGGAATTTGGCGTACCTTTCATACTATTTGTTATTTCATCTCTAGTTTTATCTATTAAAAGTTTTAAATCATATTCAAAATCCAAGAAATCTATTGAACTTTCACCTGATGAATCTCAACCTCTTTTAGCTTCTACCGATGCATATGGAACAATTTCATCTCAACAACAAGAAGTCGTTCAAGATGTATCTATTAAAAGTCGTCATTTTGATTTAGTAAGATTGCCCGATACCAATATCGATGGTACTATTCATGGTCAAATTCATCAAGTTTATAAAAGTGGTGGTGAAAGATTTAGAGTTGCATTAGAATATTTACTTGTAGTTATTCAATTTTTCATTAATGCTTCGGTATTCATTTATCCAGAATTTCAAAAAGAATGGTCCAATAAAAAATATATCACCATTACTAAACTCTTGTTCCTGGGCTATGCTTTATTCCTTGTTCAAATAAGAATGATTAATATAAGAAGAGTTAAAATCAGATTACCAAGTTTATGGGCACATTCAACAACATTATATTTCTTTAATTTCTTCCCATCAATAATCTTATTCAGATCCGCTCTCATTGGTCATAGTTCTAGTCAAGCTGTTGCAAATTATTATATTATTCTGTTTGTAATAAGTGCTACTCTTTTATTACTCAATTTTACTGCCAAAAGTGGCGATAAACCCGCTGAATTATATATTACAAGTGATGGTGTTAAACCTTCTCCAGAAACAACTTCAAGTCTTTTATCGTTTATTACATATTCTTGGATTGACGAAATGATTTGGTCTGCTCATAAAGCTCCATTTTCTAAAAAAGATATTTGGGGTTTAAGATCTAATGATTACGCTTTAGCTATATTAAAATCATTTGAAGCTACTCAAGCACACGTTAAGTTTACCATTAAAATTTTTTCTCATTTCAAATGGTTATTTGCAGCACAATTTTCATTTGCAGCTTTGGATGCCGTTCTTATTTTCCTCCCATCACTCTTATTGAAGAAGATTTTAGAATACGTTGATGATACAACCACTGCTCCTGTCAATGTCGCTTGGACCCTTATTTTCCTTATGCCATTATCTAAGACAATTGAATCTATTTGCAGTGGATGTTCATTATTCTTAGGTAGAAGAGTTTGTGCTAGAATGAGAGCCATTATTATTGGAGAAATTTACGCAAAAGCATTAAGAAGAAAGATTACTACCAAGGAAGCTGCCAGTGAAGAAGAAGAAGAAAAAGCTGATGATGCTAAGAAACTCAAATCCGACGATTCAAAATCAGAAACCGAGGAAGGGAAGGGTAAAACTGCTGAACTAGGTGCTATCATCAATCTTATGGCAGTTGATGCATTTAAAGTTTCTGAAAGTTGTGGTTATTTACACTTTTTTGTATCTGCTATTCTACTGATTGTTGTTTGTATCACTTTACTTTATAAATTGATTGGTTGGAGTGCACTTGTTGGATCTGTTTCAATCATTGCTTTATTACCATTAAATTATAAATTGGCAACATTACAAGCAAAAGCTCAAAAAGATATGTTGGGTATTACCGATAAAAGAATCCAAAAATTAAATGAAACTTTTTCAAGTATTAGAATCATCAAATTTTTTGCTTGGGAAGATAACTTTTTCCAAAGTATTATGAAGATTAGAAAAGAAGAAATTGGTCGTTTGAAAGTAAGAACAGCTGTCTGGTGTTTTTCAGCATTTATTTGGTTTATTACTCCAACATTAATCACGGTGCTTTCATTTTACTGTTATATCTTTGTTGAAGGTAAAACATTAACTGCTCCAATTGCTTTCACATCTTTAGCATTATTTAATTTGTTAAGAAATCCTTTGGATCAATTATCAGAAATGACATCGGTCGTTATTCAAACAAAGGTTTCTCTTGATAGAGTAAGTGAATTTTTAAATGAAGAAGAAACTTCAAAATATGAACAATTAGAACCAAAGAATGGAAATGCAGATTCACCAATTATTGGATTTGAAAATGCATCATTTTCTTGGAATGCAGATTCTGCTAATGATTTCAAATTAAGAGATATTAATGTTTCATTCAAGACTGGTCAATTAAATGTTATTATTGGTGCCACAGGTTCAGGTAAAACTTCTTTACTTTTAGCATTATTAGGTGAAATGGATTTATCTAAAGGTAATGTATTTTTACCAGGTTATATTCCTAGAGATGAATTAGTTGTTGATCCTCAAACTGGCTTGACTGAATCTGTAGCATACTGTTCACAATCTGCATGGTTATTGAATGATACCATTAAAAATAATATTATATTTGCGTCTCCATTCAATCAAGATCGTTACGATAAAGTTATTGAAGCATGTGGATTGACTCGTGATTTAGAAATTTTAAGTGCTGGTGATGCAACTGAAATTGGTGAAAAAGGTATTACATTATCAGGAGGTCAAAAGCAAAGAGTTTCATTAGCCAGAGCATTATACTCAAATTCTAAACATGTTTTATTAGATGATTGTTTATCTGCTGTTGATTCTCATACTGCTTTATGGATTTATGAAAATTGTATTTCTGGACCATTAATGATTAGTAGAACTTGTATCTTAGTTTCTCATAATGTTGCTTTAACTGTTCAAAAAGCACAATGGATTGTTGTAATGGATAATGGTAGAGTTAAAACTCAAGGTTCTCCTGATGATCTTCTTGAAAGTGGTGATTTAGGTGATGATGATTTGGTTAAAACTTCAGTTATAAATTCTCGTAGTCAATCAACTACTAATCTACAATCATTAGAAGACAAAAATTCAACTTTAAAAGATAAAGCTGCTGTTATAGACTCAAAATTAAAATCTTTGAATAATGAAGAAGTTGAAGAATCTAACGACAATAAAAATAATGGTAAATTAGTTGATGAAGAAAGTAAAGCTGAAGGGGTTGTTAGTCTTGCGGTTTATACTGGATTTGCTAAAGAATTTGGTGGTTGGAAAATTTGGACTTTAATCTTTGCTGGTTTCGTTGCTTCTCAAGGTACTTATATTTTCCAATCATGGTGGTTAAGGAAATGGTCTTCTAATAGTATTAATACTCAAGTTGTTTCAAACATTTTAGCATTGACTGGATTTGATAATTATGATGGATCTGAAGCCACAGGAAGTCCAGTAATTAGAGTTTTCTTGGGTGGATATCATTTCATTGGTCATTTAACTGAACAAGTTAAAACTTTCAAAGAAGAAAATAGTACAGCATACTATATTACAACTTATGGTATTATTGGTGTTGCATATTCAGTTGTAGCTTCATTAAGAGTGTTACTTACATTTTTCACTGGTATTAGAGCATCAAATAGACTTTTCAAACAAATTTTAACTCGAGTATTGAGAGCCAAATTAAGATTTTACGATAAAACTCCATTAGGTCGTATTATGAATCGTTTTTCTAAAGATATTGAATCTGCTGATCAAGATTTAACTCCATGTACAGAAGGTGCATTTATTTGTATTGTTCAATGTTTCTCAATTCTTATTCTTATTGCAGTTATTACTCCCGGATTCCTTGTATTTGCGGTTATAATCGGATTCTTATATTATCTTGTTGGATACTTTTATGTTTCACTTTCAAGAGAATTGAAAAGATTTGAATCCATTACCAAATCTCCAATTCATCAACACTTTTCTGAATCATTAAATGGTGTTGCAACTATTAGAGCTTATGGTATGGAGGCTAGATTTATGAAAGAAAATTTAGCCAAGATTGACGAAAATAATAGACCTTTCTTTTACTTATGGGTTGCAAATAGATGGTTATCATTAAGAGTTGATTTTATTGCTTCATTAGTTATGCTTTTCGCAGGTATTTTCATTATCTTATCAATTGGTAAAATTGATGCAGGTTTAGCAGGTTTATCATTATCTTATGCAATTTCATTCTCTGAAAGTGCATTATGGGTTGTTAGACTTTATGCCGAAGTTGAAATGAATATGAATTCTATTGAGAGATTACAAGAATATCTTGTTATTGATGAAGAACCTCCAAGTGAAATTGTGGAAACTGCTCCAAAACCTTCTTGGCCAGAACATGGTGCAATCAAGGTTGATAATGTATCATTAAGATATGCACCAGAATTACCAAGAGTTATTAAGAATGTTACATTTGATGTTGAACCAAATAATAAAGTTGGTATTGTTGGAAGAACAGGTGCAGGTAAATCAACAATTATTACAGCATTCTTCAGATTTTTAGATCCAGAGACTGGATCAATTAAGATTGATGACGTTGATATTTGTAAAATTGGATTGAAAAATTTACGTCAAGCCATTACAATTATTCCACAAGATCCAACATTATTTTCAGGTACAATTAGAAGTAATTTAGATCCATTTGATGAATACAGTGATGAAGAAATGTTTGAAGCATTAAGAAGAACAAGTTTAATTGCCCCCGGAGAAAATTTAACTTCCAATTCAGATGGAGAAAATCAAAATAAATTCTTAGATCTTTCTGCTGCTGTTTCTGAAGGAGGTAATAATTTATCACAAGGTCAAAGACAATTAATGTGTTTAGCCAGATCATTATTAAAAAGTCCGAAAGTTATTTTACTTGATGAAGCAACTGCTTCAATTGATTATCAATCAGATGCTACAATTCAAAAAACAATTCGTGGAGAATTTTCCAAATCTACAATTTTAACAATTGCTCATAGATTAAGATCAATTATTGATTATGATAAAATTCTTGTTATGGATGCTGGTCAAGTTGTTGAATATGACGATCCTTATGTTTTAATTAGTAACAAAGAATCACTATTTTATAGTATGTGTGATAATAGTGGTGAGCTTGATGCATTGACCAAATTAGCCAAAGAAGCATTCGTTGCAAAGAAGAATGCCAAGTCAAAAAAATAGACAGATATATTAATAAATATTAATTAAGAAGGTTGTGTGTAGGAACGAACGGAGTGAAGAGTAAGGAGGAATGGTCAGAGTGAAGCGTATAGAGGAACTAACAGAATAAAGAGTGGACAGCAGTTAGAGATACGGAAGAGACTGGGTAGGATTCCGAACGAAAAAGAACAAAAAAGAGTCACGAAAGTAAGAACCAAGAGGATGATTCGGAAGAGCCAGAGAACAGTCAGAGGAGGAGTCTGGGAGTGGCAGAGTCGGTGTTGTAAAAAATGTCAGACAAAGTCGGAACAAAATGCTACAGCTAAAATACCTTGAGAATGTCTCCATAAATCGCCAGTAAAAGTAGTACACTATTGTGGCTGCCACATATGAGGCGCAAAATCAACTTATCTCTTATCTCCAGCAGCAAACACCACCACCTCACAACGTTGATCCAAATTTACTTACTTGCAATTACATTTGAATTTCTTAAATTTGCATTACTTTTCTTTATTAAAATCAGGCTTTCAACGGAATTTTGCTCATACGGTTCCGAACCGATAACAGTTAAATAACTACATTCACTGATAACAACCAAACAACTATTTTATATTCCATGGACAAAATTGAATATAAGAAACTACAAAGTGTGGTTGTCGTGGATAATTCAAGCGAAGAGCTTGCAAATAGTACCACCAACTTGCTTCTAGATGATCCATATACCCGTCCATCTATTGAGTTAATGGGAAATATAACTTATTTAGCTGAACCTCAAGATGTACCTGCTGGAAGACATCTTGGTATATTTTCCACGCTTATTTTATTTATAAGTAGAATATTAGGATCAGGATTTCTTGCAGTATCTAGTGGGATATACCAAGATTGTGGAGGTTCTCCTTTTTTCTTCTTTGCTGCTTGGTTAACGTCAGCTTTACTTGCATTCTCAGGACTTTATATATTTTTAGAATTAGGAAGTCTTCTACCAAGAAGTGGAGGTGCTAAAGTCTTCTTGGAATTTATTTATAACAAACCTTACATGCTTGTAACTGTAGCATATCTGGTTTACTCGATTATGTTTGGTTTCACCCTTCTGAATATTCTTGTTTTTGGTGAATATTTACTTCACTCATTTGGTATTGAAGCTACTGAATTCAGAACAAGACTAACGGCTCTTCTTTTCCTTTATGCTACTGGTTTAGTTCATGGATTAAGTGTTGGTCATGGTGTTAGAGTTCAAAATATAATAGGTACTTCTAAATTACTTCTTGCTGCCGTTATGATTAGTACAGGAATTTACGTTGGTTGTTTCCCAACATCAATCACTAATATTGAGTCAAATCTTAAGTGGGATGATTTCTTTGCTGTAAAGACTTCAATAACACTCTCTTCTTTCGCAAGTGCAGTAATTAAAACATCTTTTGCATACGGTGGTTGGAGTACAGTTCATACCGTAGCCAATGAAATTAAAGATCCAGTAAGAACTCTCAAGATAGCTGGTCCCCTGTCGTTATTGATAGTCACGGTAACTTACATGTTTACAAACTTAGCTTACCTTGTCGTTCTCCTGAATCAGGAAATGATTGATAGTGGGAAACTTATTGGATCAGTTTTATTTCAAAAAGTATATGGGAAGTTGATAGGAAGAACTTTCCTTACTCTTTCAGCAGCATTAAGTGCTGGTGGAAACGTTTTCGTGGTTTTGTTCACTATCTCCAGAGTTAGTCAAGAAGTATTCCGAGAAGGTATCTTACCATACTCAAATTTCATGGCTTCTAATTGGCCCTATGGTGCACCATTACCTACTATTCTCTTAAGTTGTGCTCTAAGTACTGTGGTTCTTGTCTCAGTACCAGGTAAAGGTATATATGAGTATATTATATCATTGGAATCATATCCTGCCAATATATTCACAGCATTATGTGCCATAGGGTTGATCATTCTCAGAAGAAGACATCCAGATGTTAGAGCCCCAATAAGAGCACCCATGATTGCAGTAGCCTTGTTAATGACCATTACAGTTTATCTCATTGTGTTTCCTATTTGCTCAAGAACCAGTCCTAACCCGAGCGGGTTGGAAAACTGGCCGTCTTATGCTTGGGTGTCGATATTATGTTTAACAAGTTGTATTTTATACTGGGTTTTCATGTTCAAGATTTTTCCCTGGTGGTTTAACTACAACTTGGTGTCAGAAGAATTCGTCCAGGAGGATGGACTCGTTGTTAAGAAATGGATTAAGGTGGGTCATGTTCCATAAATTGCATATAAACCTATAGAGTAATAATACGTAGTAAAATCTTCTCCAACTTCTGTAAATTAATTATTAATAGAGGCAATCTCTTCTATCCTCTCTACTAGTTTTAAAAACTCTTCATCTTTGAGTTTACGAATGATTAATTCTTTAAGCTCTAAATCCGATAATTGAGTGTGGTTCGATGACGGTTGTTTCTTGATGAATAGCGAGAGTAAATCCAAGTTTTCAACTGAAATTTGTTCAGTGTCATTAAGTTCCAAAGACGTATCTGCTGTTAGTGATTGACCCTGGACTTGTGAAGGATCGAAAATTTGAGTTTGTCCTGGTGAAGGTACAAGACTCTGCCTCTGACTTTGCGGAGGTGGAAAGGTTTGACTTTGACTTTGGTTTTGTGATGACAAACCCACAATTTGTTCAGGAGGAACATAAATTTGTGAAGAGAAGGCAGTCTGAGAGTAAGTTTGCGAGTCTGGTCTTGATTGAGCCTGCAGAGACTTGGCCTGCCTGATCTCCAGAGGGAATCCGATGCTACACAAGTTGCAAAATTCATTCATGTCAGAGAGGCTAAAGAAGTTGATCTGTATTTTCCGTTTCAATGACTTTCCATAACCCAAGTGCTTGAGAGAGACGGCTGGGTACCTGCAGTAGAGAGAAAGACACTCGTTGGATACGACATTAATTGATTCCTTATTGTTAGTGGAGCAGGTATGAAGTAAGTGTACATACTAAGGCTTGGCTACCTATAGATAACTGAAGCAATTTTACAGCCCCCTCGGTGTCAAGCGTAACGGAAATGTTTTTACGCTGAACATGTGTCCAGGATTCCGTTGAAAGATTGAGCACGGAGTAGCTTTTTACTGGCAAGGTGGTAACCATGGTTTTAGTGATGTGGTGGTGAATCGCGGTTGCAAAAAAAAGACCCTTTAAATATGTGGAATTAGGCTGCAAAAAAAAAGAAACTGTTATTTATTGACGAAAGTGACTTCAAAGGCACAGTGAAGATGAGTGGTACTCTGAAAGCCTTTAGTATATGTCTTAAGCATACGCTGAAACTTGCACTTTTAACCATATATAAACAGTATAGGCACAGTTATTGATCGAATGAACCAAGAGAGATTTCTTTTTCATGACGAAGATTTACTATAATTTTTTGAAAGTATCTAAATAGTCTGAAGTCATATGCAAATAACACGAAGTTGTAGATCACCAGAATGTTGAAAATCCTCTTTTGCAGCCAAAAAAAAAAAAAGCCATAATAAACTCTGTGACAAAAAGAACCAAAGCACCTGGGGCACCCGGATTGTCAATCTATGACTCTACTCTTTTACCGTACCCGGAACCTTCAACAAGGACTGAATGACATGTCAAGGCCAATAAAAGTGTATACTCGACTAAAGGTTTGACTTATACCAAGCTGCGACAATACTCTACGCTAAAGTAACAATAGCCAGAAAAATCCACTAACAATGCGGTTATCGGGCACCCAGCGCATATAACAATAGTTTAATTAGTCCTTTGTCCTTACTTAAGACAAACAGCAAAGCCACCTTCATATTGGTTTACAATTGTTTCAAATTAATGTAGTTTATAATTTTACATAGGGTATCTAAAAGTCAATAAGTTCGTTACTGATCAAATGAGAGGCAATGTCGAGAATAGCAGCTTCAGTTCCGTTGACAGCATCTAAACCAATCTTCATACCAAAGAATGACTCAATAGTGGTTTGTACTATACTAGTAATGGTGGAGTTTGTAGTTGGGTATAAATGATTACTAGCTCTCACTGTTCTTTTACAACCTTCAATTGGTGGTTTTCCTTCCATTCTTTCAATTAACCAACCAATTCCAGCAGGTAATCCTTTAAGAACTTCGGTAATGTGGCCAGCAGTTTCATCAACAGCAAATTCAAGAGACTTTATTCCCCAATCACAGTAATTCTTGTATGCTCTTTCAGCACCGGCAATTGGGACAATTGTATCTACTTGACCGTGGTAAATGAACATTGGAGCTGTTGGAACGGTAGTTCCGTTATCCAAGGCTAAGGTATTCTGGTCAATGATTTTTTGAATAACTGGTAGATCAAAAATACCATATCCACTCTTGACATAACGGTTTGGTCCGGTGAAAAAATGAGCAGAATCAAAATGGAGAATGGATTCAACTAAACAATATGACGCTCCTTTAAGATATTTTTTCAATTTTTCAGCAGAAGTTACCTCTTTACTAATGATTGTTGCGATTTCAGGATATTCATGACTTAATCCTCCAATTGCAGAGGCTGCAAGACCAGCAAAAAGAGTTCCGTCAACAGCGACAGCAGTAGCAGTAATATTGGTGACATATCCACCAAGTGATACGCCGACAATCTGACCATCAAGTTCTTTGGCGTATGTTGGTTGAAGCTGAGCAGCCCATCCACTTGCTAATGAACCTCCACTATAACCTGTTAATCCAACGTCGGCGTCTTCATCAATACCAGTAATGTTTCCTGACTTAAGTGTAGCTCTGATGGAATCCAATGTTGCATGACCACTTTGAATACCAGCAGTGAATGTGGCTTTTGGACCTTCATAATCGGGAGTCACAACGTAATAACCTTGATCCAATAAGGCACCAACTGCAATCATTTCAACAGATAAAACAATATCGGATATCACTGGGGAACCACGAAGGAAACCGTAAGAAGGAGCACAATCAGCATCAGAAGAATCTTCAGCAGTTTGATATGACACTAACTTTGAAGGGTCAGCATTATAAGGTTCAATAATCGTAGTGACAATACAATTGGCATTACCATGGGAGTCTTCAGATCTCACCAATGCCTGCCAGGATTCTTTAACATTCATTGGCCAGTATATATTTCTTATTTGAGCGGGAGTATTTCTAATCTTAAGAATATCACCATTTGAGGCACTCTCGTAGTCGGAAGTACAGTTGTAGAAAGGATCTTCAGATGGCTTTTTGGGCTTAGTAGTGGCTCCCAATACGGAAGAGATACATAGTAATAAAGGAAGCGTACTTAAGAGTTTCATAGTCAAAATTGAAGTATGATAGTATTATCAAGATATGATCTTCAACTTTAACTTTTAGCTGCAAAATATAATTGATAGTAATTAAATAATTTACATAGAACCCCAGAATATTGACATCTTAAATACAACCTCGAGAATTATCTAAAAAATACCATTCAGGTACAACCTCCGCTCATTGACCCTTTGGGATGGTTTAGACTGGCTGAAGTTACTTATTCAGGATATTTTATAAGTTTCCAGAATCTGTGAGTTGATGATCATTTGATTTGTATCCCCAATGCAGTAATTATTGGTTTAAGTAATTAGCAGTCGACGGATTTAGCCTTCTAGCGACTGCATTATACGGACTTAGGCGAGTATAACTAGTGCATTCGACAGAACAAATTACGCGCATAGACAATGGTGCACTAATGCAGTAACATGCGCGGGGAACATTGTGCAGGCTAGGAAGCTATACGGTAATTGCAGCAAGGCACTTAATAGCGGTAATTTGATTGCAAAAATCTACAGTATAGAGTAGGAATTGGCTTACATTAATTGAGGTTCGGTTGATTCGTATTCAACTTCGTTTTCGTAGGAAAAATCCAAGCAGTGACTATGCAATCGTATGCATTAAAAAAGTGGAGTAGTATCTTGGCAATTGACAGCGATAATACACGAAGAGGAAGAACACTTTCAAAGGCGATTGTACATGAAATTGAACCCGGACATTCTTTTGTCTCTATATACAAACAAAGAAACTTTAATTAAAATGGGTCTCCCTTTCACCGGTACAGGGAGTCACTATACCGGCACCAGTAGGTTGATATAAGTATGGCACCTTGAAAATTACTTAATTAGGAGAAGAATGTAGGGGGTTTTTACGACAAATCTAAGGAGAAGTTATTGACAAGTTCTTTACTCGATTTATGACAGAAAACACAATCAAGACAATAGGACAACACGGCATGAAATGTATAATCCCCTCTTACGACAGCAAGTAAGTGACTAGTGGCACATCGAAGCATTTCTAAACCAAATCCATCAGAGAAAAGAGAACATGGAAGTATTATGAGCATGATAGCATATTTAGCATATACGATCAATCTGACCCCTTGTGATCATGTCTACGGAAGAGAGGATCCATATTAAGTTTTAAGGTTGGTCTAAATATATACAGATAAATATGAACCTATAGTAGGCTGCTAAGTAGCTTTGGTAGGTAAGACCATTTGCTCAATTAGGCAATATGCCAAAGCTAGAGATAAGTGAGTGATTACTTAAATAAGCAATTTTGTGCTCAACGAGGAAATATGTCTTTATAATATGCAATACCACGATTTGGATATCCCTGCATGGTTGTACTGATTAGGAGGTGGTGACAGATGGTAGGACGAGCATGTGAAATGTTAGGCGATTGGTCAGGAGTAAAGAACCACAATCAAAGATAAGTGAAAATGAGTACTCGTCAAAGTATGCCAATCAGAACAGGCCGGCAACATGTCATCGACAAGTCGAAGAGTTCATATCAAGAAAACCGAGCAAAGTATTCCAAAGCTTAGATCTCTTAACTTTAACGCGCCAGAGTTCAATAGATTTAACAAACCGTGAAAAGTCTGTTGTTCAGCCTTCAGCGACTCCAAACTAGCCCAAAATCACCTTATCCTCGAGTTTAATCAAGCGGACCATCACCGGTCCACAGATTTAGCTTTTTGAGTGACATTTGGTACAAAAGCAACATGATCGAACTTTGAATACCCGTCCATATGAATCGAGGTCCTACCCCAGAAAACATACCCAAGACACCTTCACTACTATAAATGGTCCTTAATGCGTTGAGGGTCGACATATTTTTGACCACAATATTTGCACCACCATGCTGTTTACCTTCGAAAGGTATCTCAGAAGTTGTTTGAGTTTGAATTCTAGTTTTAATCACATCTAGTGGTGTAGTCAATACTCCAGCTACTCCACCAGCGGCAGCACCAGTAGCTAATTCCACTGGTATAGGAAGTTCCTCATTACTATTATACATGATTGCCAATTGTCGGAACCTTTCATAGAATGATAATTGTAAGGCACTGAATGGCAAGTCTCTAAATAATGTTTCTTTATAACCAAAAGTGAAAGTTTTAGTACCTTCATTTTTTGCAATGGTCTTGATGGCATCTAAAAGGCCTTTATAATTATAACCTGATTCTAATGTGTAAGGATTATTGTATCTACCTTGTAATTGTAATCTCGTCTTTAATACTTCAGACGGAACGTAAAAGATACTTGAAGCTAAATCTCCAATAACACCAGCTACAAAGTAAGAGACGGTATCATTAATACCATAATCATTAATCATTTTCCGCTTACAAAACTCGTAGGTACCAAAAAATGCAGCAGTTGAAGGGAATGAACCAAGAATCGCTGGAGTATAACCTCCATATAATCCTCGGAAGAACCCTTCTTCTTTAAAGATTGTGATATATGCTGGAACCATATTTTTATATTTTGGATTCAACAGAAGTCCCTGTTGTCTTGTCTTTACCGTGTCTAGAGAATGCATTGATGAATCACCCATTACGCCTCCAAATCCTCCGGCTATCATACAGTTTATTATGGGAGATACCAGCTCGATATCATCGTCGGATGACGGTGGAGCAGTCACCTCAACGGGACCACCCTCATGATGCTCATGATGGCCAAACCGAAACGGTATAGTCGAAGATGTAAAGATTGTGGACATGCAAGTATAAACAGGAAGCTAATGAAAAGTATTTAGCGAGGTTTTAGTAGCTGGGAAAAAGTGAAAATTGATGAAACTTGAAACTATGATAAGAAAGCTTTTGAATATCACAATATTTCAGTCTTGGTATCTAGAAGTTTTGCTTGAGGTTGCTGGTGTCCTCCAACTGAAAAGGTTTATATATGTAACTCTTTTCTCTGTAACCTCATTTGATGACAATTTTCACTGTTTTTCGTGCGCTAACTGGAATATGCTACTGGTTTTCATGAAGTCATCGCTAATATATAGAGCACCATTGTGCCAAGTTCGACGCTACCGTGTGCTAGCGCTCGAATCTTCGTGTGATGACTCGTGTGTGGCGTTACTTGATAAGAAAGTTGGAGTTTCCCCGGTTGTTATTGATCATGAAAAATGTACTCTCAACTCAGCAGTTCATGGAGGCATTATTCCAACTGCTGCCCACGAATTTCACCAGCAAAGCTATGCCACATTGGTTCAGCGGTTCTGCCGCCGTAATGGTGTTGACTCAGCCAACCCGCCCAATCTTATCTGCGTAACAAGAGGTCCAGGAATGGTGGGATCATTGAGTGCAGGTCTTCAACTTGCAAAAGGTCTTTCTGTAGCATGGGATCGTCCATTGATTGGAGTGCACCACATGTTAGGACATATTCTTACTGCCAAACTACCCAAAAAACTACAACCCGAAATGCCTCCACCAAAGTATCCATTTGTCAGTCTCCTTTGCTCTGGGGGCCATACAATGCTCGTAGTTTCTAAATCAACCACAGACCATGAAATTATCGCAAGTACCTCTGATATAGCTGCTGGTGATGCCTTGGATAAGTGCGCAAGAGAGATCGGTCTTTCAGGGAATCTTCTTGGCAAGGAACTCGAAGTATTTGTGGACTCTATACCTCGCGAGACTCAAGACGAGTTTGCAGCCATTAATACCAACACAAGAAATAATCGGTTCAATTTCCAGTTAAGGCTCCCTATGACAGGTCCCAATGCAGAGAAAGACCCTGAACACGTTCTGTTTTCATTTAGTGCATTTTTGAGCTCTATAAAAACATCAAAGGAAAGAAATGGTGATTTTAATTTAGAGACAAGACAATTCTTAGCGTTCAAAACGCAGCAACTTCTCTTTCGTCATATAATTGATCGTACCAATATGGCGCTTAAAAAATATAATAAGAGCCTAGGAGGAGTTCAGGATTTTATCTGTTCGGGAGGAGTGGCTGCAAATAAGCATTTACGCTCTATGCTTAAGAATGATTTAGATTTTTCTGGCCATGAGTCGAGGAAGATGAATTTCCACTTTCCAGATCTCCTGCTTTGCACCGATAACGCCGTGATGATCGGAATGGCAGGTATCGATATATTTGAGGATCTACATCTACATAGTGACCTCTCTATTATTCCCATCAGGAAGTGGCCACTCAATGAGCTTTTGCACGCGAACGGATGGACTAAATTTAGTGACGAGGATTTCAAGCGCATATTTGAATCGTGATGTATATAGCAATGAATGAATGATCAAGGCAATCTATAGCAATGTAATTCGAATGAAACAAGTAGATATCAGCACCGTCTAACTTAAAGTTTGAAGAGCTTATAACAATTACTAAAGTGAGATATAGCAACAGATTACCCAATAAAGTAATATACGGCATGAATCACGAGCAACGAGCGACGCAATAGGTCCCAAATGCGAAAATCTCCGACTTTAGTTCGCGGAGCATACTCGACACGGAGCTAATCAAGAGTTTTCCGTGGTAGCGAAATCACAGAGCTGAGAATAAGCTGGATTCTCTGATCTTGCGGTCATGAGCTTACAATACTCTTCATCGAAACACTTAATTTTTACCTATTTAATTAGTGATGCGGGTTCATCCCTACTCCAAATTATACCTTCGATATAAGTGAAGTTTATTATATCAAAGCACAAACTTGAATAGCATTTTTCGTCATCACCAGCAATAACCGTACCGTCTTGACTTCAAGTTCACTGAGCACTGGTGGAATTCGACGAGACTGACGGCGGATTCAATAAGAGTTTCGTTAAGTTCTCCCACACTAAGTGAAGCTGTGAATTCTTCTTCTGTCACCTCACTCAGAGGTTTTCTTTTGAAGTGATTTGCAAGCGCTGAGTGTAGTTTAGAACACATTCGCTCCGTCTGTTGGTTGTATAGTAATTTTTTTTTTAACCCTTCGATGTCTAAATTCTCTAGATACTCGTGCCCAGGATAATACGGTTCTGAATCATCTGAATAGTCTGAATCGTGTGAATAATCTGAGTTGGAGAGAACATCGAAAGGGGACATGACGTAATTTTAAATATTGTGTAGTATTTGAATGCTTGGTCCTAGATGAAAAAATATTCAAAATAAGTCAGTTAGTCATGAAAATAGATGCCACGATATTTGATGCATACATATGCAAAAGTGAACGAATGCGGCTGAATAGATCAATGTCAAAATACGAAATTCTCAGTCTTTACTACTTTTATATAAAAAGTCATATTTTGACTCTTATAAGTGGATTACTACGACGTTCATTTAAAGAAATTACTTATTTATAGAAAATTTTAAATGATCAACTGACTAACTAATATTAAATTACCAATCCATCTTACCACTGTCAATATCGTACATAGTATCGTGATCTTCCTTGGTTACGTTATTAACGTGGGCAAGGATTTTGGCAACACTTTCTTCGGTAGTGTAGTATGGGACATGAGGCATGAGTTCAAGCATTTTTTCAGTCATACCGGTCTTGACAGTACCAGGGTGAATAGAAACAACGATGGAGTTCTTGAGAATCTCGTTCTCTGATTTAGAAAATTCACTGGCAATGTTTCTAGAGACAGAATTCAAAGCAGCCTTAGACATACTGTAAGGAGTAATTGTGAATGGACGAATGTTTTTGACGTACCCAGATTCAGAAGTAATAATAACAGTTTTCTTTGGAACACCATTATCTTTTTTGATAAAGTATTTATTGATACTTCTAAGAACTTTGATAGGTCCAAGAACATTAGTTTGGAATAACCTGTTGTAAGTTTCATCAGAGAATCCGATGGTTTGGTTGAATTCAGTGACAATAGTACCAGCATTTTGAATAACTACATCAACACCATTTGGTGCGATCTTATCGAGAATAGTTAATTTTTCTTCCATAACCTCAGCAGAATCGAGAAGATCGTATTCGATGACATGAAGGTTTGATCTTTTCAATTCAGTCAATTCAGTAGCATTTTCTAAGGTTCTTGAAGTGGCAATGACAACATTGGATTTGTCTTCAGAAATTTGTTTAGCGAATTGGAATCCAATTCCTCTGTTTGCACCAGTAATAAAGTAAGTAGACATTGTTTGATTGTTTAAAATTGTTGATTGACTTAAAAATGGCAATTGAGGTACTAAGTCATCTATTTAAATACATTTCAATCAACTCGGTTAATTGGTTAAGATCTACTAGTATCTTATTGTTTGCTACCTTTTGGGTAGCTCACTGTGCTTTACCTTGATTTAATTCCGCATTGCCTAACAAATCTTGAGTTAATTCCGGGTTTCATCAAATAAATCCTTCGCTGCTAACAAAGTCTCACCTTAATTCCGATTTGCACCCAATTGGGCATTTTTTTCGCTGGAACACTATTGCTATATCCGATTGATCGGGCCTACTCTCCTATAGATTACTTTGCCTATATCCGATTTGCTCCAAACTAGGCAGTCTCTGCTTCTTGTAAATATCTCTTACATTCGGATTTTATTTTTAAGAGATAAAGTTCCTTTTTTTTCCTCTTCTGTCCCTGTAAATATTATTTACTGAAACCGTTTCGATAGTTGAATGCAAGTCCGCAAAATCTGGGGCTCTTCAAATTCATAGTCTGGTGTATAGTGATGTCATTCTACAAGAGATTAATGTCTGTTCGTTGATCCACCGTATATATACTGTTGCCTGTATGTAATCAATTTTTTGATGGAAGTATATTACTATGTATAATCAAGAATGGCAAAACCTTGCTCACCAGGTAACTTTTTCACCATCAAGTTCCATCAATGAGTCGCTATCTGCCTTAGTCAACGATCCAATGGTCTTAAGCATCTTTCCAACACATTCTTGTGGTGAGAGGAAGCCATAATCAGGAGATACAGAAGCTATGTGTTCCGTCATATCGGTTCTTACTGGGCCAGGGTTTATCAGAGCATAAATTGAATTCTTGAGCAAAGGGTTTTCGGAAGCAGTGAAATCAGCTGCGATTTGTCTGGAGATGTGATTTAAAGCTGCTTTAGAAATACTATAGGGAGCAACTGGAAGAGGGATGAAGTTATTGACCAACCCAGCAGTGGAAGAAATAGCGATGGTTTTCTTGGTGACACCATTATCCTTTTTAATGAAATATTTGTTGATGGCCTTTAGGAAACGAAGAGGTGATAAAGCGTTGATCTCAAACAAATTTCTGAACTCTTCGTCTTCGAATTCAAAAATCGATTTGTAGTCGTAAACAGCAATACCTGCATTTTGAATAACTACATCTACACCATTTGGTGTGATATCGTCGATTGCAGTTAGCTTCTTTTCCATCACCTCAATTGGATCAGCGAGATCAAACTCAATTACATGCAAGCTAGATCTTTTTAAGTCCTTCAATGCTTGAGCGTTAGCTAAACTTCTTGAGGTGGCAATGACCACATTAGAAGAATTCTCAGAAAGCTGTTTAGCGAATTGGAATCCAATTCCTCTGTTTGCACCTGTTATAAAATAAGTCAGCATTTAATGATGATTGTTGCAATTATGGCATTACGCGCCAGACTTAAATGCTTCTCAGAGAATATCTCGGAAGGCTGTGAATTACGATAACAATTAGGTTGTACAACCAAAGTGCACGGGTTAGGTGAAATTCAAAGGTGAGATTCTTCTCAGCCCCAAGTTTGCGGGGAACAGAACTTTTACAACGGGCTCGAAAGGATGGAATGTTCTGGTAAGGTACAAATGCAACAACCTATGGGCAACCAATGTGAAGGTTTAATACCATTTCAGTACCCATGGTTCAAAGCTTTCTAAACCCTAACAGTCAGTGAATTTTGCTACCATGATTTGGCGCTGGCATTCGAAAGACGTATGCGTTCGAATCGGAAAAATTAATTTCCGTCAAAGTCCGGCACATTTTGTGTCAAACTTGTCCCTAAGGAAATGGTATAGCACAGTAACGACAGTTATTATCTCTATCACGCTGAGTGCAACTTACAAATGCGGATAAACAAAGACGCTTTATTTTAAAGATATTTAAATGGCTAAGGTCTAGATCGATCACCAAGAAGATTTTTCACCATCAAGTTCGATCATGGTGTCGTGATCTTCTTTCTTTAATGAACCAATAGTTTTGAGTAATTTTGCAACACAATCTTCCGGAAGCAGGTAGGGGAGTTCTGGATAGTTATCGATCACTTCAGCGGACATATCTGTTTTGACTAACCCAGGATTCAACAGGACGTAGATTGAGTTTTTCAATAAGGAATTTTCAGAGGTTGCATACTCTGCAGCAATTTGTCTGGAGACATGGTTCAATGCTGCTTTTGAAGAAGTATACGGAGCAAATGGAACATACGAGAAATTGTTGATGTAACCAGCAGAAGAAGAAATAACTGCTGTCTTTTTGGTAACTCCGTTATCTTTCTTGATAAAATATTTTTGGATAGCCTTGAGGAATCTAATGGGTGCAAATACGTTAATTTCGTACACTTTTCTGAAGTCGTCGGAATCGTAGTCAAGAGTTGACTTTGACTCATTACTTGCAACAGCTGCATTTTGAATAATAATATCTACACCATTTGGGGTAATATCATCGATTGCAGTCAATTTCTTTTCCATTTTTTCGACTGAGTCAGCGAGATCAAACTCAATTACATGTAAGTTTGATCTTCCTAAGTCGGTTAAAGCTTTGGCGTTAGACAAGTTTCTCGCAGCAGCAATGACCACATTAGAAGAATTTTCGGAAATTTGTTTGGCAAATTGGAATCCAATTCCTCTGGTTGCACCAGTAATGAAATATGTAGTAGCACTCATTATGTCCCCAAATTGTAGTCTTTAGATATTAAAAAATACGTTCTATGTAGAAAATACCACCAGTTTTATACCGTTTTATTAGTAATCAAGATTGAACAAATCTAAGTTCGCTATTTTGATTAATCAAACTATTATCTGTGATTTACCTACCTTGCACAACATTGATTAACTCCTTCGAAGTATGCGGCAACGTATCACGATTCTGAGATACCACCTCCCCTTATCACGCTGCGTCAACCTTCATAAATGACATCGTCTAGATTGATCGGCCTTATCGACTACATTGGGAAAGCCCAGCCTATTCCCTGAAGCAGACTAATATTTACAAAGCCAAGTTATGTCTAAGTTTGCTGTCGTCCAACTACCTAGGGTATTTTTGCAACCAAACTGATTAGTCAGGAGCAGCGGATTTTATGCGCGATGCGGACTTTATCGGACTTTGGCGGATTTTTGAGGCTGCAAAAAAAACAAGCAGCCTGTCTATGGAATGGATGTTTGTCAGCTAAGCGATCATAGGTAACTATCAAAAAAGTCACTATGATGACTAATTTAAAGCGGGCATTAAAAGTGAGAAGAGAGTTGTAACAGGTGGACACGGACTTGACCCTACTAATAAATCAATTAAAATATGCCGAGGCAAGGTCGATGGGAAAAGTATATAAACACATGCATAAGTAGCTAAATATCCCAAAATACCATCAATATCAACATACAATGACTACTTACTTTATCACTGGTGCCAATAGAGGACTTGGTCTAGAATTCGCCAAGCAGGTCTCTGACAACAAATCCAACGTTGTCATTGCTACTTCAAGAACTTTAGCTAACGCTAAAGAATTAACTGAGTTGAATAGATCAAACATACATGTAATTGAGTTCGACTTGGGCGATTCCCTCGAGATCATGGAAGAGAAGTTGACTGTACTTGACAAGATTGCACCAAATGGTGTTGATATAGTCATTCAAAATGCAGGTATCACTATTTCAGAGATGAAACCAACGTTTGAATTTGACTTGGATGAATTCAGAAAATTGTTTGAAATTGACACCCTTGGACCAATCAAGGTCTTGAGAACCATTAACAAGTACTTCATCAAGAAAGACAACGGTGTCACTAAGAAGACGGCGATCATTTCTTCTGCTGCTGGATATGTGAACAACCATACTCCATACCCAGTTACTCCTTACGGTGTATCGAAGGCAGGTTTAAATTACGCTTCCAGACAAATTGCCAATGAATTTGCAACGTCTGAAATCCCATTGCTTAGAGACTCAATTTATGTTTCATTTCACCCAGGTTTGGTTAAAACTGGTATGACGGAAGACTTCCTTTCTGATTTACCCGGTATCCCATACTTCTTACCAGAAGAGAGTGTAACAAAAGTGCTTCAGAAGATCGACTCCTTGACAAAGGAGGACCACGATTCCTTAATTGATATCGAAAAGGGTAAAGTCTCTTGGTAAGGAATTTTGCTAATAGTTTTAGTAGGTATTTATCTGATTCAAATAAGCCACATTTATCGAACAAACATTGTAGATGCAGTCATAAAATTCTATCACACCCGATACTACATCCAAACCCACTGTACTTATAACAAAATTAAAACCAGTACCCATGAAGGTTATAAAAACATACCACTATACCTCATAATAAGAACAACATATTAGCTCTGAAAATTCTTCAGAGATTTGTGCTACAACAAACTCGGATCGGTCTTAAATGTATGACTGAACCCATACGGCCACCTAATCATTACACTTTGTTGGCAAAGATTGTTAAGCCAAAGAGTGTTGCAAGTGAAATATCGGAGTTAATGCATTTCACGGAGGTTTGAAAGGTTGCAAAAACCCTTGTTATACAGCAATTTGTCAACTGTCGAGAACGTCTCCGTAAGCTATAGACAATGTAAGATCTCTCCTCTCACCAGTAAGATGTGAATTTGTCAGCACGGTGCCAATCATAAATTGAGCTCACAATGGAGTAAGTTATTCATCATTATCTAAACACCATGGCTACTTACTTTATTACAGGAGCAAACAGAGGACTTGGGCTTGAATTTGCCAGACAACTTTCGAAAAATCCTTCGAACGTGGTCATAGGAACTTCAAGAACCTTAACCAACCCAAAGGCATTGACAGATTTGAAAAGATCGAATTTACACGTAATTGAGTTCGACTTGGCCGATTCTCTTGAGACTATGGAAGACAAGTTAACTGCTATTAACAAGATTGCACCAAATGGTGTTGACGTAGTCATTCAAAATGCTGGTATTACTATATCTGACTTCACACCAACACTTCAATTCGACTTAGAAGAGTTCAGAAAGTTGTTTGAGATTGATACTCTTGGGCCTATCAAAGTTATTAGAAGTATCAATAAATACTTTATCAAGAAAGATAATGGTGTAACAAAGAAAACAATTATTATTTCTTCAGCTGCTGGGTATGTCAATAACCACATCGCCTACCCAGCTGCTCCTTATAGTATGGCTAAGGCTGCGTTAAACTCTGTTTCCAGGCAAATCGCTGATGAGTTTGCAACCTCTGAAAATCCATTACTTAGAGACTCAATTTATGTCTCCTTACACCCAGGATTAGTTAAAACTGATATGATTGCAGACTTACTTCCTGACATTCCAGGTATGAGATGTTTATTACCAGAAGAGAGTATTTCGAAATCGCTCGAAATTATTGACTCCTTGACCAAGGAGGACCACGATACTTTCATTGATATAGAAAACGGTAAGGTATCTTGGTAGGAATACATAAATATTATTCGCTAGATAATTGTATATGACTTAAGTAACAATGAAGTTATATAAACCATTAATCTTCATCATTAGCGTGAAATCGTAACTTTGTAAGACCTTGAAACTACTGGCTTAGTATGTTTCAGCTCAAATCCAATAGTCTTAGTAGAGCTTATTTAGGGTGAACATTACGGCGGTTCTGGAGTAAACCGAATTTGCTAACGAACAGCTGGCCTTTATTGAATGTAGACGACTAGACAGATAGTCAATCGTTTGGTTAAAGATATCTTACGGTTCCAATTAACTCGTGTTGGTTTATACGACGTGAGAGATCACTGAAAGTGGACCGAATCTTACACCCACCAACATCATACCTCTAAGAGTATGAAAAATAGCATGATTTGGTAAGATGATGGGCCTTTCTATTTGACATTCACCGAGGTCTATACAGGACTCATATCAGAAAGGTTGCAAATCATGAGTTGAAACGTACTTGCTCTTATGCGATTTGTCAGCAACACCATAAACTCCCGATACTTGCATCAAAATCTTGCAACAACATCTAAACATGGGAGACCTATTTGTCAGCGCCGACGAAGTCGAAAGTACTTAAATAGAGCTGAAAATGGAGAGGATTTTTGGAATCACAAACAATGACTACTTACTTCATCACCGGTGCTAACAGAGGACTTGGCTTCGAATTTGCCAAACAACTTTCGGAAAATCCTTCCAACGTCGTTATAGGTACTACAAGAACCTTAGCCAACGCCAAGGAGTTGACAGATTTGAAAAGATCAAATTTACACGTCATCGAATTAGATCTTTCAGAATCATCTGAGTCAATGGAACATAAATTAACTGTAATTGACAAGATCTCACCAAATGGTGTAGATATTGTGATCCAAAACGCAGGTATAATGGTGGAGAAGTTCTCACTCACTTTAGAATTCGAAATGGAATTATTCAATAAATTGTTTCAAGTAAACACTCTTGGACCTATCAAGATTCTTAGAGCTATTAATAAGTATTTTATCAAGAAAGATAATGGAGTCACCAAGAAAACCGTGATTATTTCATCAGCTGCCGGATTCGTCAACAACTATGTCCCATATCCTGTTGCTCCTTACTGCATGTCGAAAGCCGCTTTAAATTCTGCGTCTAGACAAATTGCCCACGAGTTTGCAACCTCTGAAAATCCATTACTTAAAGATTCAATTTATGTTTCTATACACCCAGGTTTAGTTAAAACTGGTATGACTGAAGACTTCCTTTCTGATTTTCCCGGTATCCCATACTTGTTACCTAACGAAAGTGTCTCGAAAGTACTCAAAGTTGTCGATTCCTTAACCAAAGAAGATCACGATACTTTTATCGATGTTTTCACTGGTGAAAAGGTAACTTGGTAATCTGCAAATGAGCATATAGACAAGTGTGTAGTTAAGTAATTAAAATATACTTTAACATTAAAGTAGTGGCTGTATCCATTATAGTGTAGATTTGGCCTCTGGCACATGATGATCTTGATACACAGGTCCTGGTATCATCATTAGTATCTTCTACTTTTGGCTTGCAAGATTCACTGGGAGCAGCCAGTATAAGGTCCATCAATTCTCGCCGGCGATAGAGACTTAATGGCACTTCCCTTCTAGCATTTCAAGCAAAAGCATATTGTGTCCAAATATATAACTAACTGCTCATGAATCAATTCATTTTCTTATTTGTAGTCTTCTTTCAACCCTCAATTGTCGACCATATCATCTTCTGCTTTTACCTGATCATTTTGCACTTCATCTTCTTGTACTTCGTCCTCTGTCTCTGAGCTTTGCTCGCTCTCGTCGCTCATGTCGTCCGGTATTAAATCCTCCGGCTCGTCACGATGTCCTAGAAAAGAAGTAGTAATGTTATACTGAGCCTTGAGTAATTTCCATGTTTGGTAATCGAACACAGCGATATGATGAGGTTTATCCTGAGAATTAGCAGAAGCAGAGTCCAGAGGAACAATGCGCTGAATCATCGGCACACCATTTTCGTCTTTATAAATTTTCAACTTGGAATCACGAATTAGAAAACTGGTAAAGAATAGATTCTCCACCGATTGACCAAAAGACTTAGGATTTATAAAAAACTTAAAGAAGTTCATGGCTTCATTATTGCTCTCTCTCACAAATGTCAGATAAACTCCTCTCACCATTGTGGCGGTATTTTGTTCTTGATCTCCGGTTATTTCATTAGCCTGGACCTGTTTGGCAGTAGACGTTGGTCCGCCAACGTTGGTATCGTCTATATTTCTCGCTCTGGTAGTGATTTTTCGTCTTTCGGTCGCCAAAGGCCCATATAGAAAATCGGTGGTTACAGGTCTATTACTTTGTGATAAATATAATGATCCTAGCTTCATCCAATTATAATAGTTGAAAGTCCCAACAATATTGGAATCTTCTTCAGGCACATTATCTAATCCCGCTTCATTCTCATTGAGAAAGCCACGTAGATGCTTGACAAAATCGTTTTGATTTAACGATACTCCAATGTCTCCAAGACGGAGATTTCTGGCATTTATAGCAGCGAATTGTGCAGAATCATGAAGAACTTCAGCATCTTTAAGATGAACTTTTGTGTCTGTGTTTTTCTCGGTCTGGACCACAGCGTAAATCTCCTGAAGTTCAGCAAGATGCGATAGCACGAGTTTAGAAGCCTCTCCCTTTTGTGCCTCAGACTGCTCAGCTCTAATCTTATCAAGTACGACATCGTACTGAGATATGAACTCATTTCTTGTAGATTTTCTCGTACTCATGGCTTAAACGTGTAATTTACAGCTCACAGCAAACCCAATGAGGTAAGAATCAGCCACAATGGAGATGATGGTGAAAATTGCCAGGAAGAAAATTAACTATGAAGTATCAAGTTGGTGATAGTTCGCACGCGTAAACCTACATCAGCTCATCAGTTTCTAATTCCCCACTCATCTCCACCAATTGATACATACACTACGTTCAAGGGTACTTCCTCCATTTCGAACGTTTTTCTGATTTATAAAAGATTTTTAGCGAGTTTCTAGCGATTCTAAGAGGTTATTTCTCGATCTATGAATATTCCAATTTAGCCACATATTCACATCATGTCAATTCGTCAATTAGACCCCGCCGTAGTCAACAAGATCGCAGCCGGTGAGATTATCGTGCAGCCTGCCAATGCTCTTAAAGAACTCATTGAAAATTCCATAGATGCCCAGTCAACGATGATTGAAATTCTTGTCAAGGAAGGTGGTCTTAAACTTCTTCAAATCTCAGATAACGGACACGGTATAGGTAATTCTGATCTCCCACTTCTATGTCATCGTTTTGCCACCTCCAAGATCTCCCGGTTCGAAGATTTGGATTCTATTGCAACGTACGGATTCCGAGGCGAGGCATTAGCTAGTATTTCACATATCTCACACCTTTCTGTTATAACCAAAACCCCAGATTCTTCGGTGGCATATAAAGCCTTTTACAATGATGGTGAATTGGCCACTTCAACATTTAAAAAAGATGTTAACTCGTCGCCAAAACCGGTTGCAGGTAAAAACGGTACTCAACTCATAGTAGAAGATCTATTTTATAATGTACCAGCCAGACTACGAGCCATACGCCTGAAGAGCGATGAATTCGCTAAGATTGTCGATGTTGTGGGTCGCTACGCCGTTCACAGTGGTCATGTTGGGTTTAGTTGTAAGAAATTCGGTGAATCCCACTTTGTAGTAGTTACAAGACCTGAGATGTCACTTATAGACAGAATCAGAACTGTTTTTGGAGCTGCAATTGCTCAGAATATAATTGAACTTAATATAGATGGGGAATCTGTGCATGAAGATGAAACTCAATCGTATATTGATAAATTAGGGCTTATAAGCGTTTCTGGAGCATTAACTACATCGGATTATAATAATAAAAAACGTCATCAGCCAGTAATTTTCATCAATAATCGTCTGGTATCTTGTGATCCATTAAGACGAGCATTGATGTCTATCTATCAGTTTCATCTTCCTCGAGGAAATCAACCGTTTATGTATTTGAGCTTACAAATTAAACCTCATCTCGTAGATGTTAATGTGCATCCTACGAAAAGAGAGGTCCGTTTCCTTCACGAAGACGAAATCATAGACGTCATTACAATGCACGCCAACAAACTTCTCACGAGTATAGATAATTCAAGGAAGTTCAAAACACAGTCAGTATTATTTGAAAGCGATAAAAGAGCTATTGATGAATCATTCAGTACTCATGCTGTCAAGAAGTACCGACAGGAAAACAAATTGGTCCGAGTTGATCCCCAGCAGACTCACCTCACATCCTTCCTACCCAGTCAAAGCAAAGAGAAATTTAGAGAGCAGGCTCTTAAGGAACAAACAGGGAAAGACGAGCGAAATCTGGAGGCAGAACAGGGAAACGAAATTCGAGAGCTGGAAGATGAAATGGACCAGATCGTTAGTGGTGATGAGATTAACGATGAAGATACCAAGAAGCCTTCTGCTGAGTTAGAAATAGTACAGGGGTCTGGGGAATCAGATGATTACGAATACACGGATTCTGGTAGAGAACGATCAGAAATCAGCCTTGATAGTATCAACGAACTACGTGAAGAATTGACCACCTCTATACACCGGCCACTTACCAATATCTTCAACAATTCTGTTTATGTTGGTATTGTTGATGAAACACGAAGATTATGCTGCTTTCAATTTGACGTCAAGTTATTTGTATGTGATTATGCAGCATTACTCTATGAATTTTACTACCAGATAAGTCTTCTTGAATTCAGCAACTACGGAGAATTTGTTTTGGATACAGATAATAATATTGAAGATATTCTTGAACCACTCTATCAGCAAAATACCGATTTGGTAGCTAAAGAACAAGTTATTCTGACCCTAATAAGTATGAAGGATATGTTTAGTGAATATTTCCAGTTAAAATTCGATGAACATAACGGGAAAACAACTTTAACTACAATTCCTATGATAATCAAGAACCTTTTCCCGAGTATTAATAAATTACCATACTTTTTATATCGTCTTGCGACTAAAGTCATCTATACTGAAGAGAAACAGTGCCTTTACGAAATCTTACGACAAATTGCACTTCTTTACGTACCGGAAACAATTGAAGGCAAGGAAGATGTCGAGAGTCAAATGTTTCGTGATCAACTAAATCATCAGCTTGAAAGTGTTATTTTTCCAATGTTGAAACGGAAGTTTTTAGCAACCAAAGGTATTCTGCGAGATGTAGTTCAAATAGCAGATCTTCCGGGCTTATACAAAGTTTTTGAAAGATGTTAAGCCATCTCTAAGTATCCTTAAATATTTAACCAATGTAATATCCGTATCACCATTTCCTATTGCTTAATCTGTACTATTTCTCTATTCAGTCTACATTTCATATGCTCATTAGTGAAAAAATCAGAGGCCAAATTAAACCGTGGAGAATGTTTTTTAGTCGAGCATTGTCGAATACTACACTTTTTTTAACTAGTTAATTATGTACATTGAAAGCAGTCAAAATGAAAAGTATATCCGGACGTTAAATCTTGGATGCTTTCCTAAGAGTGTACTTGATTTTCAAGAATCGCAAGATTTTTTTCACCATATAATTTTCATTGACTATCAACTACAACTTTTAATTCAGAATGAGTTCAATGGTTTGGAATTGTTACCAGCACGGGCTTTTGAATTGGAAGGTAATGATTCTCCTCGAGAGAAATTGAATCAATTGATTACGTACGCTCATTCAATTACTGCTAATTATAATGAAACCACTAAAACTTTTGAAGAATCTTTTTATTATACCGTGGTTCTTGGTCAATTATATTACTTAAACTCACAACTTGATGAAATGCATCAAATGCTTAATTCTTTTAATTATAATCAAAAACCAGCATTTGCAAACGTTTACTACTCGGAATTTGTTGATTATTTAAAAGTTAGACATACTGCATTGATTGGTTTAACCAACGTTGAAGATTCTCATAAGTTATGGATAGAATACCTTTTCAATTATACAAATTATCATAATAAATCGTGCATTGCCGCCAATCATTGGGTAGATATCCTTCTCAATATGATTATTAGTAAACTTACGAAAAGTGGCCTGCTTCCATGGACTTTCCAAGATTTACAAGGTGAAAAATTCGGTCAGAATAAATCTTCAATTATCTCATTCAGTAATTTCTTACTTAGACCTGAAAATGATAAATTTATTACAGAAGTGTTTAAGTCAAACTACACAAAATGGTTGGCTACTGAAGTCGAGAATAGAATTCATACCAAGGATGAATTTCCTAATGCAAATCAAACTTATAGTAAACAAAATGATTTCATTAATACATTATACGAAACATTATCACCAATCCCCCATGCTTCTAAGATTTTACTGCCCACCTTGTCGAAAAAGTTGTTAATCACCATGATGGCTAAAACATACCAGAGTCAAGTGATTTTATGTAACTACATCAAGACTTTGATTGAACTTAACGAATATGACGAGGCTTTGGCTGCGTTTAAAACTTACATCAGCTATGTTGAGAAAGATCAAGAACAAAAAAATGGCTTTATTGATAATCTTCTTTCAATAGTCGACATTTATGCTACATGCATTCTTCATTTTAATCCTCTTAATGCATTTGTTCCTAAGACAAAAAGTCCTAAAAAGTTTAAGTACACTAAAATGTCTATCGTCATGGACGCTTTGAAAGATTTCGTTAGTCAATTGAAAGCTTACTTGAAACTCTTGACAGAAGTAGCAGATTTGAGTTATGACGAGGAGTTACAATTTTCCGAAAATAAATTATCCTTCTTATATCATAAGTATAATGTAAACGTTTTAATGAGTGATCATTCTGAATTCATTAAATTGGCTTCTAAATGTTGGTTTGCCTTAGGTCAATTTCAAAGTTATTTGTCCACCTATGAATCTCCAACGTTAGATATACTTAAAAAGAATACTAACAAAACATTGAAATATTATAAGAATGCTCTTATTATTAATTCTACTGGTAATTCAGATTATCTTTTCAATTATGCTTTGAGTTTAGCATACGACAGACAATTACAACCTGCATCAAAATTGTGCAAGTTTATATTGAAAAAATACCCTGAATCATTTAGAACTTGGAACTTACTCGTTTTAATACTAAGTTCATTTGAAAATTTCAATCCTGATTACATTAAAGAAAAACTATCTGTGAAACCTAATCTTGATGGTTCTAATGCTCCATTAAATGAGCTGGAAAAATTTATTAATAATGCTTTGAATATTGCAGGAATCTTTACTTTAAATCATCGTAAAAATGCCATTAAGCTAACTGTGGAAACAAAATTTGAAATCTTACAATTGAAATTAACTCAATTAGCTGTTTGGGAACAATTGTATGGAGTTCAATATATTTTAGATTATTTACCTGAAGTGTTTATTTTGTATCATGAACTATTTGACGAGGTTGTTTATGAAAGAGACGATAATGAAGAAGAAGTTGAAAGACCTTCACATGCTAAAATTGATGGTAAATGGTCTCATAGGCCTAGTGTAATTGATCCAAGTGCAGAAACTGAAAAAGTTCATATCTCTAAATTACTGAGAGAAACACAGTTGGCCAGAGAGAAAATTAAGAAAATATCTAAAATACATCATCATTCCGAGCTGCACTTACAAGCAAAAGTTAAACCCAAGCCGAGACAAGAAGACATTAAAGATCCATTACAATTACGATTATTCATTTTAGAAAAGAAGATTCTTCAAGAATTATGGCTATGGACCAGTAGAATTTATATGAAGATTGATGCCATGGAAGAAGCAGAACAATGTATTGTGGAAGCAGAAACCATTCATGAACCTAATATCAAAACTTTCACTCATCTTGGAATGTTAACTTCAAAGACTCGTAAGTTTTTATCACTTCAAGAATTCGAAAGATCATTAGAAAAATTAAATGCTCCAGAGTACCAATTTAACAAAAAAGACTATGGATTAACACTTTTCGGACTTTGTAAGCTATTTATAATCGATGATCAATCGAATAATTCCCTTTTCATTTCTGGTAAAGATTTAAATACTGGATTAATCAGATTAAAGACTTTATTAGAGCAATACGGACGTAGCTGGCCCTACGGTTACAATAGTCCTGAACTATGGCACTATCTCAGTATTATCTACGAGAAAATTGACGATAAAATCTTCCTCACTAAGAGTCTTTGGAAATGTGTTGAGTTGGAAGACTTGAGACCAGTTAGAGGATTTGAAATTTGTGAGGAATTTAAGTACTATTAGATAGATGATTTCCTTTTGCAAAATAATGTAGGCAGCACTAAAAGAGAGTAAAACCAGCTTAAACCAAGTTTTTCCTTCAAGATCAATATAACTCATAAAGATCTTAACTTTCATAGGAAAATTACTTCCATATGTAATTTTTCACTTTTCACTTTCGTCTGGTAAAATTCAACCAATTTTCGCAACCTTTTTATTGCGACATCGGTTTTCACATCACCACCTCATCATGACTGAAGTAGCCGCTAGAGAAATTTTATACTGTGACGTATGTACGTACCCGCCAGAGTACTGTGAATTTGGACCATCGTTCAAAAGATGTAAAGAATGGTTACAAGAACATCATAAAGAAGTTTTCGATAAATTATATAGCGATGATGCTTTAGCTAATGCTACATCGACATTATCAATTGAAAAAGAGCAACAAATATCAAAAGATATGGAGAAAAAGCAAGCAAAAGAAGAGAAGAAATTGGAGAGAGAATTACAGAAAAAACTTGCTTCAAAAGTTATAATTAAAAGAATTGAAAGAAATAAGAGAAAACATATTATTTCCATTAGTGGATTAGAAGTTTTCAATATCGATATGAAAAAATTAGCCAAAACTTTTGCTTCAAAATTCGCTACTGGTGCTTCGGTCACTAAGAATGCTGAAAAGAAAGAAGAAATCTTGGTGCAAGGTGATGTTAGTGATGATGCTAAAATTTATATTGAAAAATTATTAGAAGAGAAAGGATTAAATGAAGTTAAAGTTGAACAAATCGATGAAAAGAAAAAAGTTAAGAAACCTCAAGGTCCACCTCCTCAACCAAAGCCTAATGGAGCTCAATAATCGTAAATAGAACTAATAGCTGCAAATAGCTAATGAACAATATTTAGTACTATCAAAGTAACAAACAGTATATAGTAGCAATATCAATTGCCATGTTACTACATTACATTCTATTATACTTTGTACAATTATTGTGCACAACAATGACGCTCATATGCAGAGCAGTATAATCCGAGTTTAAATGTAGGCCAAGCATAAGGCTAGGTTAGGTATTATCACTATAAACCCTATCTATTATCGTATCCTACGTAATGAATTATATTAGTTATACTTGTCTTTCCAAACCCATGAAGTTCCAACATCATCATTGGACCCGTTCTTTATTAAGATCCGATAAAGCTGGGCAATTCTTCTCTTGGTGTTGTACTTATTGGTCTTTGATTTTTTACCCAACTTATTCAAAGTTTTGAACTTATTACCGAATCCAAACCCATCGGTGAGTCCAAGAATAGCTAAATTACCACTTTCACCGTCTTTTGTTAAATGGCAGTTAATCTCCCATAAATTAACAGAAACATCATATTGGTGATGAATTTGAAAGAACTCTCCAAGGTTATGTAAAGATATACTTAAAGCAAATGAATTATTTTTATTGAAAAACTGATTCAAAGTAAGTTTATCGGGACCCGTGAATGATGTATCTTGTAGCAGAGATTCAAATACTCCATTTGCTAATAATTTCTTGAGTACAAGAGCCAGACGAGCAGCTTTACGGAAGAATGTCAATACCAATGGATTATCGTAATTATTCACCAGATTGGTTTTATAGGAAAGAAGCCAGTTCCCAAACATAGCTTGTGCTAAAGGGATATTTACTCCTGTCAATGAAGCATGCAATTCGAAAGTTTCAAATAATTGTTCCGATTCATAGCTGCTGGCAGAGTTGGCATACAAGTCAAGAATCTCATTAAAATTATTAAGGTCTATAACAAGAGACTTCAAGACCTGTACCAAATCTACCTGGGAGTGTGGGAATGCTGGAGCAGTGAATACTAATGATCCCGACTCGAGATGGCCATTGAGGACATATTGTAATAATGAATTATCTGAATCAAATATTGAATCTAATGTGTTACCGAAAAGGTATACTTCAGCTAGTTTTTCCCAATCTAGGTTAAGAACCTGGGTTGTAGCGTAATTATAATAGTTTTCACGAAGAGACTCATTGACAGCATGATAGTACAGTTCGTCTATATTTCCAAAAACAGCTTCAGGAGATTTTTTATGAATGATCTTAGAGAATGAATGAGATCTGGACCGATTAGCATGTTCTGAAGGATGTAATTGATCAGAATACTCGATTTTACGTTCACCAGTATTGAGTGCATCGGGGTTGTGAACCACGATTTTTTGAGCTTGAGATCTTACAGCATAGTTAACATTTTCAAGTTCACCATCATGAGAATAGTCGGAAACCGATGAGAAGATAGAATTGACAACGGAATTGGATGATATAACCGAATTTCGCGAAGAAACTTGAAGTGATTGTTGAGGCAGCGACAATTGCTTTGGAGTTAAAGATTCAAATTCTTCTTCTTGATATTGTTCGGGAGTAGATGGACCGAAATGGAAAGATTCTTCATCGTCAACGTTATTAATATTGATATCCGGTAACATTTTTGAAGAATCAGGAGCAGAAATCAATGAAGGTTGTGATGGGTTAAGATAAGTATTCAAAAGACTCGAGTAAGTAGAATCAGAATCCATGGCTATGCTGATAAGGTATTAAATTTTGATATAAAACAGATGAAAAATTCCACCAGAAAAGGTAATTGTGACAGTTAAAGATGTAACACGATAATATTAATGGTTATGTACAAGAAGTTGCACAGATTAAACTACTTAAATGAGATTTTGTGATAAAATGCATAAGCTGATGAGATAACCGGTATTTGATTTTTGGCCCTGATGGTGTACGCGAATGACCAGGATTTCGTGCCCTCTACACTAATTTTCTAAGCCAGGCAATTCAGTCACGAGGTGGCGAAGACATTACTTAAATATTAGAAGTATTATGAGCACCATAAGATTGATATTCTAGCTAATACCTTAATAGAGTATATAAAGATATTAACTTTAAGTGCGGATATGTGAAAAAGGTCCGGATCTATGACGTTTTGCGCAATTCCAAATTTAGGCAGGTATACGAAGTCCGTAAAAACGTAATTAATTAGTGAACGCCACTACATATACGATGAGTGTCCGGAAACGGACAAGAAATTCCGAAATTCTCAGGCAATTATAACAGAAATTTTGTCTAATTTATGTATTGTCAGCGACAAAAAAAATTAATATCTATAGATATTGAACCCTGGGTTGATACCTTTCAACTTACAATTTTTAAAAGTGAACTGAAAAATTATGGTTAAACTTCTATAAATCTACCGTATTGTATATTATCCCGAAATTAATAGCGGAAAAAAAGCCTCTACTGTACCTCGGATATCGTATTTTGGAACGTTATTGTTTCAATTGCATTGACATTTTCTCATTATTTAACGTGTTCAAAACCATCTACAATGAATGAAATTGGGCGGTCAACAACTAATTGTAACTTTACGCACTACAATGTATCAAATATAATACTATAATACTGAGTAAATTTTGTATCATTTAATGTATATGATTACATAAATGTTATATACCATGTTACGGTATGTAATTCTACAATGCGATTAACCAAGTATGATAGTTTTGTAGTGAATGTGAATAATTTTGTTAATTATTTCAGTAACTATTTCATTAGAAAAAGTTCAAAAGTTACTGGCGTTAGATGATGTAATTAATTTTTTAAACTCTTAGATGGTGTTGGTGATATTTCCACGTTGCGATAAAATTATAAGAATTTATTATCTTTGTTCGTTACGATAATAATTTACTGATACTAGGGACTTTATTTTTCAGATCTTGTGATTTCCTTCTTCTTTCTAATTCTTCCTTGGAAGTAACATGTAATGATTTTATAGGGGGAAGTTTAATATCACCATCTTGACTTTCTGGACTACCTGATTTACTTTGACTTTCATCAATATTTTTTTCTTCTTCTTGTTTAATTGAAGGTAATATTGAATCAGTTGATTCACCTGATTTAATTGGTGGTAATATTGGTGAATGTTCACTTGATTCAATTGTTTCTGAATGTAATGATGAAAACAGATGATTTTTTGAAAGATTCCCACTTGAAGTTGATTTATTTGTAGATAATGAATTTTGAATAGGATCTGAACTAATTGAACGATTTTGTTTTGGATCACTACTTGGTAATGGTAATGTAGATTCACTATTTGGCATTGGTGCTAATTGAGAAATCTCTTGTTTTTTAGGTCTTATAGATGTAATACTTTCTGAACTATGTGAAGATTGTGTTTCAACTGAAGCTGGTGTAGTTTCAATTACAGGGATATTTATAGATGTATTTTCTGGTGTTGTAGATGGCATTGATGAAGGAATATTTTGATTCATTGATGATAGAGGAGGTTGAGATGTTAAAATTTGTTGTGAATGAGGATGAGGATGAGGATGAGGATGAGGAGGATTTGTTTGATAAACGATTTGTGGTGTTAAATGTAAAGGATAAGAAGTTTGTTGAGAAGAACCATTTGGTTGGACTCCATGAGGTGGAGGACCAGGAATAGTTTGAACTGCAACAGGACCATACGGAGATTGAACAATATGAGTTGTACCAGTTGAAGGTACTTGAATTAAAGGATAATGAACAGGAAATTTTCCCGAAGCAGCAGCTTGAACAGCAGCAGCTTGAGCAGCTTGAATTTGAACTGCTTGAGCAGTATAAAAATCCATTGCAGGATTTGAACCAGGCGGAGTAACCATTTGAGCAGCCGGATTTGCAGAAGTACCAGCAGTTGCAACAGAAGGTACAGGAACAGGAACAGAAACAGGTAATGAACGAGATGAAGCAGTTACAGGAGAAATATTTTCATTTTGAACTTTTGACATTGGAGAATTATTTGAAGAACTATTTGTTGAATTTGAACTTATTGAATTTGGTAATTGATTTTGAATTTCATCTTGACTTCTATCTTGTCTTAAATTTTGATTAAATTGAGCCATTCTTAAAGCATTTCTTGCAGAAGGATCTAAATTTAAATAAGCACAATGTAGTTTACCTTTAAGACAATTTAAACAAGAAGGTAAATTTTCATCACATTTAATCCTTCTCTTTTTACAAGTACCACAACCTAAATGAGAATTTCTATGCTTTCTTCTTGAATTTTTACGTTTTTTTTGAATTGACAGTTCATTTGCAGAAGTTTCACCAGATTGTGGAACAGAAATTGATTCAGGAGATTCAGTTTCATTTTCTTTTCTTGATGGAGGAACAGGATTTTTTAATGCAGAATTAAATATATCCATATTAATTAATAAATAAAACTACCAATGTAGTTTAAAATTTTTAATATAAAACTTTTTAAATTAATTTTATTAAAAGAAAACAAGTATTAACTAATATAATAAAACTGGCTGACATTAAATTCATCACTAACCAAAAAAAATTAAAAAAAAAAATAAAATTAAAACGGTATCGTAAAACCTCAATTGGTGTGCGTATTGTGAAATTGGTCGATTCCAGATGCAGGTCAAACCTCAGGAACAGCAATAAATTTTGAGCCATTATGCAATCCCATGCCTTTAAGTGCGCTTCGTATTATGCGTCGATTCAGTTTGATCGACAAAAAAATTAATCGTAAATTATTCGAGCAAAGGTATGTTCCTGACAAAATACGGCTGCGGAAAACCGTAATAGTTGCCATCCGCGGCATCTAGTGCATAATTATTTAACTTGTTTATTTATTAATTCTATTAATTTAGCTTATTAAAGGGTATTATAACTTTTAAATTTATAAATTCTTTATTAATCCGGTTAGCGGGCCCTGCACATTGGCATGTTTCCGCATAGACACAGCCTTCATTGATTTTTGTTTACGAGCGGTCCCCTTGCGTTGACTCGAGTGGCACACGAATCGGGTATATTTTTTAATAGTATTTAATAAAATTGAAAATAAACAGTACAATTGATAAAATGACAAAAGTACAAATTTACAAAGAAAGAATAAACTTTGAAAATTATTTTACTTTAAACTTGAAATCTATACTTAATTTTAATTTAATCTATTAATTTAATTTAATTTATTTATTGTAACTTTTATATACTTTTCTGTCAATTGTTTGTACCCAAATCATATTTCTTGTTAGAATGAATATAAACTTTTAAACTCTTCTCCTCAAAAATTATTTTCATCAATTTAAAGCCTAGTAAAGGTTTTTTGGCGCCCGGTCAAATCTGTTGTATTTTATAATTTCACCTATTATTTTTTAATAATTACGTTGATCTTTCGGTATCTCGGCTTTTACTTTGTCTTGTGTTGTCTTGTCCAACCTATTCATTCTTCTTGTTTAATCAGACCTATTTATATCAATATCATTAGGGTCATGATGTTTGGGTCGGTAATTATATTGTCCCATCCGACGTTTCCACCACTTTTTAACATCATGTCGATGAATATCTTCTAAATACATATCATCTTCATCTTCTTCTTCTTCTTCCTTGTCTCCTATATCTGGTATTTCTTCTGGTCCTCCATGTAATGTAATTTGTTTGGCTGTTCTCTTTATACCTATGATTGTTTTATCATTCTTCTTTGTAATTTCATACCTACTTCCAAGATTAAGATCCTTAGCTACTATTTCTCGAGTTCTTCCAAGACTTTCAATATCTGCAACTCTTTGAGCTGTTTCTTCAAGAAGCTCTTCAAAATGTGGCTGACTGGAAATTTCATGGAATGCTCTCATCATAGGTACACTATCTGCTTTCACTCGAGAATTACTATCAAGAGTGAATATATTAAGGTTATCATATTGTTGAATATAATCTGGTCGAGTCATTATTTGTCTAGCCCTCCATAACGGCAATTCAGGTAAGTGATGGTCTCGTAATTCATCCTCAACATCCGTTTTGCTATTTTCTTCATCCTTAATTACCTTATTGATAATACGATTGTTTCGTTTGTAGTCCATATTAACAAATTCCTTCATAAGTAGCATACAACTAACTGAAAATTTTCCACTTTCCATAACATCATCATCCATTTCACTACCAAGAAGCCCACATTGATTTAAAAGCCATGTTTTCTCTCGATCAATAATTTCATGACATGCTCTAATGATATCTTTATGTCTTGCAACTTGAGAAATATGTTGTGGTCTACCACCAATCAAATCATAAACTTTGTTACAATTTGCATCGTCTAGTTTAAGATCGGGGAATTTATTACCCGGGTAAAATTTTTCTCTGATATATTTTAATGCATTAAGAGTTTCAATTCGGGTAAAATCTCTTACATTAATCAATTCTAATCTTGTTCCTAACTTCTTTAATTTTTCGTAAACCCAATAATCGTCACTATTAAATATCATTGTCACCAATCCTGATCCACTCATACTCTCAGCTTTTTGTTGAAGGAGTTCAATCAATTTGATTCCTTCTTCATTTTCTTTGATTAAATGAGCGTTATTGATAATCATTATCAATGGCTTATGGGATTTTGAACTATCACTCATTCTCCTTTTAATGGCTAATTCTTCAAGTTTATTAAAAGCTCTTTCAATATCTAATAATGCAGTAGTATCTCTTGGTCCTCGTATACTAAACAAAGATCCAATATAATCTTCACTGTAAGCAAAATTTAATGCTTTTCCAAGTCTAATTCTAAAGATTTCAGGGTCAGCGTGTGCATCAAATATGGCAACGTTATACCCATTAATTTTTTTCATACTTTCCATCAATAATGTGGTTTTACCTGTTCCCTTTTCTCCCAAAACAAGATAGTATCTTCCAATGATTTTACCACTGACTATATCATCAAGAAGCTCTTGTTGTGGACGCTGGACCCAAAATTTCGAGATATTTTCAGTATCAGAACTTTCTTCATTAACACGTTTAAATGTCTTTTTATGAATAGCTAATTGATAAGCAGGGTCCCCATATTGGAATGCTTTATCCATCTTATCGAGAACATGACGATTGTAGTACTTATGGTATACTAAACCTGCAACACCTAAAATTGCTACTGATGAGAAAGTTATACCTACGGTTTCAAGACATTTAAACAAGAATCTACCAAATTTTTGAAGGTTTTGCTTGAATGCACTTGGTTGTTCTTCTTCTTCGAATTCCTCTTCTTCTTCTTCATTTTCATTATTCTTATTATTACCTCCGTTACCTGATCCACCGGCCGCAGGTGGGGTTGATTCAGAGTCTGTAGGTTTATTATTCGATGTATGACCCAATGAATCATTTTTAGCAGTCAATCCTGTTTCTGAAACTGGTGCTACGGCTTTTGCTAATGGAATTGTATCATTCACCGATTGAAATTGTTTTTCATCTGTAGCTTCGGACTTCTTATCTTTATTGCTGTCACCGTTTGATTTCTTCTGTTGTTTCTTTTGTCTCACTAATTTCTTCTTCTCCTTAGTAAGCTTTTCATTCTCTTCTTCTAGATCTTCATTTTGGATCTCCTCGAGAATGTCGAATGGAAGTAACGGGTTTATCCTATTAACCGGGGTAGAATGAACGTATCTTAACGGTAATGATCTCGGAATTATCCATTGTGGTCTAAATCCTGATTTGACATATCGAGAAACATTTCTCCGTAGCCCTAGACGAGTTATCATTAAGGAAGAAGTAGCTGAAAAATTTTCTGTTACCCAACGTTTTTGAAACTCGAGTATTTCTTAAATATTTCTTGGTTAAATTTCACTGCCATAGCCGCATACACGAATTTGCTGCAATTTTCTTTAAATTGAAACCCGTTTTGGAAATTTTCGTCATGATATGAAAAATGACATTTAAACATTTTTTTAAAACTAAATACATAAAATGTTTGGTTCTCTACGACTATCTATATAGTACTTAATTTAGGAGGATTACACTACAAGTTAAAAAACAAATTCCACTTCTTGTAAATTCTAGAACTTAATAATCAAATTAGTTTATTTATCGGTTATTAATGCCTAATACCTATCTATTTATTATTATTATTATTTTCATATATCGAAATTATGATAATTCGAATCTGGCATCGGTATTTATAGCGTAAAGAATTTTTGACCGGAGTAATTCTTTGTCCTGATAATCAGGTAATTTAAGTAAATTAACACAAGTAGATGCAGTAGGTAATCTATCAATTGAACGGCCACTATTTCTTATTCCAAATTTTGGTGATAATGAACCGAATCCTAAAAGTGGAGCTCTTGCCACCGAAGTAACAAACTTTATAAGTTTAAATCTCTCACTTGGTTTCATTTCACTTACAACTTCCCAAAAATGAGTTATTGTTAAATCATCATCAAAGAATCCTCCATATATAACATTATCTTTCCAATCCTGAATATTGACATCACTTTCACCTCCACTTATTAACATTTGTAATTCAAATGAGTCAAACATACTTAACCAATTACTATCAATAATTTCAAATAATCCATCTAAGAAAAATTTGGTCTGAATATGAAGTGATTGATTTAGTTTAAAGTTAGATACTTGATGAATATAATTTAACTTGGTGGATGCATTTACTGATTGAGATTCTCCATTAGGTGGTAATAAATCAAATTTATATATTTGATCATCAATTTTTTCTTCAATCATAAAATTAAGATCAAGATCTTCAAGTTCTTTACTAGACATTTGTAATAATTTCATTAAATTATTGAGTAGCTCTTGATCAAGATAATTCAAGTCATTGATCGAATTTTTCATAGAATTATTTACATTACACCATTTACTCAAAAAGAAAGGGGCGAATGAAATATCAATTAACACATTCTCGTAAAAGCACTTACCAATAATAGAACCAAGAAACTTTAAATACATCAATTTTTCCCTTTGCAAATCAACTTCAACTTTCCTCAGCAATTTCTTGTAGATTTCATCATTCGGGTACAATTGATTTTCGCTAGGAGTTTCCTTGAACAACTGTAATTTATTGTCAGGACGAAATCCTTCTTTTGCTACACTGGTTAAAAACTCTTTTGTAATTCCGCCCCCGTCAATCCCTGCTTCTTGTCCACCTTGTTCATTGAAAAAAGTAACACTTAACAGGTTTTTAAACCTTTCGCCTGTTTTTGAAAAGTTATTAAATGCATCTTCTAGTAGAAATTCTCGTCTAATATCAGCTTCTAATCTACTAGGTCTTGTACCCATAAAGAAATCAAACGTTCCTCCACTGACGTTGCATCTTTGCCTATCTAGTTCAATAAGTGAATGGAAAATTCTGACTCTATCTTGAAAAGATATAAAAAAAGGAATTTTCTTTAAAACTTCTAATTTTGCTGAGGTATCATTTGTCATATTGGCGACCTTTGGTTTCTTTGAAGAAAATTTATGAGTATCCATATTGGAATCTTCATTATCTTCATCACTTGACCCTTCTTCAAATCGACGTTCCTCTTCAAATGCAATAATCTGAAGCATGTTGTCCATATTAAAAACGAGTTCCTTCAATTTCCAAAACTTTGAAGGGAGAAATTTGATTCTTAAGTCTTTCATATATAGTTGATTAAGTAAAGAAATTGAAACTTCTTTGAGCTTATCGTAATCTTTGAATAATTGCTTTCCATTACGTTGATTGTTAAAAATTAGGGATAGACATAAATTTTTAAGAAAGATTAAAAAGTTCGACGCATCATTAACTGATAATTTACCATCATCAAAACTTTCTAAATCATTCGAAACGATTAGCCAATAAGAGTATAGTTCTTCAAAAGTGAAGAGAGTTCTCCAAAATCTATCAATCTCATTTCCGGATATGCCATTATATAAATCAATAAATTCTTCACTTCTTAAATAATCTTTATTATTGATTGATTCTATGCGATTATAAATTGGATCTTTAATTAATTCACTGTAGAACCAAGAGTATGAACCAGGAGTTATGGTAATTAACATGCAAAATTTACTTTTAAACCGGGGTACAAGATTTGTTAAAGTGGCAAATGATGCAATTGCCCATCTAGAAAGATCATTAGTAGATGAATCAGTTTGTGAAGTAAAATGCAGAAATCCTTGCTTGATATAATTAGAAGAATAAAGAATTTGAAGAGTCTCAATTTGAAATGAAGATACATATAAAACTTCATGAGACTCAGATATATGATTATCAGTATCGACATCAATTTCAATCTCATTCTCAGATACAGAAAATGTAATTGTAGATAGAATTACCCCAAGCATTATATAATCCTGAGGAATAAAATCTGAAGATCCATGAATAGTTAGCACATTTAAAAGTAATATTAACTTGTTTGAATTTGAAAGACAATTAAGAGAATTATCTAATTTACCAAATACCTTCCTTAAGATTGATAATTGAAACTCGTCATGAGAGTAAATATTTAAAGGTAAAGCAAGAAAGTTAACGAAGTTTTCAAAACAATCGATTACATTAACATCAAAAGCCAAATGTACAATTTGTAACAAAACCAGTTCGCTAATTGTTTCCTTAAACTTGTTAAGTGAGGTTGTCAAATTGAGAATCAATCCCCGATATGCCAATTGAGGAACTGAGAAATGAGAAGATATCAAAGTAATTGCAAGGCACGATATTTCAAGTAATTCAATTGATTTTGAATTTGTTAATAACCATGAAATTGTTGATATTAGATCAAATAATGATTTTGTAGATAATTTTTCAATATAATTTAAGTTTATAACTTGATTTAACAATGAAATTGCTTTGATTCCTTGATCTTGATGTTTATAAAGGGTCCATTTACTTATGAAAATAAATTTTGTAACCCATAAATCAATATTTATGCTATCCGTAGATTTTGTACTTATAATGAATTCACATTCATTTATCCAAGTTGATTGAATTTCAATTGATTTTTTTGATAATTCAATATATCTTCTTATACTTGATTGTATTATAAGTATACTTTTATCTTTTTTCCTTTGCTCTTCTCGCTGTTGACGTTGAATTATTGATTGTTCAAGGTGATTTCTCGATCCAGATGTTGAAATTTTATTTCTCGATGTACCTAAATTAACTACTCTCTTCTTTGTTTGTCCAGTAAAGTTTAACATAGTAAACTAATTGGCTTCTTATGTTAATCTTTACTTAGATGAAAGTATTAATGTAAACTGTAAATAATCTGAATAATTTGCCTTCCCTGAAGGTGTTCATTATGCGACTGCGTATTCAAATCATAATGGAGTATCAATGCAGGAATGGCCAATATCGGCGTCAATTTATCACCTACTACATAACGGCGATATTGAATATTACTAAATTCTAACAAACTGTCTAATTATAATGTTTTCATATTAAGAATTATTTACAGCTTATCAAAATTATATATAAATTAGTCTGTAATCTATTGCTTATCTAAATTTCATTATTCAACTTTTATGGCGAATTCTAGCTGGATTTAGTCACTTTACTAATATCTTATAGTGATTCTCCTTTTATACTATAACTGTTCCTAGTCTAACATAGAAAATAGGTGTCCCAACAGTTCAATTGAATAAGCCGGCTTTATGCTATTATCATTTTGTGCCAAGGCCTCAATCAAGTCGTCAAGCTTGGTTCCTCCTGAAAGTACTAATAGTGTTCCATCTTCATTACCAAGTTTTCCATCATTACCAAATTTAATATCGGTATATAAAGTATCACCAACCATTACGGTTTTTTCTTTTTGGAAATTATTCTCTTGTAAAATTGTATCTAAAAATACTGTACTAGGTTTACCAACGTCTATAAAATCTCGATTAGAAGTATATTTCATATAATGAACTACACTACCTCCAGCAGGAAGAATAAGTCCTTCAGGCCCAGGATAAGTTCTATCGATATTGGTACCTATGAATGGAAGTGATTTATTATTGTGTAAAAGGTATTGAAGTGTTGTTGCAATTCTCATATAGTTAAACTTCTTTGTAGATCCAACTACTACTGCCTTAACATCTTCATCTACTTTCAAAAGTTCATGCTCCGGATCAAACTCCGAGTCTAATCGACTGTCACTACCTCCTACAGGAATATACCCTTGTTCTAACAATTCTTGTTCAATTCCATAATCTCCACATACCCAAACTTTTGAGCCAACTGGAATATTCAATTTATGCTTCAAAGTGGTGGCTGCTGCATAACACGTAGGGTACACTAAGTCTTTACCAAATCCTTCAAATCCAAGTTCTCGAAACTTGTGGATGTAATCATTTCGTGATTTAGATGAATTATTAGTGACAAATACGTATCGTTTCTTATTTTCGTTAAGATAATTGATAAATTTTTCAACACCAGGAACTAACTTATTGTCGAGCCAAATGACTCCGTCACAGTCAAAGAGAAAGTTATCAAAGCTATCAAGAAATTCCTCGGCTTGTTCCCTGTTGGTGATATGAAGAGTCATAAGTTAAGTAACGCATTTTTAATATTGTGAGTATAAAATGCTGAAGGGACTACTGAAAAGACGACCTAAACAGACATGCTGAAAACGAAATCTTTCACCGACAAAAAGTACTTGAATTTAGTCGACTAGAATCACGAAACCTATTGTGGCTTACAAAGCTCAAAATACACCGTACAGTTTTATACGTAATTATATACTTACTATAACAGAATTTTTAATTGAGCTAATTTGACCTTTTCTGATAAGATAACTAACCACTTTGAAGCATCTTTGATGAGTTTATCTTCTATAGCCTCTCTCAACCCTGGAAGTGACTGTCCAGCATAACCTGTATATCTACCACTGGCAAATATAATATGCTTAAACCACGAACGATCAACTAATCCTTTCTCATAAAGGAAACTACGTTCCAAGTACATTAATTTCCAGTTGGTTTTTTTAAGTTTACCCAAAAGTTTTAATCTTTGAAAAATCAGCTTTTCAGACCAATTGTCAAATTCATGTTGCAATTGTTCTTTGGCAGCATCAAGTTTTTTAGCAGCGATAGTAAAATCACTTAATGTACTATTACTGAAGTCAACAAGTTTAGCCATACTGTTGAAATTGCCATCTTTCTTACTAATACCCCATTCTTTTGGAGCTCCGCTCAAAGCGTCTTCAAAATAGTTTTCAATTTCTGTAGCGTATGTAGACACATTAAATCTAATAACTTCTTGATTACTCAATTGAAGAATTATTAATCCTAAGTATCTACTCATAAGATTGTGATACACGAATCCAGGATCAGCATAAGTTTCCATCCAATGGAATGAGTCATAGTTGGAATGATAATGGTAAATGGGGTCAGTTTGAGGATTTCCTCCAAAACCACAATCAAGAGATGGAATACCTAAATGTTCAAGGAAAACAGTATAGTCAGATCCACTACCCAAGATTTCAACTTCTCCTTTGTAAGGACCATTAATGAAATGTTCATAAAGTGTTCCTCCTTTTGGATAAGGAAGTCTTTTGGCGGTTTCAATTAATAACTCGTTAAGTACTGGTGATGCTGCCATACCTAATGTATTACCAGTACTAGCACTATCCATATTGAGGTAAACAACCACTTTTTTCTGTAATTCTTTAGCGTGATCTTCGCCAAATTCAGTAGATCCCAAAAGACCTGGTTCTTCGCCATCGAACAGCCCCCAAATAATACTTCTAAGTGGTTTAAATCCTTTCTTTTGTAATTCATGGAGCGATCTCATGATTTCTAACATAGCTGCAGACCCAGAGTTAGGATCACCAGCACCACCTTTGATCCACGCATCTCTATGGTTACCTACCATAATGACTTCGTCTTTCAAAATACCCTCTGTATACCCCATTACGTTATAAATAGTGGTAATGTTATATTCTTGTTCGTTGAATAAGTTAAGCTCATATTCAGGTTCAGAAGGGCCTACAGAGTAATCAAACCCTGGAAGTTTACCAAGCCATTCTTCAGAAATATCGCCTGATTGAATACCAGTCCCGTTTAACGTGGATAAAATCGGTAATACTTCACGATAACTGATAGGTAAACTTGGAATTTCAGGAGTTGTTTCATGAGGATCTGTTCTTTCAACATCTGGATCATTACTGGCATATCCTGGAGTAGTTGGGTCTCCAGGTCCGTAACTCAAATACATCACACTTCCTCTTTGAACGCTACCATCATTTCTAGCAGGACCCTTTGGATATTGCTCGTACCCATTAGCAGGAGTGAATTCACCATCATCACCAGGATCGGAGTACATAACAACTCCAATAACACCATGTTCTTGGGCAAATTTCACTTTTAATCCACGATAAATCTCTCCATATCTGACAATTGCAATTTTACCCTTCATTTCTACTCCCAATTCTGCTAATTTTTCATAGTCCTGTTTCCGTCCATAGTTAGCATAGAAGTACTGGCCTGTCACGTTCCCATTGGCTGAGTATCCGTGGAAAGTAGGTACTGTATCGTTTCCAATGGTTGTTGGATCTTCAATTAATTCATCTTCTTTCAATGAAGGAGAATAAGTTAATTCACCTTTATGTAAAAGATTTAAAGCATGATCTATAGGAGTATTTATATATACATAATAAGGTTTGATTTCCGCTTTCACTCCATACTCTTCAAATTTAGCAGCAGTCCATTCAACAAGAGGGTAATTTTCACCAGAAAGATGTCTCTCAGCAGTATAAATTTTCAGCCAATTTCTAGCATAATTTGAAGTTTCTAAAACACTAAGGAATTCAATTTCCGCTTGTTCCTTGGAGATTTTCAGCCCATGATTCAGGAAAATATAGTGATATACATAATCATTTTTCCAAAATTTTGAACCCGGCTTGTAAGGTGTAAGATTCCGATTGATTGTCACTAAGATTAAACCAATAATTGATAAAATGAGAAATCTAATACCCCATCTCTTTCTCCTATTGGAAATCTCGTGCTTAAACACCCTTGTTCCAGGTGTTGGATTAGGGAGAAGTCCGTCCAATTCCGACATTTAATGAGTCAAGTAGAATTAGGGGAATTTCCGTCATTATATATCTTATCTGATAGTCGTGTGCCGCCGATGCACGGCCCTATATCGGTAAGTCTTCTTAGCTAGCGATTTGAGCTCATCTCACAAACCCACCATGAGTGCAAAGCCTAAGAAAGTCAGGAAAGGTCAATCTGAAGAGGAGTTTTTACGGCAGAAACTGGAGTTCCTCGCTAAGGGACCAACTATAAACACTGAAAATTGGCTTTATGACTCAAAATTGATTGAGTCACTTGATGGGCACAAAAAGCCAGACCGCCATATAATTATTCATGCTTGTGAAAAGGCTTATTTCCAAAGAGATTACAACAAATGTTTGGATCTTTTGCTGCAGGCCGATGAGCTTTTTGGTTCAGAAACTGGTAATAGTAGTTATAAAAAAGATATAGAGACATTAGTTGATATCAAGCAGCGGTGTGTGAAAAAATTGGCTGAAACCATATGATTTCAGCGTAAATGAACCAGCCACTTCAAAATCACATCATCTGCAATCCCTGACAAGCTAATTAGCCGGTGATCTTATCCATGCTTGCCTCACAGTTTCGGAACTCAAGTTCCTTCGTCATGACCAATATAACGAATTATTTGCATTTGTACATAATATAAAATTACAACGTAACTTCTAGTAGCCTATGACGTCTGAGAAGCAGACCCTATTGCATACAAACCCGTTATCGTGATAGTATTCATTGCGCTATTTATAATCAGTCATTAAAGAAGTTGATACCTCCTATATCTATATGCTTTCTACTTCTTCTGTTCCTTCATCTTCTATCGGTTCGTTTCCCACGTATTCACTTTTCAACGCTTAAGCCATATTCTTACCTCCACCATACTTGTTCGCCTAGTTTTATAAGAAGACGAAGTCTCATCGTCACTATCCTCGGGCTGTGGTTTAAGCTCATCTAATACTTCAACTGTACCAGTTATTATATCCACTTTATATAGTTGTTTGCTCTGAAAATTCACCGCTAACGATAGGGTCTTCTCTATTGCTTTCCCCATTCCTTTCACCACGATATACCTCACGTTCTTGTATTCACCACGCTGATACTTTATCTTTGAGGTTGGGGGTTCGAATTTGGCGATCATTTTATTTATTCTCTTTAATGCAGATACAAAAGGTGTTGAACTTTTAACAAAAAAAATAGTTTCCCTTTCGACCTTCAGTTGAATCGTTATATTTGGTGAATGTTTAACGAGCTGTACTTTTTCCATGGCTACAAAGTTGATATGAACTAGATCTTTTTTTGAGGTCAAATATTTCACTGCGTGAAGACTTGTCGCGATAAATATCAACCTGCTTTAATCCACTAAACATAACCTCGTTATAAGGACTACCAAATTTGAACGATTAATTGTCACTTCTATTCGGCCCACGGTAAGAACCTTCCGCCCTACTTATTGCTGTATCATCCTTCTATTCAATTCCCACTTTTCTATAATAGAACCTAATAGAATCGTATATATGACAGTCATACACGCGTACCCTCAAGTTCTGTGTCAAAAGCGAGCCAGAGACGATGATCATCTACCTCAAATCAAGAAAAGTCAACGTCAACGTATTCATACTCAAGCACATCAAGATACTGTTGCTTTACTCATGAAATCTCAAAAATTGGTGCAAGAACAAGAACGACTAATGAATATGAATATAGATCTTGATTCTATAGAGCCACCGCAACCATGCCAGAAACCTTTCTGGCCACAAATCACCAGGACTCGCTAATTTATATAACGATAACGAATGAACTTAATTATAATAATCATAGTAAATCTTGTCTGTACCACACCTTATACATTACATTGATGTTACTCTTTTTTTTTTATTTTTCACTTATATTCGTACTATACAAAACTCATACTTAAGCTCTTACTTTTCTTTTGTTTTTTAATAAGACCTTTTGCTTGGTAGATTCAGTTTCAGAATCAGATTCCATTTCTTCATCTTCACTCATCATTTCAACGTCTTCTTCTTCTTCTTCTTCTTCCAAGGCTTGTTGTTTAGCGGCCTTTCTTTCTGCCTTTCTTCTTAATTCAACTTCTCTCATTCTTAATAATTCTGGGTTCTTTTCAACTAATTTCTTGTCAGAAGCTAATGATCTTTCTTTATTACCTCTCATTCTGTTCTTATAGAATGCTCTTTCTCTCTTTTGTCTAATTTCTTCAACTCTGGCCATAGCCGTCAAGGTAGTAGCCACTAAGTCTCTGTTATATCTTACAGGAACATTTCTTCTAGCAGCAAAAGTTAAAGTAGAATCAACAACCAATTCTTTTCCAGCTGCTTTTCTAAATGCTTTAGTCCATTTTAATTTTCTTGGATTACGACGATGTTTAAAGTTCTTATGACATTTAGAACGACAGAATCTGAATTCTTTGGCATCATTACGAACGAACATGATTCCATGTCCAGGATATACTGGAGATGAACAAAAATGGCACTGATAAATTCTCATGCTATGCTAAATGATGTGGAAATTTAAGTATGGATACAATAAGATATAGATTCTAGGTATATTCGGGTTCACTTATATGAAAAGACGTTCTCTGTGAATGAAATATCTCAGAGTAAGGTGGATCCAAAATGCAATATTAAAAGATGACTTGTAGATGAGCTAGGATTTTTTTTTTCCAGAAAAAAAAATTGATGAGGTGATGAGCCGCATCCGTTTTAGGAAGGCTGCAATTACAATAAGCGTAGAGGCACATCAAAGTGTCAGACGATGAATAACGTAAAGATTATTTAGTAACGTTTTGGTTGGTTGAGATACTGGAAGGTCATTCAAAGAAAATATATTTTATCAAGTTTTCGTAAAGGTTTTAATTTGCATGAAATAAATTTAAAAAAAGCGAAATTTTTGCAGTAAATCTTACAAATTATGAAATCGGAAATTAAAAACTTACTTAATCCATTGAAAAAAGCTACCTAAACTATATAGAGTCCAACAAATTACAATTTACTAAGTTATATACATTTCTACATTGTTTAAAGCTCAATAAACCACTAGAACCTTAGTCTTCTTTCACCGTTTGGCGCACGTGACCAGAGGCAAAAAATTGAAAAAAAAATTCTGAGAACATTCAAATCTTCCATTCACAACTACACAAAATGGCACCTTTCAATATGGAAATACCTACGTTGGCAATTCCTGGTGACAACGGTCAACAGCAAATGCAGCAAATACAACAAGAACAATCACAGCCTCAATTTACCGGTCACTTAGAACGTCGGAAAGCAGCAGAAGGTTCTGCAGAATATTACTTTGACCAAGCTGGTGATTGGATGGGAAATCATCCTTGGCTTACTGGACTCGGAGTATTTGGAGTAGCATATGTTGCCGCCGGAATGTTCAAATCTAATCAACCAGGTATCAACGGAAAGGCATTTATAAAAGGAGGATTTGGTCCTAAGATGTCAGCTAAAGAAGCATTACAAATCCTTAACCTTAAAGAAACTACTCTATCAAAATCCAAATTGAAGGAACAGCACAGAAAATTAATGATGGCAAATCATCCAGATAAGGGTGGTTCATCATTTTTGGCCACTAAAGTCAATGAAGCCAAGGATTTCTTGGAAAAAAGAGGAGGAATGAAGAAGTAAGCAAAGAAACACCCAATAGGAGCTTAAAGTCAAAAAGAAATCAAGATTTTGTACAAGAAGTCATGGAAGCAAACTATCAAGGTTGTTTATGATCGAAAGAGAAATAAGCCTAACGATCTGGCAAAATCTACAAATTGATTTAGTGGCTTAGGTTTTCAGGCATGATTGAAATGTTCATATATACCATAAAATTTTCAAAATGTTTGCATATCATATGCCCCAACTAAATCTTCAACTCTCTAGTCTTTAGGCCTCGAGTCTCTTACATTAACCTCAATTGCACATAGAATATACGCCGAGCATCTAATCATTAATATAATTTCACTTCAGTTCGTGTAATGGTCGTGTCTTGGCTCCCTATTTCAGAACAGGGACACTTGAATTCAACATTCGTGAAAAATATCATCTAAATATAGGGGCCATAACTAAAGTATGACAACTTATGAAAAAATCGTTAAGGGAGCCACCAAGGTTAAAGTGGCGGCCCCGAAACCAAAATATATCGAACCAATTCTTATGAGTACGTCAATGGATCATCAATTAGCTGCTGATAATTTTCAAACAGTTATGAGATCATTACAAGTAAGACTTCAAGATAGTGCATGGTCAGTTGTTTATAAATCATTAATTGTAATCCATATAATGATAAGGGAAGGAGATAGAGATGTAACCCTTGAATATTTAGCAACAAAAGCTCCAACAATGTTAAATTTAAATGAGTCAAACCTCTCAAAAGGACACAGTTTTAATTCAGATGTTCGATTTGTAATTAAATATGCAAAATATTTACAAACAAGAGTAAAACAATTTAATGAAACTTCTATAGATTATGTTAGAGATGAACGTGCAAATAATAGTACAAATCAAGTTGGTGGTAGACTTCGGTCATTATCAGTTGAAAAAGGATTACTTCGAGAATCTGAAAGTGTACAGAAACAAATTGATGCATTACTAAGAAATAGTTTTGTTGAAAATGAAATTAATAATGATATTATTCTTACTGCATTTCGTTTATTAGTAAATGATTTATTAGCATTATTTCAAGAATTAAATGAAGGTGTTGTTAATTTATTACAACATTATTTTGAAATGTCAAAATTTGATGCCGAAAGAGCTTTGAAAATTTATAAAAAATTCGTTGATCAAACAAAATATGTTATAGATTATTTAAGAGTAGCAAAACATTTGGAATATGCTACAAAACTTCATGTTCCAACTATTAAACACGCTCCAACTGCTCTAACTTCATCTTTAGAAGAATATCTTGATGATCCAAATTTTGAAGTTAATAGAAGACAATATCTAGCTGAAAAAGTTAATAAAAATGGAAATCTGAATCCTGAAATTAAACAATCAATTGAATCTAAACCCCAAATTCCACAACAAGTTCAATCAGTATCTGATCAAGATATTCTGAGAAGGGAATCTTTGATTGTACAACAATCAACTTTCAACCCATGGGGTGCACAATTTACTCCTGCATTAGCACTGATTCCTCAAGGACAGGTTCTGCAACAACAACAATTGGAGCAGCAGCAACAACAACAGTTACAACAACAACAGTTACAACAACAACAGTTACAACAACAGCAGTTACAACAACAGCAGTTACAACAACAACAGTTACAACAACAACAGTTACAGCAACAACAACAGGCTAATCAAATCAACACATCGTTTACTGGTGCCGGTTTTGGTGGATATGGTGCTCAGCCAGTTCCTGCTCAAGCTACTGGAATTAATCCTTTCTTACAAGTTGCCCAACCAACTACCACTCAGGCTTTCAATAATCATGTACAACAACCTACTAGTCAAATACATCCACAATTCACACAACCATATCAAGCTCCACAATTTCAGCAAACTGGCCAAGTACAATTTCCTCAGCAGCAACAACAACAACAACTTCCTCAAGTTCAGCAAAATACTCAACAATTCGGCTTGGCTAGATCAAATACCAATCCATTTGCTAAAATGGCATCAAATAGTACAGGAAGTAATCCTTTCGCTGGTAGTAGATTTGCATCAAGTAGTAACACCACAGCTTTGAGTTTTAATAATTCTAATGGAACTCAAACAATTAATCCAACTGCCACAGGCAGTAATCCATTCAAGGTATCTCAAACTACTACTAATCTTTTCAATAACGCACAACAAGCACAACAAGCACAAGCATTAAAGCCTCAAGCTACAGCGGGAGGATTAGAACATTTACCTACAGTTGCAGTTTTCCCACAAACTCAGCAAGATCAGCAAAGAAATGTTCTATTAACTAATGCCCATAATGGTTTACAACAACAAGCAACTGGATTCCAACCAGGATTTCAACAAATGGGTCAAACTCCTCTACAGCAACAACCTACTTATACTCATTATGATGGGCCTAGTTTAATTTAGGGTTTAGTTAGTTTATTGGGACGTAAAAGTTTATTGTTTCTAGCATTATGTATATTATTAATATATGCAATTCTCATACCAATGACGAGATTAAAGTAGCAATAATCACAAAGAAAGGAGTGGTTAATGCAGAAGCACCGCTATCGGATGATTCAACAGAGGAAGTTGCAGATGCAGATGCAGAAGAAGAAGCAGCAGCAGAAGAAACGGCAGCAGATGAGGCTTCAGAAGAAGAATCGGATGAAAAATCGGATGAGCCAGATGATTCTGATGATGCTTCAGATGTAGATGATGCTTCAGAAGATGATTTAGAGGTGGCTGAAGGTTTAGATGATGATTTTGAGGTGGATTTTGATGAAGATGATGAGTCGGTTGACTTTGATGATTTTGAAGAAGAAGAAGAAGAAGAAGAAGAAGAAGAAGAAGAAGAATCAGTCGACTTAGACGATTTACTTGATGAAGATTCAGACGTTTCTGATGAGCTTGAAGATGAAGATGAATCTGAATCATCCCACTCAGTAGTTTTATCAGCAGCAGTGATATCAACATCATCAATTCTTCCATTGACTTTACCATCCTTTGCGTCAATAGTATCATAATTACCAGATTCATCACTATAAGAATAAGATTCACCAGTAGAATAATCACTGACGATTAATTTGTTAATGTACATACTAAAAGGAGCATCATCATAATCAGTTGACCCACCAGCCCATTCAATAGTACCAGCTTCATTACTTGAGTCACCACCAGCCCAAATTCCCATGATAACATACGTAGGAGATTGTGGATAGTAATCAGAGTTATTAGATTTTAAAGTTCTAGATAATTCACCATCAATATACCAACTGATTGCATCTTTAGTCCAATCAATAGTATAATTATAATAATGATCTTGAGGACTTCCTGGAGTACTATGGAATCCACCTCTATCATAAGTAGTGGTATCACCTTTTGAGAACCAATCAGATTGGTATTGAGTATCATCACCTCCTAAAAGTTCGATATCGATTTCATCTAAGTCATCAGATTGTAAATAAAAAGATGTAACGATACCAGTACCCTTAGCAGCTTTCAAGTGAACTTCGACACGTCCAAACATTATATAAAATTTTGACTTTAAAATTGGATTATCATATCTTTTTGCTAATTTTAATTCAAGACCATCATCATTCATAATTACCCCAGTTTCACATGATCTCACTTCAAAATTTGAAGAATTAGATGTGAAATATTCGGTAATATCAGTTGCTAAAGCAGGATCAGGACTGCATGATGTTGATACTGGATTACAAGTTGAAGCTGAAGCAGCTGAAGCTACTGCTGATATAGCTAAAGTAATTAAACTGCGAAAGAGCATTTGAAAAATTAGTATTATAAATTAAAGTGTCAATAGCAATTTAAGGGATTGTAATAACTATTTATTGTTTCAACAATGAATTAAACGATTCATTCAAATTTATATTGAAATATTTATAGGCTATGGGCCCAGCATTAGCTAAATTTAGAATTTGCAGCCTTGTCGATAAACACGCGAAAAATCCTCGTCAAAACGCCATTTATTGCACGAAATTTTCACTATAATTCGAGGCGTCTTGGTGTACACACATAATCTCATCTTAAAGCCACTATATCCCTTCTAATAGGTTAGTTAACCAGTACTAGAGGCAGTGTAGCGAGGCTCAGGTAAGATTTTTCAATATATAATTGTAAGGTATTGTGACGCCAAAGTGCTGGCTCGCGCTCAAAAAGTCTAAAAAATATTGCCGATGAAAAATTATCCTGGCTAACCTCCAAATCAGGAAAGTTTGGCATGATTTCAAGGGATCATTGATTTGAAGTGACACTGTCATCGAATGATTAGTTGGTAATTACCACATATCACATTCCGCAATCAAGACAATCTATTGTTCTTCAAACACCGAGAGTCCGGTAGAGATTCGGAAATGTGGTGTACGGACTTGTACCTGAAGCATTTTCGATGATATGATATGGTGCACGGGTCTATGCTATAACGAAGAAATGTATTCATTTGAAACATGCTACATCCAAATATCTTTCTCGAAACCTTCAGTTACGGTGGAATCTTCACCGTACTGTTGCAGCCATCGAGAAAACCCACCTTGTAAAATATACACATGAAGATTTTCAAATGGTTTCCCTTCATCTACTTCATTGAGAGACCGGAGAAATTTAAGACTGCAAGAAGGACCTCTGGCTTGGGAGAGCATGCAATGAAAAACCACATCATCTATCTGATTATCGAGAAGTCTTTGTCTAAGTTCAGGAAGCGTATCGTAAAATTTATCCGCAGGATAATGAAAACATCCTCGAATATGCCCACCCACGTAGTCAACATCACGAACATCAACAACAGCAAATTTTCCCTTGCCATGAGGCGAGCCGCCTTTAAACCACGCTTTAAGCGTAGCTGGTTTGATGAAATTGAGATCTGATAACGAGTAGATTTTAGCCATGATGAAATTACTAGATGATTATATACAACAAAAATGCGGTGAGATTGATCGAGTCAATAATTTGACAGCTTGAAAATTACCAGATTGAAAATTCATAAATTACCGGTAAATATTACCAATAGTATTGATTGTCATCTGAATAATCACCAGTAGTATTGATTGCCCAAATTGAGCTTATACGACTTATGCTTTGGAAGATAGCAACTGTAAGAATCCATCTAAGCTCGAGTCACGTGACCTAATATCATTAAGTTAAATAAAATGCTATTTATATCAACAACTTGCAACAATCTACTACATAAGAAAGTTTCTGAATCTCTTGAAGGAATTGAGGTTCTTTGAAGCGGCTTTACAATATAACAACAGTGTAAAAACGTGGCTAAAATCACAGGCCATTGTACCCAATGTTTGTGCGCATCTGAAATTTTTTTGTAACTAGTGCTTTTCTTGAGTTAGCATTATTGAATAATATGTCAAGTAAAGATTCAATTGAGTTAGATGAAAAGGAATCTCCTATTGTGAGGTCTATCTCAGTGGATTCAATTCCATCAACCATAAGTTCATTTTTTCAAAAACGAAATAGAAAGAGAAGATTAGACGAAGATTCAAGATCTTCTACACCTGGAGCTTCTTCACCCCACGAATCTGATCTGGAATCTGAATCGAATATAAAAAAGAGGAAAGTATTAACCCAACAACAAGAAGAAGATGAAGAAAATGAAAAGAGATTAGACGCTGAATTGCCTGAAGAATTGAGAAAGTTTAGACCAAGAGGTTTTACATTTAATATTCCTCCAAATGATAGACCTATCAGAATTTATGCTGATGGAGTATTTGATTTATTTCATTTAGGTCATATGAAACAATTAGAACAAGCAAAAAAATCATTTGCAAACGTTGAATTAGTTTGTGGAGTCCCTTCAGATAAAGAAACTCATAAAAGAAAAGGTCTTACAGTTTTAACTGATAAACAAAGATGTGAATCGTTACTGCATTGTAAATGGGTTGATGAAGTAATCCCCAATGCACCATGGTGTGTTACACCCGAATTCTTAGAAGAACATGAAATTGACTATGTTGCTCATGATGATCTTCCATATGCATCAACTGATTCTGATGATATTTATAAACCTATCAAAGAAAAGGGAATGTTTTTAACCACACAAAGAACTGAAGGTATTTCAACTTCAGATATAATTACTAAAGTAATTAGAGATTATGATAAATATTTGATGAGGAATTTTGCTCGTGGTGCAACAAGAAAAGAATTAAATGTAAGTTGGTTAAAAAAAAATGAATTAGAATTTAAAAAGCACATCAGTGAATTCAGATCATATTGGATGAAAAATAGAGCTAATATTAATAATGTTTCAAAAGATTTATACTTTGAAGTAAGAGAATATCTTAGAGGTATGAAGAAACAAGGACAATTAACATTATCACCATCATTATCGGCCATGACAAATAGTGATTCAGAAGATGTAGTATCTCGGGCCAGTAGTCCATTAACAGAATTTGCTGCTAAATATATTGGTAATAGAAATAAGGAATTAAATAAAAATGGAAGAAATAAATCAATTCTTGCTAATATGAGAGATTGGATTAAAGTTGAAGATTCTCATGATGAAGGAGAATCAAGTGATTTTGAACTCCCAATTAGCAAAAGACTTTCGAGACCATCTTCAAAACCTGAAAGGTTGGAAGATGAATTAGTGGCACCTTCACCCAAAGGTAGAAAAATCAAGAAGCCTGTTAGTAGAAAGAAGAAGGCATAGGTAGGAACAACTTGACTTAAGTAGAAATGAACACGCAATTAAATCAACATGTAAGATTTCTCTACGAGCTTAACCCACATCTTACGAGTGAGAAAGACTTATCAATCCAAAAATGTGTAATTTCTAGAGTAATACCTTTAAATTTAGTGCTTTATAGTAAATCGCTTATCATTAAATTTGTCTGCACTTTTTTGAACTTTTCAGTACTTTTGTTTTTCTACTCACTTAACTCGGCTTTAACAACATGGAGTCACCGAAGGATATCATAAGATCGGAGACCGCCGGTCCCGATACGTACGAGCAGCTCCAGCATCAGATCCATCTTCAGCAGGAGGAATTACTTCATCAAAGAGATCTTCTTTTTCGAGATATAAATTTAATCTCACCCCAGTCTAATTGGAGTTTTACCCATGGATTTATTGTAGGTCAATTGAGTGTGATTTTCGTGATTGGGATATTCATAAAGTTCTTTGTATTTGCAGATTCTACAGCCAATACAACTTCAAGTGGAGCTCTGTTAAAGGAAGTTGTTGTTCACCGAGAAAAGAAAGTGAAAGATTCAACTGAAGATAACGACAAGGAAGAAATCTCTGAAGCTCATTCCAAATTAGCCAGTATCCTTGAAAAAACATATTATGATGTTAATAATCACGCTCCTGAATCATTAGATTGGTTTAACGTCTTGATAGCTCAAACCATTTCACAATTAAGAACTGAGGCACTTCTATCTGATAATATTTATCATTCTTTAAATGAGTTTCTAACCAAGCTGGACTTGCCCGATTACCTCGATAAAATCAGAATTACAGAAATCGATGTAGGTGATGATTTCCCAATTTTTTCAAACTGTCGTATAAAACATAGTCTTGATGGCTCTGGAAGACTTGAAGCGAAAATTGACGTTGATTTATCAGATACGCTTACTTTCGGTTTTGAGACAAAATTACTTCTTAATCATCCAAGACCACTTACTGCAGTTCTTCCTGTATCGCTTTCCGTATCAATAGTAAGATTTTCAGGTTGTCTTACTGTGTCGTTAATAAATACCAATGATGCTGAATTAAAATCACAAGAATCAAATGGGAATATAGAAGCTGGTACGGCTTTAATGTTTTCATTTGCTCCAGATTACAGGCTTGAATTCACCGTCAAGTCACTTATTGGTTCAAGAGCAAAATTACAAGATGTCCCTAAAATATCTTCATTAATTGAAAGTAAACTTCGAAGCTGGTTTATTGAAAGGTGTATTGAGCCAAGATTTCAAGTGGTGAAGGTTCCGTCATTATGGCCAAGAAGAAAAAATACCAGAGAACCAGTTCATTCGAATGCTAATGGTATTGTAGACCAAACAGAAGATTAGGTAAGGAAATATTAATCTTAAAACATGTATATACACAATAAAAGGAATTTTTAGTATATAAATCGACGTAAAAACCCTCAAGGCGACGTTGATATCACGGTAAGATGGCTGAAATGTGACTATTTAATGAAATACTATGCTACACTTACTAATTAGCTCCGTTCTATTATTGTCTTATTTTTATAACTACGTAATACTTGTGAAATTAGCCTAACATACTTCTCTTTCTACCTCTCATTCTCACATCCACCAATCGTCCAATGGTTTGTTTTAACTTATTAGCACCACCTTTGACCGTACTATGAGCGTGCTGATAACCTTCAATTAACCACTTATTATAGTGTTCAGAATAATCACTATGTGCACTTAAAATAGCTCTTTCAAGTACGTATAAGTCCACCGCCTTGTCTTCGGCCAACGAAGAGTATGAAGAGAGTCCAAAGTCAATGAGAGTCGGTTGAAGTTGGTCAAGGTCTAAAAGAATATTAGAACTTGTAAGATCACCATGAATCATATCATTTAAATGCAATTTGGCAATCAATACACCAACTTGATGACATATTTTAGCTACAGTGGCTCCTATACATTCCTCTTTACCGGAATCTTTCTCCAAATACCATAAATAGTTTTTAAATGAACTTACAAGCCCATTAGGGAGGTTCTTACCAAGAAATTCCATCCAGATGATCCCATTTTTAAAATCAGTCAGTATAAGTTTTGGAGCACTTATTCCCAACTGAGCGAGTTTGTGCATGAATTTGGCCTCTCCAACAGTACGTGACCGGGTGATGGAGGCATCAATTTTGGGATGACGGTACGGTTTGGGCGGACGGTACTTGATGATGTAAGAAGAAGATTTGAGGTATGGGTTTGTGCTATATGGATGAATAGAAGTCTGGAAAACCACCGCTTCGGCACCGTGAGAAACAACGGTAAGAGGAATGTTGGGAAGGTGTCGCTGGGCTTCGTTGATTATCAGATCGGTCATCGTATGTGGAAAATGTAATGTGAAAAGTTTCCTGAAAAGTCCAGTAGTAACAAAATGATGAGAATTACTGCGATCCTCACTACCTATTTAATAGACCTATTCTATTGAAGTCTTCAAGTTCCATATACTTTTCCAACTCAATCCACTTCATATTCAGTCATGGCGTCCGAATTGCTCTACATAATCCCTCCATACCTTCTCAATACCAGCATGGGACTTCGTCTCAAACAGCAATTAATGGCTCATAGTGAGGAGCTTGGCAACTCAAATTTACTATCTACAGCATCTCCTAATTACGTCAATAAAAGACAGCATTCTCTGGTACCAGCAGATCAATTTGTCGAGGATCCAATTATCAATAGAATTTTTGAACAGAAACTTACTTATAAACTAGGAATCTTGGGTGTTCTTGGATCAAAACCAATGGAAGAACCTGTCTCCGACGCTCGATTGATTGAATTATGGGGTATGTTGAAAAGTCGAATCATTTCAAATGATGGAAAACCCAGTGATGAATCTGAAGCAGCTGATGGTGGTAAAAAGCGTCAACCATCTATTTTCAGCTCCAATACTTTTGGTGAAGTGTTCTTAAGTAATGAACTTGAAGGTGTCCCAGAATCTTTTAAACCATACCTTGAAAACCGTATGGAGGATTTAATCCTGCAAACCAAGTCGAATTCTTGGTACTCTTATAAACTTCCTCGTAGTTTTATAAAATTTGATGATGATACGGTATTCGATTATTCAATGCCTATTTCTTGGTCTCCTCTTGTCCCAAGATCCAACTTGTTAACATTGGAAAAATCATTTAATCTTCAGGTTTATAATGATAAAGGGGTTTCCAGTATAAAAATATCACTCCCTTCAGAAAATGCACCCAAACAAATTGACTATGTGAGTTTTGTCACTGATAAACCAGTTTTACCATCAAGTGGGATTTTTTATTATGAAACAGAAATTTTCCAGGAAACTACCACAGCTACTGATTTCCACCCATTGATTCCCGTCAATGATCTTGCAATTTCTTCTGAAACTTCGCTTCACCTCTGGTTAGGTTTCTTAAAGCAAAATATTCAAATTGAACTGCAAAATTCTCATTCAACTACATCAAACAATAAAACTCGTAGAATTAATCTTGAATCAATTAAAAACGATATTTATTATTCTATTCATAATGATGCGTTTTCTGATCTTGATGAAGATGTTCAACAATTTCTTCTGGATGAACCTGATCGAGTTAGAGGTAGTTATGTGGTAAATTTTGAAAATCTGAAATTTTATAATTCAATTAGGTCAGCAGAAGCAGTTCAAAGATCAGCTGTAATTAACATGAATAGAAGACTTTCTCTGCTTAGTAGACAAACTACAGAAGAACTTGATCATGGAGATATCGATATGGAAGTTCCTTTCAATACTAATATGAATCTCATTAAGAATAAACGTCTTTATAGAACAGACGTGGTTGGATGTGGAATAAACTATATTGACAAATCACTTTTCATTACTTTGAATGGGATATTAGTTAAAACAATACCGCATGACAAACTTTGTGCACGTACAGCCAACGTTCCAGATGGAATTTTCGATGATGATTTGGATGATTCAGTTTATCCATTTGTTGGATTTGAATTGAAATACCCCAATGACTTTGATACCAAAGCTGCTCCATGTAGGGCAGAAATTCGAACCAATTTTGGATTCAGAGAATTTAAATTTAATATTAATAATTATGTTAAAGAATTTAAGAATCAAAAACAACGTCAATTATACTTGATGGAATTAGATCATAATAAACCAGTTCCATTTGTGACTCATGGCGATGATGTTAGTTTGAATGATATAATCACACGTATTGACGAGCCAACAACTTTACATGAGCTCATTAAAGGATATCTAAATCATGAAGGATATCTTGGAACATTTGATGCATTCAGTCAAGATCTTCGAAATTTACGTAATGAAATTAATGAAACCCCAATTGAGGGACAAGATGAAAGGGACGATAGTATAAAAGAAGCATCATTAGTATATGATCGAAAGTTAATGAAACAATTCTTACTTAATAATCAGTTTGATGAATTAATCAATGTCATTAATATGACATATGCAAATAGTAACGATAAAGTTTCAGCAGGGAAATTAATATTTGAAGTTAATTACACTAAATATCTCTACATGATTAAGAATTACTTTGAAATCAAATTAGGACACTACGAATTTGATTTTGAATCTTCTAATACTGAGCAAGAAATTTATAATGATGCATGCGTTTTTGGATCTCAACTTCAACAAGAGTATAAGAATAAAACACTACAACTTAAAAGAGTAATTGAACTTTCTAAAGCCTTACTTGTTTCCGATGAAAAATCGCTTCACAGTTTTCCTCAAGTTAAATTTTTGATGGATAACTATAATCGTCATATTCTCAATTTACACACAGAAATTAATCGTCAAATATTAAAGAGTTTGGGATATAATGACTGTTCGAATTTAGAGCATATAATTAATTCAGTATCTGAGAACATCGATAAGTTAATTACTGAAGAGGCCGATAATGATTTTGTACTTATAAATTACGAAGATGATTATGTTAGTGTATAACGGATGGGCTTAAAACAAGAAACTCCGTGTCTCAGAGGTTAAAAAAATAAAAAACTCCGAGACAGAGACTCTGAGACAGATACAAAATTAGTAGTACAAAATATCTTTATTTTATTAGTCGTGAGTTTAGACGGGAAAACACGGATTTAAACCCAAAAGTCAACATAGTAAGGAAACAATAGAGAAATCCAAAGATTTTCCGAGTGTTTCGTCATTTCTAAACAGAAATTTTAGCTTACTTGTCACACGGTAGCGCCCAAGGGTTTTAGCCCGTAAATCCGTCAGTTTCTTGATAAATCGTCGCGGTTGTTCATCTGGGAAACAAAAAGTGATAGCGCCTCGTCGGTTTTAACGGAACTAACGTGACTTTGCATCGCATATCGATAACCCAAATAGGAAGGTGAGTTCCGAATAGTTATAATATATAACGGTAGAACAAGTATGAAATAAATTGCAATTAGAATATAGAATTGAAATTTACTATGGGATCAAGTCTGAATTCAAGTGTGGTTGATTCAATCAAGCCAACCAATGAACATCCTGAAACTCAACAAGTTAATGAAAATAAAAATTTCGATATTGAATCTCAAAAAAGTGAAGAAGATTTTAAAGAATCAGATGCTGGTGATGGCTCCAAACGTGAAGATCATTTATTAACTGGTGTACCACTTATTATGTGTGGGATTTCATGTTTCCTTTGTCTTTTCGTTGTTGCTTTAGATCAAACTATTGTTTTCACTTTATTATCAACTGTTGCACAAAAATTTAATGCTTTCGATAAAATTGGTTGGCTTTCATCAGGTTTCTTACTTTCAATGGCAGTTTTTGTAGCTATTTGGGGTAAACTATCAATTGTCTTTGGTAGAAAATATTCAATGTTTGTAGCTATTATCCTTTTCGAAATTGGTTCTTTGATTTGTGGTTTAGCAAATTCAATGAGTATGTTAATTGTTGGTAGAGTTATTGCCGGTATTGGAGGTAGTGGTATTCAATCACTTGCTTTCATTATTGTTACAGAAGTTGTTACAATTGATAAACGTCCTATTTTTATGAGTATTCTCGTTTTATGTTTCGTTGTTGCCTCTGTTGCTGGTCCTCTTATTGGTGGTGCTTTTACAAGTAATGTATCTTGGAGATGGTCATTTTATATTAATTTACCAATTGGTGCTATAGCTTTTCTCGTTCTTGCCTTAGTATTTCATCCTCCAAAACCAACTGGTAATCTCTTAAAAAAAGTTTTAGCAATTGATTATATTGGTGTTTTTCTTATGTCCGGTAGTCTTGTTGTATTCTTATTGGCTTTAACTTTTGGTTCTGATGGTGTTCATGGATGGAAATCCCCCGCTGTTATTGCTTGCTTTGTTGTTGGTATTTCTGTATGGATCTTATTCTGTATTTGGACTTTTAATTTTTCAAAAAATCCAATTCTTCCTTGGGAAATTGTTAAAATTCCACAAATTTCAGCTGCATGTTTAGCTCTTTTCTGTTTCTTTGGTGCTTTTACCTCAAATTTAATGTATGCAACAATTTATTTTCAAATTGTTCGTGGTGCAACTGCAATTCGTTCAGGTATTGATACTTTACCATTCATTGTTTCAGTTGTTTTAACATCTTCTACAGTAGGTATGACTATCGGAAGAACCAGATTTATTAAACCTTTTGTTGTACTGGCTGGTGTAATGGGATTGGTCGGTAGTGGATTACTTGTTTTACTTGATGTTCATTCATCTTCAAGTGCAAGAATTGGCTTACTTATACCTGCAGGTGTTTCAGTTGGTTTAGCAATGCAATCTTGTATCATAAGTTGTCAAGTTAAATCTCCGAAAACTCCTGGTTCCACAATTTTAAGTACCGCTTACATTAATTTTGCAAGAGGTTTAGGTGGTGCAATTGCTGCTGATTTAGCTGATGCCGTTTATGCTGCAACTGTCACAAACAACTCAAACGCTGTTTTAAGTAGTGTATCCGCTTCTGTTAAGAAAGAACTTGAAAAATATGGTCTTACTGAGCTTTCAAATTCAGCTGATTTAATTAAAACTTTAAGTCCTGAAGCTCAAGAGGTCACAAAGAAACTAGTTGTCAAATCAATTAGAAATGTTTTCTATATGGGATTAGGATTTGCTGCTTTAGGACTACTTGCTGGTCTTTTTGCTACAAATCAAAGATTACCAGCTCCTCCTAAAAAGAAGGCTCCAAAAGAAGAACCTAAAGAAGAAGAAGAAGAAGTTTCTGAACAACCAGCATCTGAAGAAACCAGCAGCACTAGACTTTCGTCGGAAAATGCTGAAATTGCAGCTGAAAAAGCTGAAAATACTGTATAGATATGCATTTAAGTATATATGACCTAATTAATAATATCATGAAAAAGTGGTAACAGAATAGTAGTTCAATGTACTGAATTGTCCGATCGAAGAAATGATGGTTGAAGAATGGTGTAGCTCGGTACAATTGTGTGAGTCTACTCTAGCGTTCATTTCTTGACCTTCTTCGATTTCTTAGTCGGTTCTTTCGAACTCAAGTTCCTTTTAGTTCCCTTTTTAGGAAGAGGAGCCAGATATTTAGTGATAAGCTGCGAATCATCTTCATTGTACTCCTGTTTTTCAAGTATAGATGGTTCAACTTTGAAAGGTAGTTTTATATCTGCCAAAGCTGTTATTCTATGAATATCGTACATCTTCAAAGCCCAACCACCTTTTTCAATAATGTCAAAGCTCAATCCTAATTTTCTTGCTAGGACAAGATGTACGGGAATCAATTCTTGTACATACTCTTTTATAGTATACTTTATTGGTGTACCTGGTCTTAACGGTTCCATTACATAATACATAAAGCTCTCATCGCTGAAAAATGGAGGTGCTAATGAACTCATTGGTGATAGTAACGACAAAATCAAGCTTGCGGTTGCAGGCCCAACACCACGTAATTCACATAGTTTATCAAATGACGCTCTTATGACTTGCTTATACTCGTCAATAGAAGATTGTTCCCAATTCGACACGTCGGTGGGCAAAGGTTCGATTCCCTTTAGCAACTGTGCCATTCCTGCTTTGGTACTGGATTCGACATCTTCAGAAGAGTTCGACTTGATAAGTTTGGGTAGAGTTGGACGGAACTTACCTTTAGCAAGTTTCCAATCCATTAGGAGGACCAATTCTTGTTTGGTTAGCCATGTAGATGAAGTGTCTTTATATCGCGACGCAAGTATTGATGGTAGTGTAGAAGTTCTCCAAGAATCAAGATCCAGAAGTGAAAATTTATCTTCATTATACCGCTTAGAGCTTTGAGCCAGAAACTGCTCGGTAATAAGAGGGTACAATTGGCTGCTACTGTGTTCGATGCTGAAATCAGACATAAGGAAGAAGACTGTGGGTGCAAATTGTGCGACTATAGAATTTGTGCACAAGGTGTTCCATCTTGATAGATCCGGTGGTAGATGGTCGGTAGGGACGTATGTTTCAGGTAGGTGTTTTAGGTAGGTGTTTTAGGTATGTGTTTTAGGTAGGTGTTTCGGATTGTGTTTCGGATTGTGTTGCAGATTGTGTTTCAGGACTTGTGTTTCAGGACTTGTGTTTCAGGACTTGTGTCTCACAGCTTGTGTTTTACTCGAATTTCGACTACTTGAGCTTACTTCAATGTCGAGATTTGTGTTTTACTTGACTTCACACTTCAATGCTTCATTACATAACTATATACACGATATCTAGTTTTTAACAACGTTTTGTGCTTGCGGGCTTGTCAGAGGTTTATAATCGACCCTCTTATTGGGAGTAAAGCTTACTGGCATCAATAAATCTAGCAACACATTTTGTACTAGGGAATATACCTGCGACGAAACCCAGAAGAGGACAAGCGCAACTGGTGCATTCAAAGAAATTGCCATAAGAAATACCACGGACATACGAGAAATACTAGCAACTGAAGTAGTAACCGTAGGTCTGAAAATCTTTCGACGACGACGAGGACTTAGGAGTTCAAAAGTCTTGAAAGTCCATTCGACATTACATAACAGGATTATTCCAAGTACAAGAGGAAACACATGGTAAGGGTCCAGAGTAGTCAAATCCGTAAACCATGCAATTCCTTCATGATAAAGAGCAGAATCAAGAGGTTTGTTTGCAAGGCTTTCCCAAGTAGTCCATCCACTTATATTTCTCATACAAAGTGATAAACATACCCAAAGTGGGATTTGAAAAGCTGGAAGTACTAAGTTTTTCCACATTTGAACTGCGTGTTTTTTGAATAGTTGTTTTTGACGTTTTCTAGTTTCTTTAGTTGAAACAAGAAGAATTTCTTCATATTTCATCGATGCTAATGGTGTATGAACAGGTGCAAGTTGTTCTAGTGAAACATCACTTGAACCTTTAGCTTCCTGTAATGCAATATCAGCTTTAGCTCTAGCTTTTTGAACTTTCTTACCCAAATTAAGTTTAAGCACTGGTGCTGTAGCTCGAATTATAGGTAATAGTTCATTTTGTTTCTGAACCCTTTGACGCTGAAGAATCGCCAACGGAAGGGTCCATACCGTCCTCAACGCCACAGTAGTAGCAGGAATGAATGCCCACCATGGCATACCCGTGACTGTATGTGTTTGTTGAAGTAAATCAGTTAGGGAAGATATATATGATGATGGATCTAGTGAAAAATTACGTTGTTGAACGGGAGAAAACGGAGAGGATGCCCATGATCCATGACAAAGCTTAATCCTACCACGGATTCCCAAAAAAGGCCCAGATCGTAGCATCTGTCAATGAAATATGAGTTTATAACTTGTACTTATTCTGCAAAATCATCTCATAATATGTCGATGTGGTGCACGGGTGTATCGACCAGGTCTCGACAATAGAGAAATATAATATGAAAATTAAATACCCGCTGTAATTATCCATTCATTATGTCATCGAAAACAGAAAGAGCATGTATGCTTTGCGGGATAATTCAACCATTTAGAAGATTTGTGGATCAAGGATGTCCAAATTGTGAAAGTGTTTTACATTATCAGGATAATGAAGATAATCAAGTTCAAGATTGTACTTCACCATCATATGAAGGTTTATTAGCATTAGGTGATGATAATAAAGGTTCTTGGGTAGCTAGATGGCTCCGTATTGATTCATTCGTGGCCGGATTGTATGCCGTGAAAATTAATGGGAAATTACCTCCTCATATCATAAGTGACCTTGAAGAGCAAAATATAAGCTACCGTCCAAGAGATGGAAGTGCTGAAGATTAGTGTACTATATTGTAATTAGTAATAAAAAGTTTGAAGTAAAGATGGAGAAGATGTAGGATTTCAGAAGATGTGTTTAAATGACGGAACTAACTGTTGTGTTAAGTACCATCAGGTTGAAAATTCTGTCAAATAACAGATGTATTTTATAGCTGTGTATATATAGCTGAGTATTTTATAGTTGTTTACTACAATTTAGCAGACCAGTGTTTATCTTTACTACGGCTGTTCATATTTATTTCTATGAAATCGATTTAATCATTTGTATTTGCCTAAACCATACTATCTTTCATTTGCTCTGCAGTTTGAAAAAGACTTTCAACTGTACTTGTACGGTCCCATTTCCCTCTATCTGCCCAAACTATATCCATGAATTTAGCCATGATTATTTCAAGCTTTTCAACACTATAGTTGGCAGTTATTTCAAGAAGCGTTTCTTCGAAAAACTTATCTATAGAGTCTCCAAGTATGACATGACGATTAATATCGTGATTGAGCTCATCTTCGGCCTCAGACTCGGACTCTGGCTCGGGAGCAGCTACTAAAGTAGTTTCCGTTACAGAAGTAGGAACTACTTCTGGAGAAGGTTCTTTCATGGTAATATGTTCACCGTGTCCGTTCGAAGTGATATGATCCAATTCCATAGCATGTCCATTCCTTGAATCGTCTGGGTTGGAAGAAACAGCATCATTTCGAGGTTTAGAGGTTTCAGTTTCAGGAACTTTGTCAGAAAGCGTTGTTTCAGAATTTTCTGTTTTATTTTCTGGTTCAGTAATTTTAGTTTCAAAAGTTTCAGTTTCAAAAGTATTGATTGTTTCTTGGGCATTTTGATCATCAACTATCTCGACTGTCTTTGTCATCTCTATTGTTTCTATAGTATCTTTGGAGTCTTTACCGTCCAAATGGGTCTCTAGTTCAGTCATACCTCCTTGTGACTGATCAATATGTCCATTTGAATCAACTTCTTCAATCTGATTAAGATTTTGAGCTTGTCTCTCAGTGAATTCCTTCTGTAGCTTTTTATGCTCCTCTAGCATCCTATTCTGTTTGGCAGTTTCACGATCTCTCATCTCCTTACATGCCGTTGCAAATTCAGGGTTATTGAAATCATCAATTCCAAATTGTGCATTAGTTAACATTTCATTTGCTTTTAATATTCTTTCTCTGTCTCCTGAAGTAATCGAATCTCTGACAATTAATTTAATATCCTTCAAAAATTGTTTGGCTTCAGAATAATATCCGTTCCACAATCTTTCTTCAATGATATCTAAATCCATATTGCTATAAAATTTACCGGATGAAAGTTCTTTTATCATATCAGGTTTATCTGGGTCATCTGATTTTACGTAAAGAACTTCATAACTGGACAAGGGGTTTTCCAAAACGGTTGGGTCAAATAAATGATATAAAAAATTATCATCAATAATAGGCTTTTTAAATCTTTTATACCTATTTTTAAATAAATCCATAAGCCCTGCTAGTTTTATCTTAAGCAAATTTTTGAGCTTAGTATCTTTATATTCTTGTTCCTTAAGTTCTTTTTTGGATACAGCTTTAAGGTCTGTTGGTTCAACCGGAACAATTTTAAGTTGTTTGAGTTTTCTTTTTGGTCGATTTTCAAGATCGTTTATGAACTCAAATGGTTTCATAGTTAATGTTTTACGTAAGTTTTCGAAGAATTGTTTACGAGCTTCTCTACTTGGTGGCATAAGTTTGACGTTATTTGCTTCATTATTGAATCCAAACATCAATCTTATCTCGTTATCGAGATCTTCCATACTGGTTTCAGATACTCCTAGAAGTAAAACTTTTTCATTACTTTTCAAACTTCTTAAAAGTCCTGTTAATGTTGCCTTTGCCGAAAATGGCATTACTTGAAACCAAATATCAATATTTGGAATGAAAATGATCGATGGTTGATGCCTTTTTGCTTCGATAAATGTCTGAATAATTGACAGTTCAGGAGTTCTTGTTGAATCACCAAAAATATTTCCTAAATCCAATGATTGAACTTGGAATCCTTCAAGATAATTTAAAATTGCCGAGCTGATATATTGTTGACCAAATCCTTGGTCTCCACAAATAAGCAAATGTGGTTTACAAATTCTAGCATTTTCCAAAGTTTTAAGAAGTTGTTGTTTGGCAAAACCTCCATCTTCGTCATTGATAGTCGGATCAAGGTACAATGCTTCTTCTAAAATGGTTACTTTTTTCCTATTTCCTATAGCGATTGAGTTTGGTAATAAATCACTTAATTTATCTGTGGCTTCATTCAATGAATGATTAAGTAATGGTTTTATATGGTCGGGTAATGGAGCTGAAGTTGAAGATGTTGATCTTGCACTTGAAGGAATGATTTTATCAATAGCATTCATAAAATCTTTTGCAACAACTTTTACCTTTGTCGGATCAACTTGTAATTTATCATTTGTTTGATATATTTGTGGATATTTTCTTTGAATACTATTCAATGCAGCTTCTGTACATAAAGCACGTAAATCAGCACCTCCATAACCTTTGGTAAGTGATGCAACTTGTTCAATGAATGCGGGAGGAATTGGCGGAGACCATTTTCTTGTATGAATAGTTAAAATTTCTTTCCTGGCATTTATATCTGGTAATGGGAAATAAAATTCACGATCAAATCTACCTGGTCTTCTTAATGCTGGATCAACAGAGTCAGGTCTATTGGTAGCACCAATTACAATAACTTGACCTCTATTATCCATACCATCCATTAATGCAAGTAATGTTGAAACAATACTAGCATGAATTTGTTCTTGTTTAGAAGATCTAACTGGTGCAAGACCATCAATTTCATCAAAGAAAATAATAGACGGTTGTTGATTTTTTGCTTCTTCAAATAGTAATCTTAACTGTCTTTCAGCTTCACCAACCCATTTACTTAAACAATCAGCACCTTTCCTCATAAAAAATGTAATTTTACGAGTTGATGTAGAGCAACTAGCTGCAAGGGCTCTTGCCATTAATGTTTTACCAGTACCTGGAGGTCCATGGAAAAGAACACCTCTTGGAGGAGTAATTGAAAAATTTTGATAAAGTTCAGGGTATAATAATGGTAAAGCTACCATTTCCTTTAATTGATTAATGTAATTATCTAATCCACCAACTACAGAAAAATCAATATTCATATCAACTCCTAAAGGATCGGTATCACTAAGATTATTCTTCTTTTTATCTTTTTCAGTAGATGTACTACCTGTAATAAGCATATTATTAGAGTGACCAGCATTCTTTTCCTTCTTACTGATAGTTGCCAGTCCATTTACTGGTGCAATTTCATCATCTGAAGAATCAGAATCACTTACATTTTGTCCAATAGCAGTAAGATTATTACCACCAGTCATTCCAGGAACTGGGATACCTCCTGGAGGAATATTTGTACCGAAAAGTGAAAGTACATCACTACCTCCGAATGGACCTGCGGTTGGGAATAGTAATTTTCTATATTCGCTTTTACTTGCAGTAGTTTTTCTTGAACGTCCTCTCTGAGAAAACGAAGGGAATGATAGATTAGAACCCTCAAATTGATTTTCGGTGGTAATAGGAGGAGGAATAGTATAATCGATTTTTTCTCGTTCTCTAAGTTTATGTTTAATTGGACTAGGTTCAGGTGAAGAATCATATAAATCAGCAATTTCTTGTTGAATATTCTCTTCCACCTCTTCTTCATCTTCAATAGCTTCTGCACCCAGCAGATCTTTACGAGTTCTGCTTCGAATTCTTTGTGGGTCCATTGACCGAGATCTTGATCGAGACTTCTTCTTTCGAGAACGTGAACCATATTCATAATCAGCACCTTCTTCATCATCGGTAGCAACGAATTTCTTTTCTTTCAATTGCTCGAGGAAATCATCATCTATTTCCGATTCATCATCTTGAAATTCATCGTCTTCATCAGACCCCGGTAAGGCTTTACGAGGTCTACGTTTTCTTCTTGATGGTCCAATATTATCATCATCGTCATCATCTTCTTCATAATCTTCTTCATTTGGATCATCTTTTTCTTCCGAAGAAACACCTAGATCTGAGTCTGACTTTATTCCGGGGATATCTTCATCTTCTAATTGTTCATCATCTATTTCATCATCTTCACCTTCATTATAACTTACATTACCTCTTCTTCTTTTATTTGAATCATACGCGTCACCATTAAGTTCAGCCAATCGACTATTTGCACGAAGCAGTCTTGTTCGCTTTGTCATCTCCTCGTACCTTGACGGGTCGAAACGCAAAGTTATTGAAAATTCTTCAGTAATTGTGGAATAATTCAATTTTTAGTGTCAGCAATAGTTGAAATTTTACCTCAATTTTGTTACACTAAATATTTATCAAATAAGCGCAATTCTTGAACAAAATTTCAATCTGGTCGCAACTAAACACTGGAAATAGCTAGTATCACTAGTAACTATAATAATTAAATGATTATATACTATCTATTAATGGTGATAAAATTATTTAAATTCTTGTTTGTCTATCATTTTGTGAGCGATTACGGTCGTGTGCGTGGCCAACCAAATTGTTCATTAAAGTAATCCAAGCTAGTATTACAGGTTTAAATTATGAAGATTATGATTGTTAAATACTCAAAAATGATTGTTTGAGTGAATAGAATTGATTAGGTTAAAGAAGGTGAAATTCTGTTGATTTTTCAAATTTTTAATTCGTCGATTTCAACCGGAACAACGAATTTTTCCCTCAATTCAGGGTCGCATATGTACCAACTTTTCTCAATGATTCAATACATGACTTTTGCAGCCATTTATTTAGACCATATCGGGTCGTAACCGTTGCCAGATACTGGTGTTGGTTAGGTGGTTCACACACGTATACTTTGAGTTGGGACACGACGAAGGCGGGCTCGACCGGCTCACGACCGGTGTACGGACGACCTATCTACGAACGACAATTTGCAGCATTTTACCTTTATAGTTACTGATAAAGTTTAACTTGTTATTTATTAGGACTATTTACATGAGTGTACTAGATCTCTCTACTTTGTCTCTTACTTCTCTCCTCTCACTGCTTCTCCCTCATATCAACGCGCCCCTTATTTCAACTCGCTCAATAGGTATCTTGTGCTTCTTAGAGTTTGATCCCGCCCCATAAGTATCTGCACCAATATTAACGTAATCTGAATTTCTATGAGCTGGGTCAACATTTAAGCGTTCAAGAATTTTCCCTGCCAAGGCAGGCATTATTGGCTGAGCAACAATAGACGTTATCCTGACAGTCTCCGCTGCCATGAAAACATAAAAACTTTGTAAGTTCTTGTACTGTTTAATCTTTTCTGAATTCGTCTCATTTTTAATAGCTTTGGTGTATATCCAAGGTTGACCCAATTGGAAAAGCTGATTGGCTTTCTCTACAACCATCCACCATTCTTGAATTGCTCTCATATGATCAAATGTAGTAAGTCTTGAATCCATTACATTGTAAAGATCATTCAAACTGGTTTTTAGTTCATTTGTCAACTCAATTATTCCGGTATTTTCATTCAATTCGTCTTTTACAATGACCTCTTCAATGTTATCGTAGTTCCCTTGGTGGAAATTGAAAACACTTTCTTCAATAGAGAATGCTGAACCACCACAACGAGTCATTAGATTAGCGTATTTACCAATAATTTTTTCTCGTGTAGTATAAAATGCCTTTTCGCTAAAATTACAGTCAACATTTATATTGGAGTTTTCTGTCAAGAAAAACCTTACCGAGTCTTCACCGTAATGCTCAGTGATTTCAATAGGATCAACTACATTTCCCAAACTCTTACTCATCTTAAACCCATCTGAAAGCCAATGAGAGTGTACTATGACTTGCTGTGGAAGTTCAATTCCTGCTGCTAATAAGAATATTGGCCAGTAGATACAGTGAAATCGTATAATATCTTTTCCAATAACGTGTGTTGCAGGCCAAATGTTTGAGCTATCATCGTTGGAAAAAGAGTGTGGGTAACCTGCTACCGTAATGTAATTGATTAATGCATCAAACCATACGTAAATTTTATGAGAGGGATCGGTTGGAACTTCAATTCCCCAATGAAGCCTTGAAGCAGGTCTTGAAATTGAAAGGTCAGTCAACTTGGTTTCTTTAAGTTCTCGTAAAAGGTCATTATATTTCAGTTTTGGAAGTATGAAATCGGGATTTAGTTCCAAGAATTCAATTAGTTGTTGCTGAAATTGTGCTAATTTGAAAAAATAGTTTTGTTCCTCTTGGAAGATTACATCATTTCTAGTCTCTTTCGAAACCATCTTCTTAACTCCATCGATTTCAACTTGTTCAATTTGAGTCTCGGGATAAAACGTCTCGTCACTGACAGAATACCATCCACTGTGTGAGCCTTGATAGATCAAGCCCTTATCTTGCATAAGTTTCCAAAAGAACTTTACTGCTTCAATATGGTCGTCATCTGTAGTTCGTATGAATCTATCATATTCTATACTTAATTTTGAAGCGAGATTCTTAAAGTTCTGTGAAACTTGATCCACTAGCTGCTTACATTCAATGCCTTGCTTTGCCGCTACCTCCTGTATTTTTAATCCGTGCTCGTCTGTTCCTGTGGCGAAATACGATTGACGTTTAGGATTTAGCCGTTCCCATCTGTGTCTGACATCGCAGAGTAGCATTGAGTATAAATGTCCTAAATGAGGTTTAGCGTTGACGTAAAAGATAGGGGTAGTGACGTAGAACGGCTTGGAAAGCCGACTCAAGCTTCGAATCATGAACGATGATATGACCAAATTTAGTAATTGGACGATTTACTAAGTCACAAAAACTGGTGATTGTGAATTTTTCACTTGCGAATGCGATCTAGTTGAAGAGATGAAAATTGAATATTTGATGGTTTACAGAATTGATCGCGTGTAGATCGAAACTGACACCATATGAGTGATCATATTGACGGTCTGACTAGGCAGTTTCAATTGGAGGCGGAATTGAGTTTTTTGCCAGAAGATTTGGCTAAAAGATCAAATTAAAAGAATGAGAAGATGAATTAATGATCTATATTAAATATACAGTATGTAATTATTGGAAGTCTGCTTTTTCCACAAAGATTGCCATTAGAGCAAATACACTGTAGAACATGAATAATGGATAAGCAATCAAAGCTCTAACATTATGAAGTTTTAAAACTACCACGAAGAAACCAGAAGCAGAATAAGTACACCAAAGAACAGCGAAAACACTAGCTAAATAACCGATAAAGTTATCTAATGAAATGAATACACCGAAAACACTAATTAATACAAGTGGTAATAAACAATATCCAATAACAGAAGTTGATCTTACTAAATCAATGGTAACTTCTTCACTCATTAATTTAAATAAATAATGAAGACTTACAGTTCCGAATAATCCAACTCCATAAATGTAACCAAATTGAACTTTACCTGCAAGTAAAAGTAAAGTACCAAAAAGTAGCACGAAAAGAATAGGTCCAGCCAAATCAGAATCGGTCATTATATCAGCAGTTATACTTTTATTTAATGGATTTAAAACTGCAGCCGTTTTTGCCTTAATATGATTGAAATTAATTCCTAATTCTTCGAGTAATGGAGGTTCTCCTGGGTACCCTGAAGTTCCGAATGCCGATAAAATTCCTGTAGTTAATTCTCCTGATCCCATAGTTCCACTTACATTTCCTGATTCAAAACCAGCGTCCATTGATCCTAAACCAGAACTATTTACACCCATAAAATTTGAAGTTGCGGGAGCTTGACCTGCATAACTATTGGAATAATTTGATTGATAGAATTGCATATTGTTCGGATTACCATAATCCTGCTGTTGATAATATGCCATGACGTTAATATACCTTTTGAAATAGAAAAAATATAGTACAATAAGCTACAGTTGACGTTGCTTCGGAGTGAGATTTCGCGATCTGTGTATGAACCGGTGCACGGGTGTAAGAAACGAAGAAGATACGGTGGTTAAAATATAGCAATAGTCAAGTCGTTGAAGATGTTGAGAGATGAGTTGGAAGATGAGTTGAGCGAGGAGCGGGTGACTGAAAAGCTTTGTGGTCTAATTGATACTTAGAAAATCCGTGAGAATGGAATCTAGCTTTTCATCTCTCAACGGCCTTTTACAGTTTTTTGTAGTTTTTTCGCAAAATTCATAGTAAGTGTAAATTCACAGTAAGTGTGAAATGATATCTCATACTGCTTTAAAAGCTGTGTCAACTGGTTACAAAAAAACCGAGTTTTGTGAATTCTGTGAAGATTACATACAATCTAAGTCATGTTACAATTTGCCTTAAAAATTTTCAACTTTATGGCATTTTCTGTGTTCCACTTGCTTTATTTTCTGTGTTCCTCGCACTTCTCTGTGTGTTTGCCTAATTCGGGGTATCTTTCGCACTAAGTCACAGTGTCCGAGTGGTTAAGGAGACGCCCTGCTATTACGAGTAGCTGATAGGCGTTGCGTTTTACGTGCGCAGGTTCGAATCCTGTCTGTGACGTTATTTTTTTTTTTTGCAAATTTCAATTACACCACCATTAAAACTATTGTGAATAGTCATTTGACTTATTACCTAGGTTTACTCTATATTTTTACTGGTATAGATTGTTGTAAATTATGTAGTAAAAATATTTTTCACCCTAAGCTTATCGATCTCAGTGAGAAAAATTCCTCACTTATTAACATCCACTAGCATATTAAAGGTGAAAATTCATGTCCCAGTCATTGATTGTTTTCCAGCCTTCTGGCCAGGTGATATATCAGCTTAATAACAAGGTGAGTCCGTTTAATGACTTGATCTATAGTATTGCCAATGATACCGCCACCGTTCTCGATAATAATTTCTACTCTTATAAAGCCAATCAAAGAAAACTCTATGCCGTGAAAAAAGATAACTTATACGCTGGATTGTACTTTGATATTGTCACTAGTATTGATAACGAGAAGATCAGAAATACCTTGAGCGGAATATTGAAAACTGTGATAAAATTAGGTGAAGAACAAGATGATGGAGAAAAATTATCAAAACTAATTGAACTTCAATTTAATGAGTTAATGCAATTTCGAGTGATTCCATCTAAAAGTCTGCGTGTGGGCTCATCCAAAGTTACACCTGTTGGATCTTCTCCCACTAGCGGAACTAGTACGCCGAAGAAGGTTACATCAAATAAGAAGATGAGAAAATGGAATAATGGTGAACTTGTTGAATCCAATGATGGTGATGAATCGACATTAGATTATTCTGAAAGTAAAGAGGGAAGTGTGGCACCGGTTCTGATCCAGGTGGACGATACGGCTTTCAGTAAGAAAGATGATTTAGTATTAGTGAATGAATTACATGAAATTCTTGATGATAATTCAAGTGATGAAGAAGAAGAAGAAGTGAAGTCAGGCGCAGTTGGAGGATTTTTCTCTAAGATTGGTTCATACTTTGGGAATACCGTTGATATCAATGAAATTTCAAAGAATTTCACTGAACAATTGATTTCAAAGAATATACACCCATCTACAGCACAATCAATTACTGAAAAATTGAAAAATAAACTTGGTGCTAATAGTAATGTAACAGTTGCTAAATATAAAGAAACATTAATTGAAGAATTAACTAAGATTCTTACTCCAAATGTATCAACCGATTTATTATATGAAATAAAGAAAAGGCCAAGTGGTTCACGTCCATATGTTATTTCAGTAGTTGGGGTAAATGGAGTTGGAAAATCAACTAATTTAGCAAAATTAGCTTATTGGTTTTTACAAAATAACTTTAATGTTTTAATTTGTGCTTGTGATACTTTCCGTTCCGGAGCAGTTGAACAATTAAGAGTACATGTTGATAATTTACTGACATTAAATCAAACATCAGATTCTACATCAAAAATATCACTTTTTGAAAAAGGTTATGGAGGTGGTGATCATGTAGTTACTACAGCCAAACTGGCAATTGCTCATGGTAAAGCTGAAGGATTTGATATTATTTTAATTGATACAGCAGGAAGAACTCATTCAAATGCAAGATTAATGACACCATTAAAAAAATTTGGAGATGCTGCTGATCCTGATAAAATTATAATGGTTGGTGAAGCATTAGTTGGAACAGATTCTGTTGAACAAGCAACTAATTTTAATAATGCTTTTGGTAATCGTAGAAATCTTGATTTTTTCATTATATCAAAAGTTGATACTGTTGGTGATTTAGTAGGGACAATGATAAATATGGTAATGGCTACAAAAGTACCAATTTTATTCATGGGTACGGGTCAAACCTATACTGACATCAAGCGGTTGAATGTAAAATTAATTGTTGACCTTCTTATGGGATAGGTTGAGAAGACAATGGTCCAGGCCTTGAGAGTTACCGACAAGACTAAAGATAACCAAGACTAAAGATAGCCAAGACCAAAGATAACCAAGACTAGCTACGAACTAAATATTCAACACTTGTTGCAAGACATGACCAAATAACTACTGTAGTTGCAACCATTGAGTAACTAAATTTAGACTAGTTGCAAAATGAGGTATTTTACTCTTTTTAATCCATTAGTCTCATATCCCCAGTTTCATACCCTGATTCTGTTTCACAACCTGCTTTCTTGTTTGAGTTTTGTCTCACCCCGTTCTTCACCTTTTTTAACCTTCAACCTGTTCTGTTTATAAATGTAGTATTATAAATCCGATGATTCCCATTGTAATCGTGCCAGTTCGCAAATTAGAGTAGCGGTGTCATGCTGCAAATTCGCATAATAGGCTGTACTTTCGTATTCTCCATATATTTTTACTATATATAGGGTCGGTACTATTGGCCTATACTTAAAGGTCAAATACTATCATGTCGGCCAAAAGGATCAAGTCATTAAAATCAAATTCAAATAGGAAACATTCAAGACGTGAACAAATTTATGTTAAAATCAATGCTAATAGAGCTGCTGATTTAGCACCAAATTCAGGTGCTAGTCTGAATGATTCAATTGGGAAAGTAACAAGAAGAGGTCTTAATCCTGTTCTTGTAGCCAAATTGAATGGAACTACCAAGAAAACCCCACGGAAATTCAATACAAATCAACCAAGTTGGGATACGTCATTAATGATGCCATTGAAAAATTATGATTATTCACAATTACTTGATATTTCAGTTTGGGATAAACATAAACGTCATAAAAGTTATCTTGGAGAAGCTAGGTTTAATTTACAGGAAATTTTCAATCAAAATGGTGTATTCAATCCTGAAACTGATTTGAGATGGCATAAATTATACTCAAATAAAGTATATCACAGTTTTATTACTGGTTCAATCCTCGTATCGTTTGAAATTGTTGTTAAACGGAAAAGATTTGGAAAAAGGAAAAAGAACGTTGAAGGTTCAAATACTCCCGTAGTTAATGTTGTTCCTCCAGCTGAAGATACAAGTGATAATCTCTACGCCAAGCTAGACTCTCTACAAGTGTCGGATGAATTGCATCAAGTCGATGTAACTTCTGAAGAGAAAGAAGGATTGTTTAAAAGCTGGTTGGGCTCATTGGTTTATCCTGAACCAGTGACAAGAGCTACTGTTCCTGATGACCAAGGATTTTACTCCGATTCCGGTGATGTTAATACGACTATCATTGGTGATATTTCAGATATCGACTCCGATCAGGTATCGGCGGTTTCAATGTCAAGCAGGGATAGAAGTGATCCTAGTGAAATTCTCCATATCAATCAATTGCATAAAAATGATGCTAGTTCACTTTCTGATGTTTCATTCATGTCTAGTGCCAGTGATTTAGCCAGTGATTTAGCTAGCGATTTAGCTAGCGAAAATGAAATTCCAGTTGCACTAAGAAATGATGAAGATACTTCTTCTAATGTGGTGAAGAAGAAGAATAGTAGATTCCGTCGTAAAATGTCAGAAGTTGGGAACTTTGAAATGAAAAATCGGAAAGTATTAGGTGTTATTTTCATTGAAATCGTTTCTTGTAGTGACTTACCTCCAATGAAAAACGTCACAAGAACATCATTTGATATGGACCCATTTGTAGTGGTTACTTTTGGTAAGAAAACGTTCAGAACCAGTTGGAAAAGACATAATTTGAACCCAATTTTCAATGAAAGAATTGCATTCGAGGTAATGTCTCACGAAGCAAATTATAATATCCAGTTTTCTGTTTTGGATAAAGATCATTTTTCTTTTCACGATAATGTTGCTGATGTATCGATTTTGATGAAAGATTTAACTACAGCTGCCAGTAAACCTGCATCTACACTTGTACCCAGTAAACCTACATCTGAAACGGGACTGACAGGAAAACCTTCATCTCGAGACGGTGATAACTCCAGTAATGAAGTGTCCTTCACACCTGAGATGTCTTCAAATAATGACCTGGATATTCAGATCATCGATAATCAAAATATGGTGGAATCATTAAAGAAAAAACATTTCATGAAGAGAAAGAAACTTTCTGTTGAGTACGCTGATACTTCTAATTTCAAAACCATGCAATTGGCTTTAAAACTTCATGATTCTAAGTTTGTTCATAAGTATAATCCAACTTTGAAAATAAGGGCTAGATTTCAATCTTACGATAGTTTACGTAAACAGTTTTGGAGGATTTTACTCGAACAGTATAATTTCAATGATAAATCGGGGTATTTTGACTACATTGAACTCATATCATTACTTGATACTCTAGGATCTCCCGACAGTGATCAAATAGGTACAGAATTCTTTCAAAAGTATGGAAGATCAGTTTGGGGAGGTGACGTATTATCGACAGATGAAATTACAGACTGTTTGGAAGAACATGTTCTTTCTTCGGCTGGGAAAGAAAGTAAAATTTTTGAGTTTGACAAGTGTCCTATTTGTTTCCAAAAACGATTATCAAAGAAACAAGATATCGATATAATTACTCATGTTGCTATTTGTGCTTCTAAAGACTGGAGTATTGTTAATAAATTACTAGTTTCATCATACGTATCACCTCAAATTGCTAGTAAAAGATGGTTTACAAAAGTTTTGATCAAACTTACATATGGTAAGTACAAACTCGGAAGTAATTCTGCCAATATCTTAGTTCAGGATAGAACAACAGGGATCATCATGGAAGAAAAAATGGGGATCTATGTCAGATTAGGAATAAGATTACTCTATAAAGGTTTAGATAAGGCCAAGAGCAAAAGAGTTCGTATGATGTTGAGAAAACTTAGTATCAAACAAGGTGCAAAGTTTGATAGCCCATCACTGGCAGTTGACATTGATTCATTCATAAAGTTTCATAAACTTAACCTTAATGAATGCCTTGTTCAAGATCCAAATAAATTTGCTACATTCAATGAATTTTTCTTCAGAAAATTAAGACCAGGAGCCAGACCAGTTGAATCACCCAAAGAAAACCGAATTGTAGTATCACCAGCAGATTGCAGATGTACTGCATTTTCTACTGTGACTAAAGCAACTGAACTTTGGATTAAAGGTAGAAATTTCACACTTGCAAAACTATTCAACGGTAATTTCAATAACCTTCAAGATAGCGATTTGTTCAAACCTGACAGTTGTACACTTGGAATTTTCAGATTAGCACCTCAAGATTATCATAGATTTCATTGTCCTGTGGATTGTAAAATTGGCGAGATCAAATTTATTGATGGTGAATATTATACCGTCAATCCTATGGCAATCCGGTCAGATCTTGATGTTTTCGGCGAAAATGTCAGAGCTTTAATTACTTTAGAAACTGAAGAATTCGGTACTGTTGTCATGATTGCAATTGGTGCCATGATGGTAGGATCGATTATACTTAGTGTTAAAGAGGGAGATATCTTAAAGAGAGGTGATGAAGTGGGATATTTTAAATTCGGAGGATCGACCATTGTATTATTGTTCCAAAAGAGTAAGTTTATGTTTGATCAAGATTTACTTGTTAACTCAGAGTCATGTATTGAAACATTAATTAGAGTAGGACAAAGTATTGGTCATTCACCAAAAGTTTCAGCCCATGAGAGAGATCATATTGATTTCGATAGACAAACCAAAGAGTTTAAGATGAATTTAATCAGAGTTATTACAGGAGGAGATTTAGAAGGTCCAGATCAATTGAGTAATTGGGAAGGATCAAATATCAAGCTCAATGATGATGATCTCGAAAGCTTGATTCAAAATGATTCAGAGCTTGAAAGTGACGACCAAACAAGTTTACGATAAAACTCAGTCAGCCTATATATTGACGATCAATCCAGTAAGTTAATAAAATAACAGCATTCATACATTTGTGACTACAGATCGTACACATTTTTCATTAGTATTTATGGAGTAGATATTATACAAATTGAATATACACAGTTGACCATTAGATTAAAGCTTTGGAAAGCATAATTTCTAGTACCTTCCTTGAAAGTAAGTAGTTGGAACATAAATATCTTCTTCTTTATAACCCTTTGTTTCTTCCATATTTCTCACGTGCCATCCGATATAATCTAAGTCATGTTTAATGTGATCAATTTCATCATACTTTGACTGGATGAATACCGGAATGATGAATAGCTTGGATACAATTGGAGGAACTGCCAATCCAGTTAGAAGACCAACAGCAATAGGAGACTTTAAAAAAGACATTATACTGGGGGAGCAAATTTAGAGGAATCCCGGACTATTTATAGTCGCAAATCCTGGGGTACATCCCGGGGAATCAACGGAATGAAGTACACTTTATTTTCCTCATCACAGACCCGGCTGTTGGCACAGATGGTCGGTCACAATGCTTGGCTATCTACACCATGACAACTGGGTTTAAACACTGGGGTTGGGAGTTTGTGCTTGCACATGCCAATGAGTACCCGAGGAAGTTTCTCCGGGATGCCGGGATGCCGGGCAGCAAGATAAGTACATAGTAGACAGACGCAGAAGACAGTGGAAGACGCAGTGGAAGACACCAGATGCAATTGAAAGCAGAAACAGGGCAATATACTGTATCAAGTGGAGAAGACACAACAAGAGCAGTTAATAGCAGAAAGTATTCAACACCAGAGTAGTGACTGGCATGTGACCATGGATTGAGTCACTTCGACTTTGAGTCAAGTGAGTCATCATGGTTTTCAGGCCAACTGATATGTTGCAATGCTTAAATCGTAGACTACCTTCAAGTCACATTCTCTACACAACACCTTTACTTAATACATATACTAACTACTTACACTATTATTTCTGTTGACCACCATATTGCAGTCTCCAAGTATCAATCATCTTCTCATCAATTCTCTTGAACAAGTATTGTGCCTTACCGATATTGTGACCTGGTTGTAAAACCAATTCAAACTTATCGGTAATTGATAAAGGAGGAGCATTTAAAACTTCTGAAATTTGAGTTCTGGTTTGTGGCATGAATGGACAGATAACTGCACTTACTAAATAGATTAAGTTCAACCCTATAGCCACAACAGCATCAGATCTAGCAGGTGAATCGGCAAATAAAGAATTATCAAGTTTATTATCTTGTAAAAATAAATTACCTCTAGCAGAAATAGACATTGCAATTTCTAAACCACGACGTAAACTAACAGCTTCCATTGCTTCAATATAAGATTTTAATAAATCATTAATATCTTTATTAAAAGCTTCATAATTTGGAATATCACTAGTAGAATATTGTGGAATAACTCCATTATACTTAGCAATTGCAAATTTAACTAATCTATTAACAAAATTACCCAAATTTGCTAATAATTCAGTATTATTCTTAGTAACAAATTCTTTCCATGAAAAATGGGAATCTGAAGTTTCTGGTCTAACAGATGCTAAATAATATCTCCAAACTGATGATGAAATTCCAGTTTCTTTAGCATTATTACCAAATACACCAACACCACGAGATTTAGAAAATTTACCATCTTCATATTGTAAATATTCTGTTGTACTTAAATGATGTAATTTAGTCCAATTTTCACGAGTACCAATTTGAGTTGATGGGAAAACAACTGAATGGAATGGAACATTATCTTTACCCATAAATTGATAAAGATCAACATTTTCAGGATTATACCACCATTTCTTCCAATCTTCAATATTTCTATCTTTAAAATAATTGGCAGTAATTGAAACATAACCAATTGGTGCATCAAACCAAACATAAAGAACTTTTTCTTTAAATTTTTCTAATGGAACTGGTGTACCCCAAACTAAATCTCTAGTAATACATCTTGGTTGTAAACCTTCTTTTAACCAAGTATTAGTAATGGTTTTAGAATTTCTTGACCAAGCACCTTTATCCCAAGCTTCATTAATCCATTCTTTTAATTCTGGTTCTAAATCATTTAATTTAAGATAAATATGAGTTGATGATCTTTCAATTGGAGTAGTATTATCAATTTTACAACGAGGATTAATTAGTTCAAATGGATTAAGTAAATTACCACATTTATCACATTGATCACCTCTTGCATCATCATAAGAACATTTTGGACAAGTTCCTTCAACAAATCTATCAGCCAAAAAAGATTTATGAGTTTCACAATATAATTGCAGATTTGTTTGCTCTTCTAAATATCCATTATTATGAAGTTTAGTAAAAATATCTTGAGCAATTTCAGTTTGTTGTGGTGTAGTTGTTCTACCAAAATAATCAAATCCAATATCAAACCAATCATAAACTTCTTTATGAATAGTAAAATATTTATCACATAATTCTTGAGGTGAAACTTTTTCTTCTAAAGCTTTAGTTTCTGTTGCAGTACCATATTCATCAGTACCACAAATATATAAAGCATTATAATTTCTATTCTTAGCGTAACGAGCATATATATCAGCTGATAAAACTGATCCAACAATATTCCCTAAATGAGGGACATTATTAACGTATGGTAAAGATGAAGTAATTAAAATATTTCTTTCATTATTCTTTGGTAAAATATTATCTCCCATATCTTTAACAAGATGACCAATTTGAACTTTTTGTTCTCCAGTATTAGCAGGCATACTTCTTTCAAGTTTAGTTAATGATAAAGCTTTGGAAACACCAGCTTCAACACCTGGAAGTTTTGAAAATTCTTCAAACCATGAAGATAATACTGTTTTAGATGATGTCTTTCTAAGGGCAGGATATACTGAAGCAAATAAAACTACTTGACTTGCAGAAATTTTTGCAGTGTCGACAATTGCTGATGACTCAACGTTAATGATTTTTTCAATATTATCAACATTTCCCGATTTTAATGCCTTATGAAGGAGAATCTCATCAAGATTAAAGGTTTTATGAGTAGAAAAATCTTTTGATAAATATTTAACTATAGCATTTGGTTCTTTAAGTTCAAAATTTGATTTAGTATCTCTATAAACTAAAGATTCAGAATCTGATAATTCAAGAGGAATTTTGGCAAATAAAGAAGAAGCAAGCGAAAGCTTGATATTATTAACAAGACTTACTAAATTAGACCCTTTATCAGCGTATAAAGCAGACATAGTGAATCAATTAATAAGATTAAGTTAGATAGATTTAAAGAATTGAGGATGAAAAATTGCGGAAAATAAGTGAAAAATCATGTAAGAAAACGACTCATACTCACTGAAAATTACCTAAATTATAATTAATACAAAAATTGATGTCTAAGATCCCACGGATTGCAGCAGACGCTGTCAACTGCATGGTATCGAAACGGTCTACAACTTTTACCGTTGGAAAGTCCGCGTCGGGCATGAAAACAGCGGGAATCAATGGCGCTCTATTTGTAGCTAAAGATAATTTTGCTACAGTTGGTGAACCAACTACTTGCAGTTCACAAATGCTTTCAAACTACACGAGTCCATACACTGCCACAGCAGTACACCTTCTAGAACAACATGGCGCTATACTAGCGGGAAAATCCAATATGGACGAATTTGGTATGGGATCAGCCACAGTTCTGGGGTTCTTCGGAAAAACAATTAATCCAGAGTTCGAAGACGTTCGTATTGCTGGTGGTTCATCTGGAGGTTCAGCAGCTTCGGTGGCTGCAGGATATGTGAATTTTGCATTGGGGACAGATACAGGAGGATCAGTTCGAATGCCTGCAAGTTACTGCGGAGTAGTTGGATTCAAACCAAGTTATGGCCGAGTCCTGCGATGGGGAGTTACGGCATACGCCCAGTCTTTTGATACCGTAGGTATTCTTGCAGACAGTGTTGCTACTACCATAAACGTATTTGATGTAATTGATAAAATTGACTCAAAAGACCCCACAAGTGTTGGTGCTGAAGGACGTCCTAAACATATTGATCGTGAAAAATTCACATTTGGAATCCCCAAGGAAATGATGATATCAGATCTTAGTGAAAGTACCGTAAACGAGTGGCGGGCCACTGTTAAAGCATTGCAACGGAATGGGCACTCGGTGAAAGTTGTTTCAATACCGTTGGTGAAAAAACTGCTTTCAGCTTATTATACTTTAGCTACTGCAGAAGCAGCTTCTAATTTGGCCAGATACGATGGTATAGAGTATGGTTATCGATCCTCCAAGTCAGGCCTGGCGGTATCCACCGTTGAAGAATCTCGAACAGAAGGTTTCGGAGACGAAGTTCGTCGCAGAATCATCTTGGGGAACTATACTCTTTCTTCAGAGTCAGGAAATCATTTGAAGAAAGCAGCTGAAATTCGTCGACAACTTGTTAATGAATTTAATCAAGTATTCAGTCAATCAAATCCTCTAACCGAGCCTGGCTCACTAGAAACTGACGGAGTTGATGTGATACTTTGTCCAACAACTATAGGTGAGGCACCATTGATTGAAGAATACGAAGCCATTACCAAGGAAAATTTCCTTAATGGGTATGTAAATGATGTCTTGACTGTACCAGCATCATTATGTGGGCTTCCAGCATTAAGTGTTCCTAGTGGTAAGAAGACGATTGGACTACAGGTAATTGGTCAATACGGATACGATGAAATGGTACTTGCAGCAAGTAGGGAGATAGAGAAAGCCGGGAAATATAAGGAAAGATCAGTAGAGTAATAGGTGGTTACATTTTCATATCGTAAGAGTTAGTATATATATAATTCTTGTACATAGCCAATGCTAGCAGTTATGAAGTTGAGATCATAAGTCGTAAATGATAAATAATGCAGGGCAACAAGTTGAAAGGTTGCTGCAGAAGTAATAGTAGATATAAACGTTGTTAGAGTAAAATGTTGGAATGTAAGGAAGAGAAGGAGGAGAAGTAAATCATATTATCTACCTTCCAAAGAGTACGTCCATCTTCTTAAGGGTATGTCTATCTTTAAAGAGTAGGTTATCTTCTTCCTAAAAGAGTAAGAAACTCTTCTCTTGTCTTTTGTTGATCTCTAAAGCAACCTAACATACAGCTTGTAGAAGTTGAAGATCCAGTCTTTTGAACCCCTCTACTTACCATACACATATGAGTTGCTTCAATAACAACTGCTACACCTCTTGGTTTTAAAATATCACTTAAAGCCATAGCAATTTGTTTTGTTAATCTTTCTTGAACTTGAAATCTTCTTGCATACATTTCAGCAAGTCTAGCTAATTTTGATAATCCTAAAACTCTTTTATTTGGGATATAACCAATATGAGCTTTACCAAAGAAAGGAACTAAATGATGTTCACATAATGAATAAATTTCAATATCTCTTACAATAACCATTTCATCATGATTTTCTTCAAATACTGCTCTTTTAATTACATCTCTAATATTATCTTCATAACCTTTTGTAAAGAAAAGCATAGCTCTTGCATATCGTTCAGGAGTTTCTAAAAGTCCTTCTCTATCAACATCTTCACCTAATTCAGTAAGAATCACTTTAACTGCATCGGCAATACGAGATTCACGAGCTGATGCTTCTTCAGGTGTTTGTTCAATTCTACTTCTAGCTCCAAGTGATGGCCATGATAATCCATCATGATCAATTGGTGGATTTAAAGTACATGGTGATGCCATTCTTGTTTGTAATGGTGTACCATATCCACTTATTAATGAATCATTTGATCCAACAAGTTTCAGTTTTTTTATTGGTAAAACTGAACGTGGATTATGACTCCCATTTATAGCTTCGTCAGACATCGAGAAAAAGCAAGAAAAATTTATACAGATTTAACAGGTTTATAAATCTGTTTACAAGAAACAAGTTGCAAGCTGTTGATTAAAAATAAGGTAAAACCACTAGGTAAATCACAAAAGTCAGAAATGAAATCTTGAAATTTAAAGACGATGTGAAAAATCCGGAGATGATGAAAAATTTGACGGTCACGTGCCGGCGAATTGTTCCGATAAGTCAGAGTCAAGAAACTGGAGGTTTGTAATGTGGAAGTTACAAAAGTTACAGAAGTTACGAAAATTACAGAAGTTGTTGGCAGCTGGAGCTGACAGCTGGTTTGGATACAACTTCAACAGTTTATTCGGAGTTCGTGGGACTTTTTCGTCACCATCCGCTCTACAGTTAGTCATAAGTTCATTTATTGAAATGATATGTATTAATGTGGCCAAGAGACAGGCAAAGTCTGCTCCCGAAGCGGTCACCTACCGTCTCCTTTGATTCTCTCTCCCTCTCTCTCCCTCTCTCTCTTTCTCCCTCTCTCTCCTTCTCTCTCCCTCTCTCTCTCTCTCTCTCTCTCTATGCAAATGGGTTCAATACCCTTACTGTCAAACAAGGTAACGCCATACCGATTTCTGCTCTTATTAAAACAGGAACTTGTCTCAATTCTCGAATCTCTTGTACACAAGAAGAGTGTTCTTCCCTGGTAATAACATCTTTCAAATATGGTTCAAGTCCATCTTCTGAATCAGTTTTTGGAACTGAAATCTTTGGAGCTTCCAAGTTTAATCCTGCTAATTTTTTAACAATTGAATCAGAACTATCTTGTTTCTTATTTTGAATCTTTGCTGCTTGTACTGATGAAGTTCTATATTTATTCTTAATTGAACTTCTATAACTTAATGAACTTTGTTCATCTGGTGGAATATAAGTTGCAGAATCAATACCCTTTTCCCAATAAAGTTCCAATACTCGTTCAGTTTTATCAAATTCAGCTTTAACTAATGGTAATTGATCACCATGAACTCTTTTTTCAACTCCAAATTCAGGTATGAAAACATCAAATGATGATTCATAAACTTGAACAACTGTTCCCATACATAATAATTGACCGGCACTTTCACTAATTTCATTAATTGTTTGAGAAAGTAATAAATGAATAGCTTGTTCTTGAGCATTTGATGCACAATCCTTTTTAAAATTACAATAATCAGCAGTTGCTTTTAATGATTCTAAATCAATTATACGATCATTATCTTCAGATTTATTATTAACAATAATACTCTTTAATTGACGATGAACAACAACATCAGCATACCTTCTCAATGGTGATGAAAAATGAGTGTATAATGACATATTCAAATAATAATGTCCATAACTATCAGGATCTTGTTTTCCAGCAATATAATACCTTCCTCTTGGCATACATTTATATAATAAAGTTTCAACACATTGTCTTTTAACAGGATCTTCAATTGATAATATTGAACTTTGTAAACTTGCAGATGTTGTAGTATCAATTTTAAATCCTAAATTTGCAGCTTTTCTAACAAATGCTTCAACCTTCAGTAATGTTGGTAATGGATGACGACGTAAAAGTGCTTGATCTCCTAAACCAGCATGAATCTTTGCAGCAATTGCATTATTAACCTTATGAGAAATTTCAGAAACAACACTTGTAGCTAAACTTGATTTAAATATATTTAAATCTAATCGAACTTTTTCATCATCAAGTTGATCTAATAATGTAAGATTTGGTGTAATTCCTAATTTACGATCATTTAATCTTTGACGACGAAACTCTTTAGCAATTAAACTAAAGGTTTTAACATAATCTGAAGTTGCTGATGAAATATTTGTATTTGATGGATTTAATCCTTGTAAAATTTCATCCATTGAATCGTAACTAACTAATTGTTTGGGTACAATTATTGATTCATGAATATAAAGATCTTCAACTTCAAAATTATTTGTATCAATTTCAAAAACAACAGAAATTGCTAAATTTTTTTCATTTTCTTTAAATGATATAATTTGATTAACTTTTCCAGGATATAACAGAGCTGATTTTTGTGGTAAAAATACTGAATGTGATCTCTTTTTAGCCTTACGATCTAAAATTGAACCTGATTGAATAAAATAAGAAATATCAGCAGCATGAAATCCCAATTCAATTTTTGAATTTGATACTCTTTTAACATGTAATGCATGATCAACAAATTCACCATTTTGAGTAAATGAAATTATATAATCATTCAAATATTCAGTTCTATTTGGATTTGAAAGTTCCAGTTCAATATTTGGTAATTCTCTAATATAAGAAGGAGGAATATCAGATTCTTCTTCTTCATCAAGATATTCATCACATAAAAAGTTATTATCTCTTAAAATTGAATCAACTTCAGTTGAACCATCTTCAATTGGACCAAGTTTACTAACCAAAGTACCAAAAGGATGAAGAGAAGTAATTGGCCAACGTTTAATTGAAGCCACAAATAATAATTCAGAATATTTATCATGATTTTCAACAAAATCTTTTGGTGCTTGTTCAGTTGGGATTGCAATTAATGGAACTTTTTTATCAGTTGGTTTAAACCAAACAATTTTTGGAGCTCTTGGAGTTTGAACCAGAGGTTCTTTACCATTTTTTTTATCTTTTGCAGCTTGAGCAGCTTGAGCAGGTCTTAAAAGTCCTAAAGTACCAGCAAATAATTGACCTGGAATTCTATCAACAACTGCAACAACATGACCAGCATAAAGAGGTTTAACTTTATCATTAATTTCTTCTTCTTCAACTAAAAGAAGTGATTGACCTTCAACTTCAACATCATCATTTTTTTTCATTGTTGGACGTTGTTTTAAAGAACCTCTTCTTGTTAAACCTTCAGAATCTTCAGATTTATCATCATTATTTGTAATTGAAGTTGCATCATTATGAATATCATCACTTAAAACTGATGTTGATGGAGATCTTGTAAAATTATTATCTTTTCTTCTTTTTTTTTCTTCCTTTTCCTTTTTTGAATCCCAAACATCATCAACAACAAGTAATTCAACTGCAACTAAATCACCTTCTAAAGCTCGATTTCGATCTTTTGAACCACAAATAAAAATATCTGCATCTAATAATCCATCAGTACTTACATAAGCATCTGATCTATTCTTTTTATTAACACGAAGAATCCCAGTAACTAATTTACCTTCATTTATAAGTTCAGGTAATGAAGATTGTGGTAAATAAGGAGCAAAAAGTGATTTTCTACCATTATTATTACCTTGATTATTATTTGGTAAAAATTGATTTAATGAAGAAATTGAACCTCCACCATAAGAACTATTTCTTGGTTTATGACCAGGAACAAAAGATGCAGAAGGAGGTTCAAGATTTGAATTATTTCGATTATGAGATTGATGTTGATTTCTCCAATTTGAATTAATATTATTAGAATTTGAATGATTATCAAAATTTCTTGAATTTGATTTATAATGAGATGAACGTCTTTGATGATTACGTTCAGGAGATTGACTAATTGTAAAATTTGGAGTTGGAGGTAATAAAGAATTATTTTCCGGAGGAAATTTAAAAGATTGTTGATTATTACGATGTTGTGAAGATGGAGGCAGAGAATCAGAATCTGATGGCAGATTTGGAGGGAATTTAAACAGATTTGGAGAATCAGAATCAATAGCACTTGAAGGAGGAGTTAAAGAAACATTATGAGGAGGACTAAGAGTATTTCTATTGTTTTGACGTTGAGAAGCAGCTGCTTTAATTGCTTCATTAAGACCTAATGAATGTCTTCTTGAATGACCTTGTTGAGATTGTTGAGAACCTGAATTTGTTCTTCGATGATTACCACTTGAATTAATTGAAGAAGATCTTGAATGTGATTGTCCTCGATAATTTGAAGGTGGTGGCATTAATTCAGTTGATTGATTTGATGGATAATTATATTGCATTTGTTGTTGATGAAGAATTTGTTTTTGTTGTGCTTGAACTTGTTCTAATTGACGTTGAAGATTATATTGTTCAACCATAAGGGTTGTTAATTCACTTGGCAGTCTTCTATGAGCAATATGAAGATTCTTTGGTTTTTTAGAACCAGGAATCTGTAAATTATCTGACATTTAAATTATTTAATAAATCTTATAAACAAGGGGATATTTGTTAAATTAATTAAGCTATAAATAATGATAAAATTAAATTGAAAAAAAATTTATTAATCACAAGCTTCAAGTTAATTGTGTTAATTAATGATAGACTTGGTCAATTATTTTAAATGATTGATTTATTGACAATGCTGAATTGGTTATTTATAAAATAAAGGAAACGTAGTAATAATTAGTTTTTTTCCCATCATTTTTCGGTGCGAGTGTCCAATTAAACAAACGTCATTCTACGCACCCTGGCGTGCCTACCCATTTCCAAATTAGTCACAGAAGGGGAATGAAGAAACAGGAAACATGAAAGGATAATAAAGTAGAAGGTTGATATTGATTGGTATAATTCTTAATGTGTTTAAAGATTTTTATTGGTATTGGAGTCTCTTTAATTTATGTGGATGTGGAGTATTCATGGGGTCTAGACTGTGCGGATAACCGTGCCGATGACCACACCGCGCCAAACGATCGGGCGAAAATCGTAAGGTGTGGGTGAAAACCGTGAGCAATCGGGCGAAACCCGTGAGGCGAACACCAACGCCAAGCGGAGTCGCACGCCAGAATGTGGCAGTCTTTAAACAGAATGATATTCAAGTATTCGATACTCAATTTATTCAATTGAATAAATATAATTGATAATGGGGTGGTGAAGATTGCAACCCATGAAACCGTGATTGAATGGTGGTTTCGGTCTATTGTTTCTGAAGTTGTTGGGTTCAATTTGTCTCATCTTGTTTGTGCTTATTTTCTGTCTCTGTCTATTTTCTGTCTCTGTCTATTTCCTGTTTCTTCCCACTTTGCCTCTTCCTCCCTTCGCCTAGATCTCGATTCTAACCACCTCCGTCTCCATCGTAGCAACATCCATAAGCACAATCTCTCCTGTTTTACTAAATTTTGGAACACTAATTAACTTTATATTCAATTCTGTTCCATTACTATCAAGTTTTATGGTTCTTGATCCATATTGTAATTGATTTCCTACAAAGTAAACATGTGGAGTCTCGTCTCTTAATAAAAATGGATCAAAATTTTCATATGGATAACAATAAAGAGTATCTGGAGCTGTAGGAATTATATTTTGCCATTTAATACATGATTCCATTAAATTTAATGTAATTTCTTCATCATTGTTATTCGGACTCTGATACTTTTTAATATCATCAATATTTTGTCCGGATGTTCCAAGCATTCTAATTCCTTCAATTTCAATCCATGATGGATTGGTTGTTGTTTTAAGTGATTGTGATCCAACATATTGTCTATTAACTCCAAATAATGATCTATGAAGTGGTTGTTGTGGTAAACACATTTCTGCTGGATCACTGGATCCTGGCATAACAGTTACGGGGACTGAACAAATTACATCATTAAGGAAATTATTTAAAACTTCAAGTGAATTCAGGGTAAATGTTGCAATATTTTTCAGACCATAATTATTTGAAGTTATAAAATCTCCTGCTTCTAATTCATTACGTTCACTTATCCCAATACTATTACCGGCAATAATCACCAGTAATATTTCACTAGCATTATCAATATCTTTAGAATTACCTAAATCTCCAATGAGAAATTGTTTTAAAAGTTCTAATTTTAAATCAAAATCTCCATCAATTATATCGAATCCTGAAATAAATGCAATTTTACCTCTACTTCCACCGCCAAGTGGTTTTTGTGGTGATGCTATAGGGTAAATCACATCCATTATTTCAAATATTCCTGCTTGAACTTCAATTCCAAGTACTGCTACAATACATCCAGTAACCAAGGTATTTTTAGCTAAAAAATCATCATTATGAAGCACGGCTCGTCCTGATTCATCTTCAATCATAACAATCGATCCTTCTAATCCATAAGAAGATGGTGGTTTGGGAACAACATCATCAGTTCCTTGTTCTACATCTTTTAATATATTTAATTTAGCAGGCATATCACAAAATATAGTACCACTAACCCAACATAATTCACCCGATTTTATATCAAGAATCTTCTCCTTATGTACAATGGTTTGACCATCAACATGACGATTGTTTTTACCCCATTTACGTGTAGCATTATCATCGACTCTTGATTTAAGTGTAGAAAGACGATGTTGATACATTGCATAAAATTGAGGAGCATAATTTCTAGAATCTTCTAAAACGAAATCAGAATGTTTACTAAAATCATTTGACGCCTCAAGATTGGCTGAAACTGACGTGTTTGTAGACACTTCAATGTCATGATGAAGAAACGATGTCATGATGGTGGTTGAAATAATCGCGTGTATCAAATGAAAAGAGCAGACGCACTGAGAGAAGAAGAAGACTCACAAAGACTCAGACTCACAAAGACTCAGACTCACAAGAAGATTCAGAAGACTCAGACCAAGCACAAGACTCAACCACACAAGCAACCCACTGGCTGACTAATTCGATTTCATGAGCGGTGGCTTTCGTTATTCTGCCAAATCTCCTACACTAGCGGCTACACCAGCAGCCACTCGAACCATTCCTACCGTCAAGCATTGATCCCTCTTAGCTACACTTCTTCTGACTCTAGTCAATCATCCCCCTGATAATCAAATACATTCCCTCTTTGTTTCATGAAACTATTCATTGACTTTACTTCTATAAGGTACCTTAAATCATCGCCTTCTCCGACCAGGATCCGAGTGTTGGGCCAGGTTGTGGAATATAGTCCGTCTACACTCATCTTAAGACGAATTCCCACCGTTCCAGCTACTGCTGTGATTCGAATAGATGATGATGGTGACTTTGACTCTGTAGATAGTTTAACTATATCTGTATCTCTTCCTCAACTGATTAATATTGATCTAGGTTCCATAGTTTCTGTAGATGGGTACTATGATGGAACCAGTATTAATTGTGTTGATGGTTATGCTATAGATCCCAATACTTTGGCTTCACGGTTCAATTTGGCAGTCTTATCACTGTTACTGTCACTTACTCCTTTGAATTAAGCAATGCAGTTGAACTAATGACTAATGACGAAATACCTACTGATACAGCTAGCTAAGTATACCCAACTAATAATGATCAACACGTTTCAATCAATACTACTAAGTGTAGTCTTTAGTGTAGCCTTCAGTCCTTCTTTAGTCTTTCATCAGTCCTTCTTCAGTCACTCTTCAGTCTCCTCCGGCTACCCTTCTACAGTATCCTCCGGCTTTCCTTCTACACTACTCCATCTATCACGTCTATTCATATCACAATTTATATATTACACTTAATACTCAAATTCAACGTCGGGTTCAATTCCAGGATTAGCTACCGTGAAAAACTGATCCCAAATTGCATCATTGGGCATTTGACTAATGATTTCATATGCTCTTTTACCTTCTCTTGCACCAACTGATCCACTCATTGTTACTTTTGGTGAATAAATCATTGGTACCTTATTTCTTAAACTTGGTGAATTACTCTCATGTTCAGTTGAAACTGGTGAAATCAGTGGTTTATATGGATTTTTATCAGAAAATGAATTTCTTCTTGATCCAGCAGAAACTGACGAAATATTATCCAATTCTTCGAAAAACATATTTAAATCTTCTGATTGTAAAAAATTATCATATTTTGCTTGTTCAATTGGATGAACTCTATCAATTGGTGGTGCTAATGGATCTACTTCTGCACTTATCCATTCAAATGTTGTTGGTGATCCAAGTAATGTATCATTTGGAATCTCTGGTATTGGTTGTGAAGTTCCTTCTAAATCTTCCTTTAATTTAGGTCCAAGATCATTAGGATTATCAGCAGTATAATGTTCACTTAAATTTTCAAGTAATTTAACTAGATTTGAATTAACATGATGTTGACTAGCCTTTATTAAAGAAATATTAAGATTGTTTCCTTTAACAATTTCATTATACTTTAATTTCATTATTGCAACCGTTAATACTTCAAATGTATCTCTACAACTTTGAGCTGCATTACAACTCCCAATTAATGAATTTAAAACAGTAATACACTCTTGAGTAATTTTTTTAACTTCAAATATAGTATTTTCATTTCTAACTTCATCACAATTATAAACAACATAAAGGTATGATGTTCCTGCCATAAATAAATTATGAACAGCTGCCCAAGTATAATTAATAGCTTTTATCATATAAAGTTGATGATAACAACTAATAAGATTTTTTGATGCTTCTGCAACTTTCATAAAGTCGTTAAGACTTAACTTAAAGTTTTTAGGTGAAAGTCCATATAATCTTAAAATTGTATGATTATAATTAAGATTGAAAAATTCAGGATTAAAATTACCATTCATCTTTCTTTGTGTTTTAGGTATTAATTTCTTCCAATTGTTTAATTTCCGGTACATAAAATCTTTCCACTCTTGAAGTTTCTTAAAATTTCTAGGTAATTCAGAATTTTCATATATGATTTTTTGAACTTCACTTTGTAACTGTCGTATTTTGAACATACAAAGTGCAATTGACTTATATGTGGGCATTCCTCCAATGTTTTCCAGATAATCTACGTTGGAATTATCATTTGGTACAATTAAAGCATCATCTAGTTCTGATGGGAATGAGGTATTTATACTTTCTTCAGGAATTCCAATGGGACGACCTAAATAGAAACAAATTTGTCGATCTAATGCATAAGTGCACCAAAAAAGTCGACGTCTTTTATCCTTGGTAAAGGAATCCATGGGCACTCTATTTATAGACTCATTATGAAGTCCTAAATCCACACAAATTCTGAGTGCAGTTCCTAAAACATACCATACTCCGGGATAAGTAGGTCTCATTATCCCGTAATTAGCAAGAAGAAGAATACCTTGAAGTGCTTCAAGTTGATCTGGTGATGTATGTACTGCATCCTTGTATTTCATAGCAGCTAATCTAAAAGAATCGGAGATAGTAGTTAAGTATTGTAAATGATGAACTGAAGAGCTAATGGCGAATGCCATATTTAGAAAGTATAGTGGTTTATGAAACTGTAGTGGAGGAACAATATTATTAGAAACCCTCACCGTTTCACCTTCAGATGGATGACTAAGTCCAGCGAGTTTCTGTTGAAGGGCAGCTTTATATTGAAAGAACCATGGTTGAGTATCTGGTTGATCAGCATTAACGAAATCATAATTAATTGAAGTATAATTTGATGCCAAACTAATGTTCCGATCCAACTGTCCATAAATAGGAACAAAGTATCGTTTGAGAAATTCTTCACGATGAATTATTGGAAGTTGAGAGTTTGATTGAGCAAAGAATACCTTTAAGAATTCTTGAGCCGTCAGTTTAGGTGGAACTATAGCCGGAAGAACGGTTTCATCGATGTTTAAAGTGGTTACAGAAGGATCAACCTCATGATGTTCAGGAGCTTTACGATCTTTTAATTTCAATGCCGTACTCATTAATTTTGCAAATGTAATTTTAGGATAAAGAGAATCTGAAACTGAAGCATCTTGTGTTACAGTCAGAGCCATAGATATAGAAGTTGACATTTCTTGAGGTTCTTGCTTTACATTTCTCAAAGGAGATGTCGGTATCACTCCTTCTGGTTGATCTTTTGAAGGATCAATACCATTTGCAATTAGTCGTTGTTCTAAAGCTGAAATTCTATTTTCAAGATGGAAAACATAACTACGAGGCACTTCACGACCTGTAGATGGATCAACACCCACACAATCGGCGCCAGCCTTTTCACAACTTTGACATTTAGGGAAAGATGGTGAACATCTAATTTTTTTATTACGACATCTAAGACACAGTGAAATTGATCTAGAGATCCCTAAAACCGAGGCAGTTCCTCGAGATTTTTTGGTATTTGGCCTTGAATTATTGCCTCCGGAATCGGCTGCACGTTTTCTGTCGTCCGGCGATGATGTATCAGAAATGGCAGATGCTGGTGTAGACATTTTAAATGAGCGGAAATATTAAGATTTATATACGAATAATTTTGACAATGACCGGAAATTCGGGACGATTTCGGAAACAATGATTGACAGAGTAATTTAACGGAATTAAACTGAATTTTTCACGATTAGGGTGTCCTTAATGGGAAGTAATAACTTGTTGATAATGCGGCGGGTAAGACTTATTTTACACCAGAAAAATTTACTTGAAATTAAATATAAAAACAAGAAAGTAACTCCGTACAGTCACGTGATAATACAGTACAAGATTTCGTGTTTCCAACCGTGTACAGCAATTCCTAGGTGTAATTAATTACTTTAGAGATGGTTAAAATTAAATTAGTGAAAAAGTTTAGATAAAGGATTTTTTTCGCGGTGTTGCAGGGCGTGCGACGGCCACCGGGGTTAAGGCGATGGGTCGCACGAGCACGGCGGAAACGATAATGTTCCGGGCGATTGGGCGCAAATGATGGACCTGCGCTTGGTCGATGTACCGCCTACGAATATGAATTAAATATTAACCAATTGATTAAATTACAATAAATAAAAAATAAATAAAATAAAACAATAAATAACAATAAATAGAATGTAAATAAATTAGGGAGAAAAAAATTGATTTAAATTTAAATAGTTCATTTAAAATAAACTTTTAAATTTGCATAAATTATAGTTAGTTAACTTTCAATAAACTTTTACCAAATAAAACTGTAATAATCGGTTAAACTTGACGATTATTCTAAATGTTTGATAGCTACTTTATCCAAAGAATATTTTCCTTCAAGCATTGGAATTAAAACTTCATAAGCAGCAGTATCTGCAGAGAGATCAGTAGGATCTTTTTCAACATGTAAGGAGGTAACTAAAGAATTGGCATGAAGTGGATATTTAATATATCTTTCATCCGTTTGTTGATTAGTGTAATGTTTCTGATCTGAAGGAAGTGTTGACATTGGAAATTTTGAAATTCCTTGATCAATTTCTTTCTTATAAAGAACTGATTGTTTTGCAAGTATTAAATCACTCCAATTTCTCTTATTTAAAAATTGATGATTATCTCTACTAGAACCATCAGGATTTAATTTGAAAAGTGGTAAAACATCTTCATCAGTATCTCTATTAAAATGATGAATTTTGGATCGTTTGTTTAATAATCCCGCCATAGCATCTGGAGGTGGAGCATTAATAATTGCTGAACTAATTACATTAAACATAAGACGAGGATCAGCTTCTGGGTGGTTAACAATATCAGCATTCTTTTCTTTTAAGGCAGCGGATGATTCAGTAAGTAAATGACTGTGAACATGACGATAAACCTTGGATTTTAATCTACCAATACAACATAAATGAACATCACCAGATAAAATTGTAATTCTAACACCATTTTTAGCACCAAATTCAACTAATTTCATTAAAAGATAATTTCTTTCTTTTTTATGATCTTTAGCACACCAATGATCATTCAAATCATCTAAAACTTCAACTCCTCCATCGAATTCATTAACCAACCCTTTAGCGATAATACCTTTTTCAGCTAATTTTCTGATTGGCTTTAAGATTGGTGATGTTAAAACTTTTTCAAGCCAAACCAAACGTGGATACAATATTGGAACTCCAAGCATTACAAGTAAATGTTTGGTTTCTGGAGCCTTATCAATTTCTTGTTGTAACCTATTGAAAATAATATTATAAGTTGAATTACTAACAATTTCAGTTAATTTACGTTCGGTACGACAATCAATTCCAAGTAAACTGATTTCCTTACCTAATCTCATGAAAGTAGAGTGAGATTTTTGTTTGATGAAAGGACCTTCAGATTTTGATAAAATCCAATTAGGATCTTCATTATAAGCAGGTTCATCGATTGACATTTGATGTTGAAAAAGCATATAATATTTATAAGCAACATTACCAATAGTTGAAAATACTTTAGATCCCATGGTAGAATCTTGATAGGATCCAAATCCATCAATGATATCATGATCATCAAAGATATTCACAGAAGGAATTTGAGCCATTGTCATTGGGAATAAAGTCTGAAGTGTCTTACCAGATTTCCCAACCCAAAATCCAGTTCCAAACCATCCTAAATAAGCATCAAGGTAATAATCTTCGAATTCTTCAATCATATCTGGAGAAGCATCCATTTTTCGTTTAGCATGAGCCAGCAGCGACGTCCATTCTTCTAACTTATCTGAATGAAGTTTAATGGCATCACAATAAATTTGATCACCACCACCAAGCATTACATGATAATGTTGTTCAGCATGTTTTTTCAAAACATCAAGCCAAAGAGAAGAAGGATATCCGGAAGTGTCAGTACCTAAAGAAAATCCATTACAACTGAAAGATACCACATTCATAGAATCAGAAGCAGCGGGAATGAAAAATTGAAACTCTGGTTTTTCAACTCCATTAATTGCATATCTTACTCTTTGTTCGAAATCAACAAGGTCAAGTTTAATATTGAATCTCCAAAATTCAAACCCTTTAGTCTCAAAATATTTAAGTCCGGGGAATGAGCCTGAGATGAGCTTGGCACCGGAACCTGAGTCTACTGCAGGACCAGCATGGAAAGAAATTTGTGGAGAATTCTCAGATTCAGTAGGCTTGACAACAATCATAATTGAGGCTCTATAAGAATCTTTATTATCTTCTAAGGTCCCCACGAGTCTAAGAATTGGACCACAACGAAGGTCTAAGCCTCCAACCGAGTCAGGTTTTGGTGTTGAGTCAGGAACATTATCATTTGCATGATTTAACTCGGCAAATGAGTCAATTGGAATAGGTTCGAACCAGTCAGCTGTCATAAGAAGAAAAGTAGTGGTGAAAAATTATAGAAACTCGAGTAACTGAAACGACAGCAATATTTCGCAGTCGCGATGACCCGGCTGAATGTCAGCAGACGATATAAACTTAGCTATAAGTGGCTAAAATCACCTGAAATCTAGTTTAATTTCGAGTCATGTGTCTAATTGATTCAAACGCTGAACATCATCACTAATTTAGTGGTTTTTTACAAATTACTTGGAAATTTCCTACTATGGTTATTTTTGTCATCGTAATCAGCGTACGTTTCATTCGATAAAATGTTGTCGCGTCCTGCACACAACTATCATTAAAAATAACTTGGCGTAAACCAGCGGGGAATTAGCAACAGTAAATACCGTCAATATAACTAGTGTATTTAACTTAAATTATTTATACGTTAAACTACAGTAAATTTTTTAGTTTCAGTGTTCTATGCTTTCAAACGAATATAATATAATTATATTATTGAATTCTCACACATTCCATACCGAAAGTTGCATATTCTGTACGTCTACGACATGCACCCTTTAAATAACATAGCGACGAGTTATATTTTTATACTTTACCCTTGTGTTAAGTATGTGTAGTTACTATGGCATTTCTCAACATGTAGTAGACTAAGGTAGTTGTCAATGATGATGACTCCGGGGTATTATGAGTAAAATGTCAAGTACCTCGGAGGTGTCGGGCGCTTTTACTAATGCCAAGAATCAATGTGGTAATAACCTTCCATATATGTTGCCAGGGCTATGGTGCCCAGCTAATGGTGGTCATGACACTGAGTATATTAAGTATGATAATCAGATTACGAGATTTGCAGCCAACTTGGCATTGATAATGTCTTACTACATTATTTATTGAAGATAAGGTATTAGGTAATAAGGCGATTACATACTGTCGGTTGAGATTGTTGCGTGGTTAGTCGGGGATTGGAGTCCGAACACTGCGTCACTGTCACCTCAAGCTACGTCACATGATGCCTTAAAAGGAATTAAGGAATGATATATATAATCAATTTACGTCATAATTAAATAATTTTAATTATAAACTATTTTAAAACTACTTTGAAATTACCTGATTATTGTTGTTAAATTTAACTTAAACATTGCATGTAAATCCGAAAATTGCGTCGTGTTATATCAGGATTTTAAAATTTACCGCATTCGGAATTGTCATTTATTCCCTGCATACCATTAGTGCATGGGTGCACGGGTCCATTTTCTGAAGATTGTTATCTTTGTCGCGTGCTATCGCCATCCCCACGTTTCGCACCGTCTAATTCATATTGTGGCATGACAACCAAAGATTCTATTGCAACCAATCAATTTGTGACACATAATTATTATATATCGTTTCATAATTACTTTGTTAAAATTATAGTATGATTTTATGATGTAAGTTAATTTTAAAATTGCCAAGACGGGTGTAAAAATCATTGTGGGTCTTGGCCTGATTTGGGAGTTTTTCGGTTATCGCACATGGCGCTTTTATTTTTCAGCCTCCCCCAGTTTACGCTTGGCACCTCAGTTATATAATAGGAACATGACTTGCTTGCGTAAAATAATACGATATAATTAAGTTTTATTGAACACTTTTATTTTAAAAATTAATTAGTTTTCTTTTTAGTTTTCTTTTAAATTAGTTTAAATCTGTCGATGTCGACAATAACTAATAATTATACTAGACGAGTATCATTTAATAATTTAACACCTGATGGATTTGAACCTCAACCAATTCATTATACTTATTCAGTACCAAATTCTAATCATGAAACAACAATTGATTCAGTTTCTTCATATTTAGGAAATTCTTATCAGAATTATACTGCTACATCATCAAGAAGAAAATGGAAACTTCCTGAACCTCCATCAAAACTGATTTTGAAAAATAAATTAAGCCCTCAGCAACTTCAATATAATTTACAAAATTCATTATCTTTAGGTACAAATTATCATGGTGATTTAAATGATATTGCCGAAAATCCTCCACTGTCAATCCCAAGATCTGAAGTTGAAATTCCAAATGATTTACTTGATTCAACAACTCCAAGAAGAAAATCTTATTCAAATATGACAGATGAAGAACTTATGGCTTTAGATCCTCAATTTCAAGTAACAAAATCAAAAGTTTCAAATGTTAATCAATTAAAATTCGATTCTCAAACTACTTATTATTTACCTCCTTCAAAGAAAACTCCAGTATCTAATTCTTCTTATAAATCTCAATCAATTTATCCTTCATCAAATGAAAATAATTATAAATCAATTAGTCTTACAGTAAAACATGAAGATTATGATAAACATATTTCAAAATTTAATGATAATAATGTTTGTAGAACTTTACTAACTGTGGTTTCAGGTAGAAAACATACTTGGAATACACTTGATTGGCTACTACTTACAAAACCACAAACAAAATCAAATTTACCATTTCTTATAAATGGTGATTATCTTGTGGTTACAGCATTAATTCCTTTTGCTTTACTTAAAGAACTTGAAACTTGTAAGAAAAAGAAAAAACTTGATGAAATTCTTTATCAAAAATGTCTGAATTTATTAAATTATATTATGGAGCAATTACCTAATAATGATTTAAAAGTTAAAATAACAGTAGAATTTGTTACTGATGTGGCGCTGGATTCGTCACTTGCAACCAAAAAACCTTTAACTGGTGCTAAATATATGCTTCATCATATTTTTAAACAATATCAACCAACCCTTTTAATAATTGGAAATAGATCAACTAACCTTAACTTTAAATATCCGGTGAAATTTTCTAAATCTGGTCCTTCGCAAAATATACCCGTGGAATCTGACAATGGGAATGTGTTTACAAATCAAGAATATGGTTATAATAAATACCTTATTAAATTAAGTTCTTACCTTATAAAATATTCACCAGTACCGGTAATTGTTGTTGGAAATTCAACAAAATTTCATAATAGTACAGTTGGGAATAAAAAACCTTTAGTTTCATTCACCAATCCTCATCCATTCAAAAATGCCAGAGGATCAATACTAAAAGTTCATGGTGATAATGTTTCACCTAAGAAGAATGGGAATTCTGATGATTCAGAAAATGAATCAATTGAATCTTTTAATGGTACAAATAGTTCTTCTACATCATCTATAAATGGAAAGAGTGAGTTAAAGGCAAACTTGACTACAGTTATTGAATCATCAAATGAAGATAAATTTCAAACAATGTTAACCATGATTTCTGATTCATCATTAAATGAACTGCATAAATACCTTAAAGTATTGAAAAAAACTGAAACTATGGATACTGAAATAATAAATGATGATGAATATGAATTACTTAATAGTAAGATTCATGATATCTATACTTCACAACTCATGGGTAATAATAATTTCCGTCGTGGGAGTCTGAGTGGTAATAATGTCAAGGCAAATGAACGAGTGTATAAAGTAAAGTCATTAATTTCATATAATGAAAAAGATGAAAAATTAAATGAACAAAAAATACAGAATAAGAGACTTGCTAAAACTGCAAGTGCACAATCATCTATACTAAGTGATGAAAAGAAGAATAAAAAGGCAAATATTAAAAAACCAATAGTGAAAACTGATTCGAAAAAGCCGCCTACTAAAAAGAAGAGCTTTTTACAAAAAATTGGATTGAAAAAGTGACGAGTAACATGTAAATACTAATAATTACGAGTAATGACTGATAAGTGTAGATGGAATTTGAGATAACGATTGAGAGTCAGAGTAAGAGTAAAAGTAGGAGTAAGATGAAGATTGTGACTTAGGTTGATACTAAGTTTGGGTCTAATCTAAGACTAGGCATAAATTTTAGACTAGCTAAAGACTAAGATTGGATGTAGATGCCTAATTTGGACTCCAACTTTTAGGTTAGTCAAATAAATTGGTTTACGTTTACGATTAAACGGCAAATTACGGAACAGTGGCGCTAGCAACATATCGGTAGTGACGACGATATTGGAAAATACCACCGCCGTTACAAACTTGAAATTCTGTTGACGAATCAACATGAAATAACCATGTAACTTTGACGATATTTAGACGTCTTAATAGTTCGTGAATTACATCGTGGAATATGCTAGAAGCAACAACAATAGCCACTGAATATGTATAGGAATTAATTGAATGTACTTAATTCTTCTAAATCACAATTGTTAAAATGACTTAAATTCGTAGACGTGGAGAAATTTCCTAAACCAGTGAAATTTTTCAGTAAAACTTATGAAAAATAATTTTTCAAAATTTCAGCTATTGTCGTAAGGACCCTGCCAATACTTTGTTAATTGACAAAATAAAATTTTCACAATTGTTACCGTTTATTCTTACTACTTGAATTGACGGGATTGTTCCAAATTTGGAGTTGCTTTTACGGTGCCCGACACCTTATTGTTTAACTGAGACGGTGCGTTTTTGAAAAAAATCATTAAATTAATATTCTTATTTTTAAGCCATGAGTGAATTGGAATCTTCAGAACCTCCAATTGAGCCTCAAGTTGTTCCTAGTGTTAATGAAGTGGTTCAAGAAGAAACAAGTAGCTCTCTGTTGATAAATGATGATAATAAAGATGTGAAAATTGAAAAAGATAAACATACTTATTCAACTAGGTCAAAAGATAAGGTTGAACTTACACCACTGCAATTGAAGCAACAACAACATAATGTGGTTGTCCCATCAAGATTAAAGCCGGTCCCATTCAAGCAACTGGATTTATTTAATAAAGGACCAGCACAACCTCAAAAAATGGTGGCTAACGATATACAAGTTGAAGGTTATCAATTCTTTCAATCTGATGATCATCCACTAAATAGAAGAGGGTTTAAATATAAACCATGTCAACCAAATCCTACATTCAAGTCGAATCTATATTCAACTACTGACCTTGCACCTTATAAAGTAAGACTAAGTTATTTTGATCGATCAGGAGGAATTGTATTTAATGAAGATATGGATCTGGCATCTACAATACAAGGTTGGAGATCAGTAAGGACAAATATTGGAATTCGTGAAGGAAATTACTATTTTGAATTCAATATTATTAATGCCAATACTTCTGGCAATAACGGTCACGTAAGAGTAGGTCTTGGACGTAAAGAAGCATCTCTTGAAGCTCCTGTAGGTTTTGATGGTTACGCATACGGTCTTCGAGACTTAAATGGACAAAAAATTACTTTGAGTCGACCTAAAGAATTCATGTCTTTACATGGTGAAGATCAAGGATTTACAAGTGGTGATGTTATTGGATTTCTTGTAGAATTACCAAAATTAGACATTCATAAAAAGGCCGTTGAAAAATTTACTCAGGAAAGAGTCAAACAAATTGAAAAAGAAGTAGAAGAATCACAAAGAAAGAAAAGTAAATTTAATAATGATAATGATGATGAAGCAAAAATAAATAAAAATAATAATGTCGTTAGAGATCAAATTCCTATAAAATATAAAAATTCATTATACTATGAACAATTCGAATATACTCCTACAAAGCAAATGGATCATTTATTAAATCCAGTAACGGTTTTTGGAGAAAAAGCCATTATGGAGGAAAAAAATAATCTTTTACATTCTTCTAGTAACTTACCCACAATTCCTGATTCAAGAATTGTGGTGTATAAGAATGGTGTGGAAATTGGAACCATGGCAGAAAATATTTACTCATTCTTGCCGGGAAAATTCTTTGATAATAAATCCAAGGAAATGGTAGTCAACTCCAAGCAGCTGCAAAATTCAAGTTATAAGAATACTGACGATGGCTCATTGAGTTACTATCCCATGTTATCTGTATTTCTGAGTGGGGTTGTTGGAATTAATTCTGGTCCTAACTTTAAGTACCCCATTGAAAGGCCAGACGTCAAGCCCTTAAGTGACCGCTATGACGAGCGCGTTGTGGAAGAGTGGTTGTTGGATATAATTGACGAGGTGGAGTGTGAATACCTCGATAGTTTTGATGTATAGACTGTAATATAGTACAATAAATAGAAGTAATTAAATAAATTACAGAAGAGTAAGTGGTAGTACTTAATCAATATCGTTAGTTTGATCTATCACTACCGAATCGATTTCCACTCCAATTCGGTCGAATTCTTCATCGGCCAATCCGTTCTGTCGCTGATAAATTTCAAGACATTTGTAGTGGAAATTCTTGAATTCATATCTTGCACCAATTGTCACTATTTGGCGACAAACTTGACAAACACAAACCTTACCCTCGGGCTCTTCTCCCTGTATTCCGTATGATTCTATAAAGTATGCTTTCAATTCACTGAGAGTCCTTGCCGATGCTATGAGTCTGTCGTGTTTGGTGACTTCAAACCAACCTTCATCTATAAGTCGAGTAATAAAAGTAGTGCTTTCCCTTATCGATCTATTCATGGACCCTGCAACTTTATGTATAGCATTCGTTAGTCCTACCGAGTATGAATTCCCGTTATCAACAATATCTTCAATAATACTCTTGATAGTATCGAGTTCTGGAGGTGAGTAGATGGTATTGGACTTAATGAACTCGTCCTGCTTGGTGGTTATAAACACGAAAATACTCTCTCCCGAGATCTGGTGCTTTATTTCGTCTATTTTGAAATCGTATTTCCGAAGCTGAAGGTTGATAGTGGAAATATACTCGCCAAGTAACTCGGGAGGTACTTGATCTGGTTCAGATTGCAATTCTGAATTTGAGTCTGGGGATATGGATTGTGAAAGAATCACAGCAAGTTTGGAATCAAGTACTTGCTTTCTCGCCGCCCTCACCGACATCACATATGTGAGAAGTATTTTGTGTCCGTTGGTGTAGGACATGTTAGCGTAGATGTAATGAAGTATCGGCTGAAAAGTAGGCGACGGAAGTAGCGCGACGGACCAAATACCGTGCGAAAAGTTGGCTGGCGACGGAGTGATTCACACGGGAAGTTTTCTGGTGTAAAGTAGAAAGGCCGCCAATATTAAGCGTTACCTTATTGATTTTTGAGGGGATTGGCACTTGCTTGATTGTAGTGAAGAATATCACTCTAGTAAATTTTGTTTTTTCTCCCTAACAGTATACCTTTTTTTTTGTGGTTTTGCAACAATTCAACAAAAATCGCAGTGGCTGCAAAAAATTCCAACTATTTGTACATCCATCAGAGAGCTTTTACAGAACCTCAGCAAGAAAATGAGTTGGAAATACTATCAAATACTACTTCTACTTGTTTGCCATGTTTGCATTTGCAAAACACTTCCTTGCAATCCATTAACAGACGACTCATGTTTTGTTAGAAACCAAGCTCTTTCATCGCAATTATCTACTGATTTTACAGTTGAATCTAGCATGTTCACAGGATCAATGGGACCAGAAAATATTCAATATTCCACCGACAACCATCTTCTGCTCACACTACTTCGGCGGTTCGATAATCCTACTATTACATCGAATTTTTACATTCTTTACGGTAAAGTTGAAGCAGATGTTCTAGCTGCGCAAGGTCAGGGTATAGTACTGTCAGTGTATCTTCAATCAGATGATTTAGATGAAATTGATATTGTTGAAGTTTTCGGAGGCAACCAGTACGAGTTTCAACTGAATTTCTTTGTGAAAGGATCTACCAATACCTACGATCGAGGAGCCGTTCACCAAGTACCACAACCAGCATCTCAGTATCATCGGTACGGCATCGAATGGACCCCGGACCGCGTGGTGTGGTTTCTTGACGGGGACCCGGTGCGCACCGTCGACCGAACCCACCCCCAGGGATTCCCATCGCTGCCCATGGCAGTTAAATTAAGTTTATGGGCTGGTGGTGATCCAGATAATGCACCAGGAACCATTTCATGGGCCGGTGGAATTACTCCATATGATCAAGCACCTTTTCAAATGACGGTTCGTCGACTTCGAGTAGCAGATTTTTCGTCGGGGGTTCAGTATTGCTACGGCCACCGCGGCGGACAGTGGGTACCATTGACTACTGAATCGGAAGACATTGAGTATATCGACGGCGAGATTCCGGTGGATATTGACCGGCGGAAAACAGAGGAAAAAGATTCAAATAAGTTTGTTCAGTTTCCTGGTCGTACTACCAGTGGCACCGATCACACTATGCTGTACCCATGGCAAGCACTTATTCCATGGACCAGAACCTAAATAATTATAATTAAGGCATTGAGTCCGTGCAACCATTCTTGTAGCGACCAGTGGACCGAGCGCAGCGACACCATCGGCCGACGGCACCATGTGCTGGTCGTGCCGGGCCCACGGCCCAATTATGTCCGCTCAATCAGATGATGTATGAAGTCACCAGATCCTGAGCTATTTATTCAGACAACCCTGTTTGATAAATTTGACATTATTATATTAGGAATTGAAAAATTACAATAAGTTTAGATCATTAAATCTAAACTAAGTTTAAATTATCAAATTCATTAAATTTAATTGTTAGGTATATTGCTCAGTCTTTTACTAGCTATAATAGTATTGCTTTAATTTGTCAATTGAATAATGCCATCTACTGAAGGAATAAGTTTTATTTCGCTTGTCACTGGTGATCATCTGGTGTTTGAGCAAACTTCAAAGTTTTACAATCAATTAGGTTTCAGACTCACTAAGAATTTTTCAAAAGTTGCCAATACCGGTGCTGCATCGGCGTCCAATGACCCCAAACTTCATCTCGGAGTTTCAAATGATTCATTAAAAGAATTATGGCTTGAATCTTTCCCACTTCAACCTTATGATTCTGAAGGAAATATTAAACCATGGCAAGAACTTCAATTTTATGCTGGTGATTCAACTCAGTCTCTTTGTGAATCGACGGTTGTTAAAGTTAGATTATCAAATCTCGATAATGTTATTTCTACTCCACAAACAATTACTTTCTTCACCACAAACATTGCCAAAGTCAAAGAAATTATTGGAGATCATAAATCAATTTCAAAGAATTCCGTATCATGCATAGATCCAATGGGAAATATAGTAATTTTTTCAAATGTGGAATCACCACTTGCTAATCATGAATTCAACTCTCCAGATGAATACTTACACGCTAAAGCTCAAAACTTGATTAGTTCGCTTAGTTCGGTTTCTAGCCTGGTTGGATCGATACCTACATCTGAAAAGGTTAAAAAGAAGAAAATCGCCGTCATGACTTCTGGTGGTGATGCTCCAGGTATGAACCCAGCTGTCAGAGCCGTTGTTAGAGCAGGTATTTATTATGATTGTGATGTTTTCGCTGTTTATGAAGGTTATGAAGGATTGGTTAAAGGGGGTGACCTTTTGAAAAAACTCGAATGGGATGATGTCCGTTCTTTCCTTTCAGCTGGTGGTACCAATATTGGTACTGCAAGATGTATGGAATTCAGACAACGTGAAGGTCGTTTAACTGGAGCATATAATATGGTGATCAATGGAATCGATGCATTAATCGTTTGTGGTGGTGATGGGTCATTAACTGGAGCTGATTTATTTAGAGCTGAATGGCCTTCCTTATTAAAAGAATTGGTAAATACCGGAAAACTTACAAAAGAACAAGTTGAACCGTATCAGTCACTTACAATTGTAGGATTAGTGGGATCCATCGATAATGATATGTCTTCTACCGATGCAACTATTGGTGCTTATTCTGCTTTAGAAAGAATTTCTGAACTTGTGGACTACATAGATGAGACTGCCAAATCTCATTCAAGAGCGTTTGTGGTGGAGGTTATGGGAAGACACTGTGGATGGTTAGGTTTAATGTCGGGATTGAGTACTGGAGCTGACTTTATTTTCATTCCCGAAAGACCACCAAAACATGGACAATGGCAAAATGAACTTAAAGAAGTTTGTAAACGTCATAGATCTAAAGGTAAGAGACTTACTACCGTTATTGTTGCTGAAGGTGCTATAGATGACCAATTAAATCCTATTACTTCGGAACAAGTCAAGGATGTTCTAGTTGAATTAGGTTTAGATACCAGGATTACTACATTGGGACACGTTCAAAGAGGTGGTACTGCTGTAGCCTACGATAGAATGTTAGCTACATTACAAGGTGTTGAAGCAGTTAAGGCAGTTTTAGAAAACACTCCTGAAACTCCTTCTCCAATGATTGGAATATTAGAAAATAAAATTGTCAGACAATCTTTGGTGGAAGCAGTTAAATTAACTAAATCTGTCGCTACTGCCATTGAGAATAAAGATTTTGATAAAGCCATGAGTTTAAGAGACTCTTCTTTTGCTGAAGCTTACGATCAATACTTATCAACAACAATCCATGATGACGGATCGCATATTTTACCAGAGCAAGAACGATTAAATATTGGTATTGTTCACGTTGGTGCTTCATCCTCGGGATTAAACGCTGCAACTAGAGCAGCAGTATTATATTGTCTTTCTAAAGGTCACAAACTTTTCGCCATTCAAAATGGTTTTAGTGGACTTATCAAACATGGTTCAATCAAAGAATTATCATGGTTAGACGTTGAAGGATGGCACAATAGAGGTGGATCAGAAATTGGTACAAATAGATCATTACCAAGTGAAAACTTTGGTAATGTTGCATTTTATTTACAAAAACATCAACTCAATGGATTAATCATTATTGGAGGATTTGAAAGTTTTACTGCTTTACATGAATTAGAAGAAAATAAACATAAATACCCAATTTTTACTATACCAAAAGTGGTAATTCCTGCAACAGTTTCAAATAATGTTCCTGGGACCGAATATTCTTTAGGTTCTGATACTTGTTTAAATCAATTGGTTAAATATTGTGATGCTGTCAAACAATCAGCTTCATCGTCCAGAAGAAGAGTGTTCGTTGTTGAAGTTCAAGGTGGTCACTCCGGATTTGTTGCGTCTTATGCCGGTTTAGTTACGGGAGCAATTGCTACATATACGCCCGAATCTAAAATTAACTTGAAAACAATTCAAGAGGATATTGATTTATTATTCAATGTTTTTGAAAATGATAGAGGAGAAGATAAAAATGGTAAAATGATTATTAGAAATGAACAAGCATCACCAGTTTATACCACTGAATTATTAGCTGATATTATCAAAGAAAGTGCTCATGGTAGATTTGAAACAAGAACTGCAATCCCAGGACATGTTCAACAAGGATACACACCAAGTTCAATGGATAGAGTTAATTCAATTAGATTTGCAGTCAAATCAATTCAATTTATTGAACAATGGAATTGTAAAATAGTTAAAACATTTAATATTTCATCAAGTAATGCAATTCAAGATATCAATATAATTGAAGATATTGAAGATCAAGGAGAAGCAACATCAGTTGTTATTGGAATTCAAGGAGCACAAATTGAATTTACACCAATTTCTACATTATACAGTAATGAAGCCGATGTTGTTTTGAGAAAAGGTAAAACAATTCATTGGAATAATATGGCGAAAATCGGAGATATACTTAGTGGACGACTTTTACTTAGATCAAAAGAATAGAAAGAAAATAATAACAAAGAATAATCGCCAAGAAGATATAGTGCAAAATTATTTATACGCAATAAATACTTTAAATGATTATAATAAGTTGTAAATAAATAACTTTTTAAATTAATGAAATTTACACGTAAACGAGAAAACAATCATACACGTACAGTAGTATTATGTATGATATTACGTATAATAACCATAAATCAATTAAAAAAATCAACAACCGGAAATTATAACCATTGATGCAGTTAATATGCAAAAGTCCGCGAATTTAGACCGTGCGCCATGCATCAACAATAAGACGAGGCGGGGGCCATTAACAGTTGCACGAATAAAATCAAAAGCGGATATATTAATTCCTCGCGCGAAAATTGAAACTCATTGCTCGAGATTTAAAAAATAGAAATTCCGAAACGGCTTGACTCCCGTACATTGGGGGAGTTATTAATTACCCAAAAAATATGATAAAACAATAGATAAAGTTATTTATTTTTTAAAATTATTAGGGTCGTTTACTACATTTATAATCTTAACGTAAAGTTTATTGTAGTTTAATCTTATATATGATACAAAATTTAATGCTTAATTAATTTTACCTAATCCTATTATGTCTATATATATACTTTGTTTGGATGGAAGTCTGCTGAGTAATGCATGAATTCTTATCTGAGACCCAAAAACGTGTAAGAAATTAACAAATTTGGGAAACAAAGTAAGAATTCACTCACAACTTAAAACAATAAATGTATTATAACAAACTTTTATTCCTTTAGCATATTTCGCTTTGTTGAACTTATAAATTCTACGTAGTCTAAACATTGGGGCCACTTAATTTGACATTTCCCACTTCGGTGCTGGCGAAAAGTATCCGCGATATTCTCCGAATGTCCGCGCAAATTAAATATTCGCACCGGGCTATTCTAGATTGAGCTAACGGCATCTTCATCTTTAATTACAAGAAGATCTACTGGGAAATCCTTCACTGACTTGGGTATCGATGATCTGCGGGGCTACTATCTAGAAGAAGATTTTTATTTTTTTCGAGGATCTTCTTTTTCAACCGATGGCCGAACTTTAACTCCTCACTATATGCATAGCATTCCTTCGTACAAAAAAATTCTGAGCCAACAGAAAAAAAGTAACTGAGTAAAAGAACAATTGTTTGACTATAATAGAGCAATTATAAAGAAAAAAAAGCTTAAATTAAAGACAAACCGGATTAAATTATCCGCTTATAATAACTCATGACAGATCAAACCGTTGACGAAAAGGGGGTTTACAATACGAGTTCTTTATAATTATTATATTAAAATCAATGGTTTTATGTAGTATTATGCGGAATTATTCATTTACCTGATGCGGATATTGAAAAAAATTTCCTTTAGGAACAACTTAATAAGCAAAAGTTATTTACCCAATGAACAGTGGACAAGTCAACCATCGGATCATCCATTTACAGCAAGTAAAGGGGCTAGTTACAAACCATTTAATCACTGTAGTGACATAAACCGGAACAACCCTGGCATACCTGATTCACGTTTGGTAAGCGAACATGCAGTGGGACCTGCGATATTCGGCTCGGAAATGCAAGAATATCAACCGGCAATTATTGTTTCAATGTTGATACTCATTTGTTCGAAATAACGAAAAACATCAATAAGCTTATAGGGATCTCATGCAATTCTTCTTAAACATTTTCTCCGTAGTTATGTCTAGTACTTTTTACCTTGTGACATAATATAAATCCGTTAATTACTAAACCCATAGCGATATGTAGTGCAACCCTGTCGTAATTCTAGGGGTTCTTTCCTAGTTTCCTAGATTTAGCATGGCTACGATATTTCGAGCTCTTTTAAATTTCGAGTAAAAGTCTGTCGACGCCTCAAGAGACAGAAATAAGTCTATTATATATTGTCCAAATACAGAAAGACTATGATGATTATAATTTATGATTCGAAAGTGAACCTGAACACAAAATCGGGATAAGGTTCTAAATACTCGTTTCCCAAAGAAATTAAAAGTCCCCGGAGGTAACTAGGTAGATATTCTTGCGTATAGTTGCTCTTCATTGAAGGTGAAGGAAAAATATTTTTGTGATTTAAGCAAGATGAAGCCTCTGATTATACATAACGGTTGATCTCTTGGAAATGATCTGATGCAACATTTAAATAGTTCATTTATAAAATTATAAACCAATAAATTGTGTTAAAATATGTGACAAAACTTATGAAAATATGATTTCTTATTATCTAAGGGACAAGTTTTCTGTTCGACGGAGAATTACTTTATGTCTTCTTTGACCTATTGTAATGATAGTGTCGGAGCTCTTATACTTGTGCGAGACACTTGACAAATAAAAACGCAATATTACCAAAAAAAAAAAAGCCGATACTTCAATAAAGCAAAATTACATGTAAAAAAAGGACAAAACATTACCGAAAACGAAGAACGCAATACTGACTATAGTCAGTTTTGAATTAGACCCCTTTTTGAGACTAGAAGCATAATTATTTGAAGTTTGCCGATGCAACAGATGAATCAGTTATGAGTAGTTAACATTCCGATTGGCCGAGCCGATAGAAGAGGTTTAAACCTATTTCCAGTAAATAATTGATTAAATTGCTTGACGAGAAGTTGCAAATTAATATGTAGTGGAGCTGTAGATTATAATTCCGTGAACAATTATAAATTCGATTAAGTAATGTAACAATTTTAATTTTAAGTCCCGGTAAATTACTGTCTCGTCCGAAATAAATTAACGAATTACGCTAAATTGAAGTTGAATAGGATTATTCTGGTATGATGCTTTTAGGTATGATATTTAACCCAATTTACATAATTATCATTCTCAACTGATCAAATTTTAAAAGTATAACGTTCATTTTTACCAGGTACAGCATTTTGCGTCGCGCATTCTTTCCTTTCAATTAACTGATTCAAGTATGAACTACCCTTTTTGGTTGGGTACATGCATTTGCATGCACCAGCTCATCATAAAAAAGAATTTTAGTTAAATCGAATAACATATAAAATTCTTTTATTTAATAAACATTGATATAGTAATAAGAAATTATATTAAATAAATCAATTTATTACGGTAAAATGGAAACAATTCAAATTGCTTTATGGATTTATAACTACTGCTGTATTTGATATATCAATTTAATTGTTAGGATACATGCATGCGCGCATTGCATTTATTATGAGGTTATTTTTTATTTATTATAAAATCTGCTATTATGATTATGTAGTGATTTTCTACAACGAGCATATTAATAATAAAATACAAAGAGTTTAGTCGCTGTACCTGTACTTTAACAGTCCTGTGAGAAATCTTAAATTTATTTTTGTGTTGATCGTTGTAATTATTCTTAAAATTTATGATAACTTATAATTCTTTTTAAATACGCAAAATTCTTCTCCAAATCTATCGAACTTCAATTATAATTTATCCTATAGACCCTAATTTTTCAAATTTTAAATATCTGGTTTTAAAAATTATTCGATAACAAATTTATCACAATATAAATAAGCCTCTTATACACCGCCATCACTTTTTTTTTTTTATCAATTCCAATTTTTTTAAATCGGTGTACTTCCACCAAATTTTTTGGCACTCACTTTTTCGCTTAATTATTGCCCTTCATTTGATATAATAGTTTGATTTTTTGAAAATTATATAACAATTTTCAATATAATTAATTTATTTTTATTTACTTTTATTAATCTATTAATTTATTTTTATTTTAAATTGCTTATTTAATAAATTCGTCTACTATTTTCTAATTGCGAAGAGAAAAAATTGAAAATAGTCTAGAAAAAATATTATCAAAATTTATCAATTTCTTTACAACTTATATTGTCCCCCTTATTGAAAGTAATTAAACTTTCTTCATTTAATAAAGAATTTCTTTATATCATATCCTAATTTTTCCTTTTCGTTTTTTCAAAACTTTATGAATGCATTAATTAAATTAATTAAATAAAATTTTATTAAGTTACCCTTTCAACTATTAAATAAAGCATAATGAGTAAGAAAGGACAGGAACTTCCTGTTAAAAAAAATGCTTTTGTTCATAAATTATATTCAATGTTAAATGATACAAAATTATCTCATCTAATATGGTGGACAGGAAATGAAGAAAGTAATACATTTGCTCTTTATCCTGGTAAAGAATTTGCAAATGCTTTAACTGGTTATTTTAAACATGGAAATGTAGCAAGTTTTGTTAGACAACTTCATATGTATGGTTTTCATAAAGTTTCTGACCCTCTGTCAAATGAAAATCAAACAAAGAATACTCCTCCAATTTGGGAATTTAAACATTCAAGTGGTAAATTTAAGAAGAATGATGAACATTCTCTTATTTATATTAAAAGAAGATCTTCTTCAAATAGTTCAAGAGCAAATTCAAATTATGAAAATGATAATAATATTCTAATACCAACATCTTCTCCATCCCCAAATTCATTCGATCATTTACCTCATCATAACTTTCATTTCTCTCAACCTCCTCCTCCACCTCCTCCACCTCCTCCTCATCCATACGTTCAGGGTCAAATTTATTATCCAAATGGTGTACCATACCATCAATATTATCACGCTCATCCGTATTCTTATGCATATAGTCCAATACCAAATGTTCCAATCGAACATCAATACCAATATATTCACCCTCAACAACAACATCATCATCATCAACAGCAACCACAACAACAACACCTTCAACAGCAACCACCTCATCAGCCTCATCTGCAAATTCCTCAAAATCAGAATCAAATGCCAACAAGTCAACCAACTAATACAAATTCTCCTCATTTGATAAATTCAAAATATACTTTAAAACAATCTTCTTCCTATAGTTCATTACCAAATTCTGAAGAACAATCGACTGAACCACCAAAAAATCCTCCAAGACATCATTCGGATCCTGCAACTTTATCACAAACTTCTCAGAATCAATCAAATTCTGCTCATGCTCAAGCTTATACACCTAATTTACAATTTCGAAAAATATGGGAAAGTTCAAATCAATCAAGGCCAAGAAATCCTTCATTGCTTTATGACCCATTAGCTCCCGCTCCTTCACTTGCTACTACATCTACTTCAAATGCTACGGCTACTTCACATTCTCATGATGGTGCCATATCTCCGAGTATGAAATCTAATTCAATTATTCCTCCACCTCCTGCTCAATTAGGGGTTGGAAATAATTTAATTTCATCAAGAAATGATTCAATGTCTTCTTTCGTAAGTACACGAGATTCTATTGATAGTAGACCATCAATAAAATTACCACCACCATCATCAATACATAGAGCTTCATCAAGTTCACAATTCCCAGCATCTCCAGGTTTAATAAGTAATGAAGAGCATTTTTCAATGGATAGATCTAATTCTGGTAATAAATTACCGAGAAGTATTCCAGATAATATGGATAAAGGTTCAATATCTGATAAACCTCCATCACAAATTCCACTTAGTAGTTCAATTCAAAAAATTTTAAGACCTTCATTAATTGAATTACATCTTGGAAGTTCAAATCAACATCAACCACAATCTGCACCTACATCAACTTCGGGACAAAGTAAGAATTTACCATCAGTCACATCGAATTCAAATTCATTGCCTACGTCGATTTCATCAGCCAAAACTTTTTCTGGTATAATGAAATTACAACATGATTCAATTGGTTCACATTCTTCTAATAATAATTCAATTTTTTCGAATAAATCGTCATTATCATCAATATCTTCGGCTCAAAGAACTTCATCATTTGGTTCAATTTCACATCATGCTTCAATGGAATTTAATAAAAATTCCATATCTATAGGTCCACATGATCCAATTCCTCCAATTGCAACAGATACAATATCAGAAGAATCAAGTATAATACAGAATCCTCAATTTATTAAACCAAGACCATCACTGCCATCTTTATTAACGAATACTTCAATTGGAAATCGACCAAAACTTTTTAGAAGTTTAACACCTCCAAATTTACAGTCAAAATTTAATCAAAAATCACAGATTCATTCTCCGATTCCAAGATCATCTACATCTTTAGCTCATAATTCTACACATTCTTATCAAAATCTGACTTTGAATCATAGTCATTTAAGATCTTCAACTACTTCACCATTATCAAAAACTATGGTTAAAGAAGAATCAGAAACATCATCTGAAAGAACAAAATCTGTTGATGATATTGAAACTGTTAAAAAATTAAAACATACAGTACCTGTCACATCTTTATTAGATGATGGTTCAAAACACTCAAATATTAATACGATAATTAATGAAAGTAATAAAGAGAGTGATGACGAACACGAAAATGACGAAATAGAGAAACCAAGTATTAAAGAAAGAATAATAGAAAAAATTGGTTTAAAACTGACAGTTCAAGAAGATAAAAATAAGAGGCAAAAACTTGAGTGATGATGTAAATTTTCACTTAGTACTAACAAAATTTTTAATAAGTAAGTCTATACATGAATTATTTGCAAGTATTAGTTTGTTGGCGTTTTTTGTTCTATATTGTATAAGTAATAATACTAAAATAATTCTCGTAACGTATTGTAGAAAGTTTAAAAAGCTAAAATTGTGAACAACATTACGATAATTTTAAAGATAATCGCTTAATTCACTATCATTGCATCTTACACAAAATATTTGGGGTATTTAAATTTACTTTTCAAAATCTGAATTTATATAATTTAACTTCTATTGTATCCTAAAAAGAAAGGTGCCCTTTTAGTAAGGGGTACAGATTTATTATACATTTGCCACTAAAAGATTGAAATAGAAATTAAAATGGAAACTTCCTTAATCAAATGTTGTTAAGACAATTTCTGATGAAATTTAAGTTTAATACTAAAAAATGACAAATATTTTAAGCATGGCTTAAAAATATTTTTTGGGTATCTGCAATTCAAAACGGTCTGGTTTTAGATTTTTTCCCAATCTTAGAGTCAATTAAAAGATTTGAGCCCTTTTTTACACTACGAGTGTGTAAAAGTGAAATATCTTCATCAGAGTCTGACTCCTCAATAGATTGTTGGGTTTTTAAACTTGTTGAGATTGCATTAGGTTTCTTTTTTATTTCGCTTATCATTTGACTATGTTTTCTTCTTTGATGTTCTTTTGGTTTTTGTAAATTTTGTCGTATCTTGTCTCTACTTGCATTTCTCACTTTATTCATTAATGCATTCATTGCTTTTGAAGATTCTGTTGTTGAATTTTCCTTTTCTTTAAGCTTGGGGATTCCTGCCTCTTGTGTATTCAAGAAGTCTCCAATCTTATTCTGTTGATTTTTTTCATCTTGTAAACTATACAATCCTTCTCCTACTGGTATTATAGGTAGCTCAAAAAAGTTTGATGTATCTTGATTGCTTTGATCTGTTTCTGATTTGAATGGTTTGAGCCAGTCGGATACTTTGGTATTGGTATTGGCCACTGCAAGCTGAAATTTGGCTTGAAGCTCTTCCTTTTCCTTAATCTCTTTCCTTCTATTAACCTTTGACATTGTAGTGAAAAAACCATGGCATCGCTTCACTAAATATATATTTTGAGGGGTTGTATGCAGGACGGTCAACGATTAAAATGGATATAGTGAAATATACTAAAAATGGGCTTAAATTACACCTTTTTAGCTCACATGTGTTTTGATTTATGACGAAAAGGTCAATTGTCAGTTTCAAAAACTACCATTGTGTGTAGATTGCAGAGAAGTTGACCATTAGCCAAAATGTAGCGAAATGTAAGCTTTAGTCAAAGGTACAACTAGAAATCAACTTAAAGCAAAAATTTAACGAGTAAAACTTAAATCGTAATCAGAATGATGTGGTCTCAGTTGGGACAATTTCACGTCATTTACAAGTCAAACATTCGCCTGAACCTGTCTTAAATTCTTATCGTAATTTCCAATGCTTATAATGCGAAATACTTCGCAGTAAGAAGCGTCTCCAGTTCTGAGCCTAGACGTTGAAGCCACCTTCCTATATTGACGGTAGATAAGCTGGTTTTCTAAAAAACCGGTGAAAGATCCTATAAGTTTTTACCTAGGAGAGCAAGGCTGGTTCTTTGGCGTATTATCGCTCCCCAATCTCTCAATGGTGCTTATCGTAATCAGCCATCCATCGATACTCACATCTTACCTTGTGGCATTAGCGTTACATCTTCACTTCAGTTCTCGGATCCGATCCCTTTCTATAGTTGTTGTTGAAAATGTTGGACGTGGTCTACGAAATTTTAAGACCCACGATATTCTGCCATGGTGTGGAATTCACACTTTCAGTAATCAGCGACTTCAAACTGATGCGGCTAATACAATCTTAAATAATACCTTAACAAGACCAAGGCCACTGGTAGTCCCACTCAGTAGAGTTAGATATCTTGATCCCAAATTGACTGTTGATATGACTGTTTCCGACAGAATGGAAGTAGAAATTGGAAGAAATTCGGTTGCAAGTATCTATCATCCTGCAATGTTGACCAATGAGCTACGAACCTTAGCATTGGGCCTTTATACCATTAGCCTGGTATCTCTTCGACCAGGATCGAATCTAAATAATATTTTGCGGAATTCAGAGAAATCTGTTACTATTGAATTCTCTTCATATCCTTCTACATCAATTTACGATCAAAGTGGAATCACCTATATCAATCCTACAGGACAATTACTACCATCCACCGTAGTTTGGATGCCCAAATATGGCCGCTCACCGGGCCAATTTCATCATGGTATCGAAACCAATAATTTTGGTGTCACTCTACGTATTTCAGATCAACCAAATGCAGTTCTGGATATTGATCTATTGTATGGTCTTAAAGCTGCTGATTATGCCGTGATTGCAATATCAGAAGTAATTCAACGGACCGCTAATTTATAGAGACTGATACATTGATTTAAAGATTTTAAAGGACTAAAATTTTCTATTGACTAGGCTACAGACAAGTAATATACAGAATAGTCTATTTATACAGCTTAACAAATACAAACCAGTCCCATTAAACTGGTAAAGTATTAATCCCAGCGACACGATCGATGGTTGGTGCAAGCAATGGGTGACTTAATACATCACCAATATATGGAATTGATCTAAGGAATTGAACTATAGTACCAAAGAAATCTCCGAAAAGACCAAGAATACCAAAACTTTCAACGATAAATCCAATGAATGAACGTTTTAATAAAATTAATAAGATTCCTAAAATGAAACAGATTGAACCCCTTATCTTTGTAGGACGAGTGAAAAATGTTACAGTTCTTTGAGGTCCTATAATCAAAATGAGTCCAATAACGAAAAGAATATTTCCTAATGCAAGAAAACTAGCATCAAAGAAGGTGAATATGCCAAGAATGAAAAATACGAAACCACCTGCTGTGAATCCCACCCCGAATTTTTGTCTTTCTGATAGCCAGATCATAATGGATATTTGTTGATAAAAGTTTTAGGAATAAATTTAACGAACGCTAAAAAATACTGTCTGATAGATTTAATGTGAAACCTCTTATCCTTTTTATGAGATTTATATATCGATTTTACTAGCAATAAAACACAATGATAATTACTAGTTTTGACGGTAAAGATATCAACTTAATAGTGTGATTTTTTTCGCGAATGAGTTTCGCGAAAAGTATCGATTTTTGTGCGATTTCTACGATTTCTACGATTCTGCGACGAATCTACGACTTTACATTTCTACGGTTTCTACGATTTCTACGGTTTCTATAATTTCTATATTTTGGTGCGATTGTCAATTTAGTGATTCAAGCGATTCTGCCGCAAAAGTGTCTTTATTTGAGCTGAAAAGGAATGCCTCAATCAAAGACACCTGATGATGATTTACCACCCAGTTATTCTGAGGCAGTAGGTCAGCTGGTGCCTTTCAATTCAAGTAATCATATTCCTTCACCTAATGTTCCTGTCCCTCCACCAAGACCCCCACCAATTCCTTCGAATCCCCAGCCTCAGACCTCAACGCTGTCTCTTTACACCAACAACCCTAATCTTCCATTTAACTACACTGCTGGATACTATTGTCAGAAATGTCATAATTCTGGGTTCAAGATTCGAAATCGTAAAGCTTGTAGAGATTGTTGGGGTAGATTTTACTTAGATAAGCATGCTTATAATCCAAATCCTCAATTACCATTTCGTTACCCTAAGCATTTCCTTTGTGAAAAATGTAATAATACCGGGGTGAAATTAAAGAATGGTTTGGGTTGTCAGGACTGTTATGAAAGATTCGCTCCTCGAAATGTGGTTCAGTACCTGCCACCTCCACTGTTATTAGATTCATTATTAGGAGGATATAGCTACAATTCTCCTGTTCAAGCTCGTATACAGAGTCGTTGGGGATCACCAGCACCTATGGCTCCCGTCCAGCCAATTCATGTTCTACCGGGAGATCCACGTTTAGGTGGAGTACTTTGTGGTCGTTGTAGAGGAACCGGTCAAATCCGGTTTTTTTTGGACATGGAATTGTGTACTGTTTGTGGAGGCACTGGACGTATCGGACGTTAAGCAATAAACAATACACTTTCACGGTATTAACGGACTTTAAATGCAGCAATTTCCTGCAATCATGAATTACCGCTGTGCAACTTTATTGTACCTGACAAGCGAAATTTCAACAACAGTCATGAGCTCAAGCATCACAATTATTTGGGATCCTAATTTTAGGTACCTATAAAACTTTTTATCTGACGTCAAAGCAAACCTTTTAAATCGTTTTAACTTTACTTATATATAACTTTTATGAATAATGATCTTATGCATATACACCAATTGTATCAGCTTTATGTAATTCCTCAAATTCTACATCAGGCTGGTATTGAATATTTTTAGTTTACAAATACGAGTTACTTCAATACATACATTTTGTATATTAATGGTATATGGTTTTAATCACAAGTAAATCACGGATTTTCTTTCGATAAATTATATTGCATTATGCATATTGAGAATTTTAGATGCATGAGTCTAATTAATAGATTATGCATACATCTCAAAACCCAAATGAAATTACCTTTGATGTAGACAAAAATTTAATTAATATTTGATGGATATTTGAAATCAGTTATTTCATAGAAATTTTCTTTAATGTTTCTAATCGACACAAATCTACTCAAGATATTTCCTGATCCGGCTTTATCATTTGTACCACTCATTCTTGCACCTCCAAACCATTGTTGTCCAACAACTGCTCCAGTAGATTTATCGTTAATATAGAAATTTCCTGCAGCGTATCTTAATTTCTCTTCTGCTAATCTAACGGCTGAACGATCACGAGCAAATACTGCTCCTGTTAAACCATATTTGGTAGAAGTATCAATTGTGTTCATAATACTTTCATATTCTGCATCAGGATAAACGTATGCTGTTAAAATTGGACCAAAGAATTCTCTAGTTAAATATTCATGATTTGGATTACTTGTTTCAATTAAGGTTGGCTGAACGTAAAAACCTTTTGATTTATCAGTTTCTCCTCCGGTAATAATAGTTAATTCTGGATCCTGTTTAGCTTGTTCGATTGCACCAGCTAATTTATCAAATGATTGTTCATGAATAACTGGTCCCATAAAATTATTAAGAGTTGAAGGGTCAACAGTATTTCCAATAGTTATAGTATCAACAGCAGCACTAAATTTAGCCTTAAATTCTGGCCAAATTGATTCAGGAACATAAAGTCTTGAAGTAGCAGAACATTTTTGTCCTTGATATTCAAAAGCTCCTCTTAATGTAGATAAAACTGCATGATCAACTGGAGCAGAATTATGAATTAAATGGAAATTCTTACCACCAGTTTCACCAACAATTCTTGGGAAATCTCTATATTTATCAGCAGCTACGTTATTGGAAATCTTTGAGTATAATTGTTTGAAAACATCAGTTGATCCAGTAAAGTGTAAAGCTGCAAATTCACGATCTTCTAAGACTAAATCAGTAACTTGTTTTGGATCACCAGGAATAAAATTAATAACACCAGCTGGTAATCCTGCTTCTTCAAAGATACTTAATAATACATAATTTGATAATGCTGCAGTTGCAGATGGTTTCCAAACTACTGTATTACCCATTAAAACAGGTGCACCAACTAAATTACCTGCAATTGCTGTGAAATTAAATGGAGTAACAGCATATACAAAACCTTCTAATGGTCTATATTCAGCTCTATTCCATACACCAGGTGATGATTCAATTGGTTGTTGTTGATATAATTCTTCAGCGTATTTGACATTGAATTTTAAAAAATCAACTAATTCGGCAACACTATCAATTTCGGCTTGATAAACATTTTTACCTTGACCTAACATAGTAGTTGCAAGAATATCATATCTATACTTTGTTGCGATCAAATCTGCTGCTTTTAGGAAGATGGCTGCTCTATCAGTCCACGGAGTTGCAGCCCATGAAGCCTTAGCATCTTTTGCAGCTTGAATAGCTTTCTTTATATCTGATTCACTAGCTTGTGAAACATTTGCAAGATTTTGAGAAATCTTTGCAGGATTTATTTGATCTTTAGTAGGTCTATTCAAGATTTTTTCTCCTCCAATCACTAAAGGAATATCCAATGCACCATTATCTGTGAATTTCGTTATGGAAGCTCTTAAAAGATCCCAATCTTTTTGATCTGAAAATGAAAAATTCTTTACTGCTTCATTAGTTAAAGTTGGAGGTACTTTAACTTGCGATAATTGAGACGACCACCTTAATGAAGGAACAGTGGTTTTAGCAATTGAAATTCTTGAACGAGCTAAAACTGTAGTAGCACGTCTTAACATTTTTAAATTAGTTATCTTTGATAAAATAAACTGGAATTATTCTTGCTTTTATATCAAATCTACATTCAACCTTTATGGCATTTAATGGCGAGATGATGGGGTAGACCCGGGAAATGGCAAGCGAGCGGATCCTTAGAGGGAATTGCGCGGAAATCACTAGCGAGATAAAAAAACTAAGATATTGAATGGAAAATCTCACAGTAATTGGTTCCAAAAGATATCTCAATGGCAATATTGTGAGATGGCTGTAAAAATGTCTCTTTCTTTCATGAGGGAGTTGTAAGACGTGAGATGGTGGTTGAATTACATGATGGCTGATGTCTATTTATGCTATAATTGGGTTGTTATGTAATCGTAAAGTCAAGGTACATTCAATATTTTACTCAGTTCCATTTTCTGTGTTGCCTTCTTGAACTATAGTAGTCTTTTCTGTATTTGCCTGTTCAGCTGTGATATTGTCTAAACGGCGTTCTACCTCTTTCTTGTTATGTTCAAACACCTCGTTTCGCTTATCCAAGTCGGTATTGACCTTGTCGATTGACTCATTCCATTTGACCATATCTGTCTGTATATCATGTAGCACAGAGTCTAGATCTCCTACTGTAGTGATAGTATTGGCCAAATCAGCATGCACTTTGTGTAAAGACTTTAGTCTATTGATGAGTGAAGGTAAAATAGCATTTGTCTTGTCGAAATCGTCAAGTCGGTCGTAAATGGTGTTAATTTTTTGTTCAAATTTATCTCTCTGTAGTTGTGGCGGTTGATTGTGAATACTATGTGATGCTATTTGGGCCAATTTCCTTGACGTAGCCAATTTTTCTGTTTCCCGATTTATCTCTTGAATTTCCTGTTTGATTTTAGCCAATTCAAATTCAGGATTGTAAATGATATTAATTTTACGAGTGAGATCATTGACATGGCCTTGAATACTTTTATTTTGGTCAAGTGACTGCCACCCTAGAAGTGTTTCTAGCTGGTGTACTCTCGATTCAAGCCGGAGTACTAACGAAGATTCACTTTCCTGTACTTCTGTTCGTAATTTATTACTGTCTTGAACAATTCCTGGTTGTGATTCATCCGACTTAATCTGGCTAAATTTAACATCAACCTTTTCGAAAACCTGTTTGACACGGTCAGTGTAGTACTCATTTCCCTTTTGTGGGCTTTTCAATAAAAGTTGTTGAAGAAGTTCATCGAGGGAATCAATTTCTTGTGATTTATGAGGATCATCATCGAGTTTTAGTTCATCGATTTCTCGTGCAATTCTGGCCAATTTCTGGTCTCGAGTCTCATTCATGTTTATTCCACTGTACCCTGGACCTCTGTGAGTGATTGACCCCAGGAAGTCCACGGCATCGGCCACTAGAACGTGTTTTTCAAACCGCTCTTTGGCCAGAGATGGATCAATACCAGTATCATCAACATCAGAATTTTGTGTATCGCTTTCCACTGTAAGACTTGAATTGCTCTCTATGTCAGATGTTTCGAATACATCTTTGGTCTCGCTGTCGATATCGGGTAGATCGGTGTACTTTGACATTAAATGTTTTAAGTTGAAGATAATTTGGCGATAGCCGAATCGCGCTGCTTTTTGCAGCAGTCAGGGTGTGACTCTGTCAAACCAAATTCACAACCATGATGTTTTACGTCTATTAACGGCTACTATCAAATTCACCAGCTTCAGCTATATTTTCTCCCAAAGTTTGAAATCACTCTTCAGAATATAGTGAGACTCTGACCGTAGAACAGTGCTGCATATTTACGAGTTTAAATGTACATAGAATATGCAGCACCGTACCTCCACATTCTGTCAACTGATGATAGCTTATCTTTATCCAGTAAGATATTGATATAGTTAGGGGTAACGTTTTTCATTGCTACAAAATAAGAAATAGGAAGGGGTTAGTACAGCACAATTGCAAAAGCTTAATTGATGGTCCCCCAAACTTCTTGATGTTTTATGACACATGAAGGCCAGCTCAAGGTGTATGAGGATTTGTATAAGAAGGTTGCTGGGTTACCTGTTATTTACTAACCTTTGAACAACCAGTTTTTGCAGACAATTGTGATCTCCACTTGATAAATGTTATTAAAGAATCTCTTCTTTGCTGCAACTGGTTTGACAGCTGTAATCCCACTTGTCGAAAGAAATATTGACATAATTCTGCTTCCTTTCAACATGTAACAAGATACCTCGTGAAAGGTTTTAACCAAAAGAATTGTAATAGGTGCTGATGCATACTTTCTTGTATGCCAATCATATATGTTCACTGACATTTACGTGAGATCAGAAAAGCAAACGTCGACGGTTGTAGTTGATACTGGATCTTCCGACTTGTGGGGAACTGTCAAACATCTTGACTGTGCAAACTATGCAAATTGTGACATGGCCACTTTTGAAAACCTTGAAAAAGACTTTTACCTCGAATAGACTTTCCTTTTTGCTAATGGTCAATACGCCAAAGAAAATGTGTCTTTGGATCCTTCAGGTTCAGATGCTGTAAACTTGGAATTTGGTATGGCAAATAAGTCAATATGAATTAAATAAGAGTCGATTTAAGAGCTGTGGACTTTTGCGGCCTTTCAGGTTTGATGACTTAAATCTACTCTGACCAGTCTTTCTCTCTCATTCACCTTTAACTCACACTTTCAGCTGATAAGCAAATTATGAAACGGCTAGATATTTGTTGTCTTTTATTGATTATTAACGACTATAGAAAGCAAGCTTATTCACTATTTTGTCACGATTTGTACTACGTCTTCATCATGAACGGGTTGCTGTAGCCCACACTTCTGTGGTGAATGTTTAGCACTAGAGCCCCATACTAATCCATACTTGAATTGATTCTTCATGTCTCTGTGAATAGCATCACATACTTGTAGAAGAGTAGATTGAGCACGAACAACCATAGGATCATCAAAATTGGGCATAATACCTCTTCTTTTTGTATAAACACGAATTAAACCTAGTTGTCTCCATATTTCTTCTTTCAAGTCTTCAATTCCCAAATCTATTTCACAAGACATTACCACTGTATTTGGCTCACGAGCGAGTCTATCACATTCTTCAAGAGAAACAGCATCAATCTTATTGTATACGTATAAACATTTAATATAGGAAATATGCTGATCATTTATAATATCGATGAAATCATCAATAGTGACATTCTCATCTCGAATAAGAACATCTGCGTTGTGAATTCTATAATCTTTGAGTAATGCTGCTACAATTTTTTCATTTAAATATTTGGGTGGTGATGTAGAGTTCATTTTGATACCACCATTACTTTTAATTTTAAATGAAATATTAGGTCTTTCCTTATTAAGACGAATCCCCATAGTTTCTAATTCATTTTCTAAAATTTCTCGTTGATCATGACCTTTAGTAGCATCCAACACCATTAGAATTAAATCTGAAGTTCTTGATACTGCAATAACTTGTCTACCACGACCTTTACCTTGAGAAGCTGCCTTAATGATCCCTGGTAAATCCACAATTTGAACTTCAGCCCCGTTATATTGTAAAATCCCCCCTACTGATGTCAAGGTGGTGAATTCATAATTGGCAGCCTCAGATTTAGTGTTAGTGACTTTTGATAAAAATGACGATTTACCAACAGATGGGAACCCAATCAATGATACACGAGCGTCACCTGCTTTTGCAACTTCAAATCCCTGGCCACCTCCTGAAGAACCACCTGCTGCTGGTTCTAATAGTTCTCTTCTATACCTAGCGAGTTTACCCTTTAAAAGACCAATATGATATTCCGTAGCCTTATTCTTTTGAGTCCGGGAAAGTTCCTCCTGGATCTGTGCAATTTTCTCTAAGATCCCCATAATTTTGGTCTCGAATTTACCTTGACAATGTGTTTATACAATGGTAGGCCTAAATGAAGGTTTGCGATGTTGAGCTGAAAAATCTCAGTTTTTCTATAGTGCCTGTACTACTTTGGCAAATAAACAAAATACTACACTTCCCATCTACGAAACAGATGCTAACTTAACTTACAAAATCACGATGGTTGCTAGGCCTTAGTCGTACTGTGAAAACCATCGATATCTCCATTCATGTTTAGGTTAACGAGATCAATACGATATTCTGTAAAACACCCAGAGACCACAAACCATAGTCTAGGCATCTACAACATTCTGAGCTTGGCTTTTTCAGCTTATTCTTCTCCGCCATCCTTTTAAGCGTATTCTCTTCACTCAACTCCCTGTCTTAACGTCCTTAGCTTAACCTCTCGAGTCTGTTCATTACAGTCTCTTGCTGTAGTCTATATTCATGTTATATGTGCACCCGTACCCCACGCATCGCATCTCATCAGTAATTTTTCTCATTTTACAACCTTCAACTAAGTATGCCTAAATATCAGCAAAGACGTACAAACGGTGCCTCCATTGAGGTTGCTGGAGTCCTTGGAGGAGGATCTGCAAAAGTCAACAAGAAAATCAGAGACATCGAGCGTTTGCTTAGGAAAGAAAAGCTTCCAGCTGATGTAAGAATAGAAAATGAAAGAGCATTAAAAGCATTAAAATTGGATTTAGAATCAACTCAAAATCAACATAAAACCAGAAAATTAGCAAAGAAATATCATATGGTTAGATTCTTTGAAAGAAAGAAGGCCATAAGAAAATTGAAACAAGCAAGGAAACAGCTAGAAGAAGTTACTAAAACTGAAGTTAAGAAAGATATTAAGAAAGTTCGTAAAGTAGTTAAACACTCTGAAATTGATGTGGGATACACCATTTTGTTCCCAAAGAGTGAAAAATATATTTCATTGTACCCAAATACAGAAGATCAAGATTTAAATGATCCAAATGTTAAAAAAGGTATATTACAAGTAGAAGAGAAGAGAAGAGAGTTTAGAAAATATGTTGAAGAATTAATAGATTCAGATAAACTTCCATTTTCATTGGAAGATGCTGTTAAAGGTGCCAATATCTCTGTTGATGAACGTAAATCTTCTACTTACAGTGAAGAAATTGATGCTCCTGAAAAAGTGGATCAAGCTCCTGAAGAAGACGACTTCTTTGAATAATTCATGTAAATTTATTTGTAAATTATATAAGTTGATGTTTAGATTCATATTTGATATCCATAGCATCGTTAATGCATAGAACTTTAACTAATCTTCCCTTTAAATCTCCTGGAATATCTAAATTACAAGAAACTATTCCTTTTTTACCAACTAGTTTTGGTGATGCTCTTTTGATAAGTAGAAGCTCATCGTCATCATGAAGAATAACAAACCATGACTCTCTTTGAGCTTTCGGGAAATGAGGACAGTGCATTCTGAATTCATTATTCAATGGGAAGTTGTCATGGCGTAAATCAACCGTAAGTTCATCAGAAACCTGTTGCCTAACACTGAAAGTTCCTGTAGGTAAATGTGATGTTATTCTCATAAACTCTTTACGAGCTTTTTCATTAGTGATCGCATGCTCCCGAACCTCTTCCTCGTGAACCTCATCGTATTGTAGATCGAGCTTTTCACTCAAACTCATAAGCTTAGAGTTACCCATTTTACCCAAACTTTTCAAGGAAATACTACTCTTTGATTTCTTTTGTAGTTCAAGGTGTGGTAAAGCCGTGACAGGGTCATCATCGTACCAGTATCTCTGTTTAATGCATTGCATTAGCTCAATAAAGGTCAAAACTGTTTTCAAGTATCCTAATTCTGAAGCAGCATCAATAAATGCTTGTAAAATACGTAATGTTTGATCAAGAACAGAAACAGTATCTTGAGCGTAATCAGCAATTGGAAGCTCAATTCTTGACATAAACGCTTGAATTAATAAATATGCCTTAACATGAGGATCCCAAATAAATTCACATTCTAAATCTTCTGCTGGGAATCTCATTGCTTGTGATAATTCCATATTTATCAATTCCTCACCGTGACGTGTAGCAAGTTCATCAAATTCAGCAGCTTCACAAAGCATTCTCAAACAGTCTCTGAAAGTGGATTCCTTGCTGATCTTCTTTACTAAGTTTCTCATGGTCTTGTGAGATAAGTAATAGTAAGAAGAAATATCAAGAAAAGGTGTTGCAATTAGTTTATCTTTACCTGATAAAGCCAAACACTTAGATTCTGTCAAATTCTCAACTGTTTGGTCAATTAAGTTTGCCAAATAACTTGAAATTCCAGCAGTGCTTAAATCTTCAATTCCGTAATATGTTGGATTGTTATGGGCCCGACGGTATAAGAAAGTCCAAGTAAGGAAATCCATAGCCTCTTGTCGAGTAGTAATAGTTCCAGCAGAAATTTCAGCTCCAATATGATTGTCTAATACTTTATGCAACGAAGATTCAACGGGGAATCCAACATTCAAGAAATGCTTATAGAAAACTTTTTTAGACTCTTTAGTGTAAACTATAGCTATACCGCTGGTATCGAAGGCAGGTCTTCCTGCTCTACCCATCATTTGAAGAATATCTGTTAAGTCCATATCTCTATATGCTTCAATTTTAGCATCAAAGAATTGGGTACCTTTAATGATGACTAAATGAGCAGGTAAGTTAACTCCCCAGGCTAAAGTAGATGTTGCAACTAAGATTTGAATCTTTCCTGCTTCAAAAAGCTTATGAGAAATTTGACGATCTGATTCAACCAACCCAGCATGGTGTAGACCAATCCCAAATTGCAAAGAGAGTTTCAAAGTATCATCCTTGACACCTTCGAGAATATCACTGAGTGCAAAGTCGTCCATATTAAGAAACCTTCTGGGATTAGATTCTGATCCACATAAGTGAATGAGATCAAGAGCAGTCAATCTTGTTTGACGACGAGAAGCCACGAATATTAAAACTGGTTTTGTAGGTGAATGTTGTTTTATTGCCATAAAAGCTGGCTTATTCATAGTTTTCATAAGAGGACAAAATGCTAAATTATCAGGGAATCCATCAATGTACATTTGAAGTGGAACAGGACGAACAGACAGCGGGAAATTGAAAAGTCCTTCTTTGACACCTAACCATCCAGCCATGTCGATTGCATTTGAAACAGCTGTAGACATCCCAAGAAGACGAATGGGTTTTTTAGTTTGTGAAGAAATATAATTCATACGACTAACAATCATTTCCAAAATAGGACCTCTATCACTTGCTAAAAGATGAATTTCATCCATTATAACCAAAGATACTTGTTGAACAAATTTTCTTGTTTGCCAATTACGAGATATACCATCAAATTTTTCAGGGGTTGTAATAATTATATCGGCTTCTCTCACTTCTTTGGCCTCAGGAAGAGAATCACCCGTAAGTTCTACAAGTTTGTATTTGGTATTCTTACAAATTCTTTGTCTCCAATCATCAACTCTTTCTCTGACCAACGCTTTCATGGGAGCAATATATACCACTTTAGATCCAGGAAATTCTTTGAATGCATGCCATATAGCTAATTCAGCAACAACAGTTTTACCTGAACCAGTAGGTGACCCCACGAAAACACTCGAGTTGGTGTTATAAAGAGAATGGAATGTCATGGTTTGCATTGGATTAAAGTATGCAAATTTAGACGAGTAAACTCTTTCGATTTCTGGATTATGAAGAGCACTGACAGGTAAAGGCTGTAATCTGAGCAAGTTGGTTCTTATAGTATCATTAGTAGGTCTAATGAGGTGTTGAAATGATATGGTATGAAGAGATTCAGCTCCGATCCATGAATCACTGACTGTTTTTATGACAATCTGAGGAGGAAGAGGATCAGAAAGAGGAATCATGAAATCTAATTCATGTGGAGTTCTCATTTGTTTCTTATTCAATATGAATTTTTCAACATGTAATATAGTCGAATTATCAGATTCTTCAACTGTAACCCAAAAGAATTGAGCATTACCGTGATACTTTTCATCCCAAACAAAATCGGGGTCTAAATTAACATGTATTCTCATAACATTGGTTGTGATAGGAAATGCTTCTGCTTCAATTTCAAGATGAGGAAATCTTCCAAGTAACTTGTAGATAACAGATCCTATTCTTGAATTATGAACCATATCTCCCAATTCACCAGCATCCATATCTCTCAATGTATCCATTGAAGGATTTTTACTTCTGATATTTCGAAGAACAGCTTCTGGAAGCTCAAATTGAGCTAGAGGATGATCAAAAGCCCAGAGTCGTTTATCAATAGACTTACAAAGAGAAAGCATGATATTCAGGAAAATCCCCCATCTTCTGTTAATACCGATAAGGAACAATGCCCTACATATTCTTGCAGAATTCTGAGCTACGTAATTGCAGTCAGAAATCAAAGATGAATCATTTATTTTTGATTGTGAAATGAAAGCTTGAAGTAAGATGTTAGTCTTTCCTTGAGGTGATTCTACATCTCCAGCAATCTGACAAGGGATTTCTGAATCAAGTAATGTTTTTAATTCCTTAGCTTCTTCCTCTCTGAATTTTATACTGTCAAATTCTGTACTCATACTGATCATGGAAAGAACATCTGCCTCTGTTGCTCGAGCATTCAACATCTGATTGAATATCTCAACAGAATTATTCAAAAGGTAAAAGTCTGAAGCAATTCTACCTAAATCTTTTGCGGTAAATGCTCCTGATTGTTCATCGAAAACAATCATTTGAAGACTATGAAGTCTTCTTGCTGCAGCGACTATCATATCTTGACGTTTGTTATTTAAAAGTGGATCTTCTTGTAACTCCCGCCAGTCAATTCCATAAGCAAATGGATTTTGTTTCATCCTAACCATCATATAAGTATAACCGAGCCATTGAATACCTTCATCAATATTGGTAACAGTTCCTAGAGAAATTTCAGCATTAAGATTATCAATCAATTTATCACTTAGTCTCGATTCAATAGGATGTTGCTGTGTTATTAACGAAACATAATGGTCGAGTCTATCACTTGATGTCACTAAAACACCAGTACCGAATGATTCAAATTGAGGTCTACCAGCACGACCAAAGATTTGAATAACATCAGAAATACCTAAATCAACAAATCCACCTTGTTTAGCATCATAAACTTGAGTTCCTTTTACGATGACTACAGCAGCAGGTAAATTAACACCCCACGCAAGTGTAGCTGTACAGCAAAGTACTTTTATAGCACCACTCAAAAACATCTTTTCAGTTAAATTACGATCAGAACGAAGCATACCGGCATGATGTACACCAAATCCATGTTGGAAAAGTTCTTTCATATCTTTGTTTCTATTTTTTTGACCCATTTCTCGTTTGAATTTGTCATATTGATCACTATCAGAAGAGTCAAAGTAGTCAGATTCCAGAAATTGTTGTGCCATAGATATAAACGTTCTGGCTGTTTTGACAGTATCTTTTCTCGAATGAACAAATACCATTACCTGGAGTCCTTGACTTATATTTTTCACAAGCTTTTCATACGATATTTTATCGATATTTTCTCTTGCTAATTTTGATCCTGCTTTACCTCTCACACCAAGTAATTCCTGTTTCAAAGGACATGGACGGAATGACTGATCAAAGTAAAACATTCCAATTTGTCTATTGACTCCGAGGAAGTCAGCCACATCCATATAATTAGGTAATGTTGCAGAAAGACCAACAACTCGAATCATCAGTTGAGAGCTTTCAACCTGACGAAGAGTACGAGCTACTAAAGTTTCAATGACTGAACCTCTATCTTCATGCAAAAGATGTACTTCATCTATGATAAGTAATTTGACTTTAGGAACAAGATCTGAGTCTCCATTCAGCTTTCTAGTAACAACATCCCATTTTTCAGGAGTTGTCACAATTACCTGGGTATTCATTATTTCCAGACGAGTTAATTGCATATCACCAGTTAATTCTCTCACATTTATCCCAAGCCATTTAAGTTTCTTTGAGTATTTATCTACGATTTCGGCTGCTAATGCTTTAAGAGGAGCAATATAAACGATTTTAAACTCATCATAGTCAATTTGCACAGAGACATTTTCTCCATCACCGTCATCAGATACCAGTTCGGTGACAAACTGATTTATAGTATGCAAAATGGTTAATAAAGCTACGTCTGTTTTACCAGCACCTGTAGGAGCACAAACAAGCATATTTTCATTAGTATTATAGGCAACAGGGTATACTAAACTTTGCATTTTATTTAATGTTTCATAATTGAAAGTTCCCTGACATAAAAAGTCCAATTCAGAAATCTTCACCAATTTTTCGTCAGATATCCATTTATTATTTTGATTTTCAGGGTACGGTATCACAATCTCTTCGTGGGTAGCATAACTGTCTCTGGTAGTTCCCTGAGGAAGAGAGAATTTTTTCCCTGTTATCGATACCATATTGCCAATATCTGGTTTCTTGAAGACATGCGGATACTGCTGGCCCAGCTTTATGGTTTTAAGAGGCTGGTTTTTAGCCTTTTGCTGATTATCGAGAAGAAGTTGTACCCTTTCCTCGGCCGTTAAAAATTTAGGTTCATCTGAATTGTCATGCAGTTGAAAGCTGTTGATGAGCGCCAGCTTATTCTGAATAATCTTGGAGATCAAATTAAGCTGTTCAAACCCAAGAAAGTCAAATAGTGACAGTTGAAGCTCTTCATCATTGGAATCAAGAAATCCATAAATCATATCCAAAAGCTCGTCTGGATCCTGACCTCGGGCCGTAGAAATGGCTCTCAACAGACCTTTGATCTCGTCAGAAGCCTTCGATGCTCTAAGTGAGTCGTCGGTGGCTTTACTCAAAATATCGGTTGATATAGAAGAGAATTTTGATAGGATAGAATCTATAGGTGTAATTTTCACTTTTTCATTATCAAGTTTAGGGATTTTTTCACTTGGAAAACTAGGTAGTTCAGACAATGCCTCCATCAATGGGGCCATGGCCTGCATGTACGACTTGGTAGACGACACGGTGTACGACGCCATAGTTAGTTATATCTTGTAGTAGTAGTAGCTTGACTGATAACTATGAGTAATATCATGAGTGAGGCAAGCACGACTAGTCAAAATCATTAAATTGATTTTATGAAGAATTTACTAAATACTAGTGAATAATACATGATAAAGCTCGGATGAGATGCCTAGTTACGAATACTCTTCCTTGAAGTGAATTTAGCAAGCTTATGTATCAACATTCGCCGATGGTTTCTGCTTGAGAGGCACTATCAATAGCAAGATGGATCTAGGCTGGACAAATCTTTTGAGCTAAACAAAAACTGGTCTCCATCACTCTTCTAACTCTCTTAGCTTCCTTTCGAGCATATTGTAAGACTTTCTATCTCTAGCCGTCAGTGTTTTCTAAATCATGAATTTTATTTGCAACCAAAAATCGTATGTGTCACGTGCCGGTCCTTTTTTTTTAATTTTTCAGATTTCTCGATGAGATGAGGTAAATTATTTAGCATACTTTTCATACCATGGCTAAGAGAGAACGCAAAGATAAGAAGAGAGTTAACGAAGAAGAACCCGTTGAAGATAACAGTGAGCTTGTTCAAGAATTGGACGATGATTTTGAAGAAGTTGCCGAACTTTTAGGAGAAAATGTAAAGGATCCAGAAACTAAATCTAAATCAAAGAAATCTGTACCAGAACCTAAGATTGAACAAACACTTAAAACTCAAGAAGATGATGATATTGCCAATGATAAATTCGAAGAAGCAGGGTTGTCTGAACCAACCCTTAAAGCTATTAATGATATGGGATTTAAGACTATGACTAAAGTTCAAGCTAAAACTATTCCTCCATTATTAGCTGGTAGAGACGTATTAGGTGCCGCTAAGACAGGATCAGGTAAAACTCTTGCATTTTTAATTCCAGCTATTGAATTATTATATTCATTAAAATTTAAACCAAGAAATGGTACTGGTGTAATTATTGTATCACCAACTAGAGAATTAGCATTACAAATTTTTGGAGTTGCCAGAGAATTAATGTCACATCATACTCAAACTTTTGGTATTGTCATAGGAGGTGCTAATAGAAGACAAGAAGCAGAAAAATTAATGAAAGGTGTTAATTTATTAATTGCAACACCTGGTAGATTACTTGATCATTTACAAAATACTCAAGGTTTTATTTTCAGAAATTTAAAAGCTCTTGTTATTGATGAAGCTGATAGAATTTTAGAAATTGGTTTTGAAGAAGAAATGAAACAAATTATCAAAATTTTACCAAATGAAGATAGACAATCAATGTTATTTTCAGCTACTCAAACTACTAAAGTTGAAGATTTAGCTCGTATGTCATTAAGACCAGGACCTTTATATATTAATGTTGTTCCAGAATCTGAAGTTTCAACTGCTGATGGATTAGAACAAGGATATGTTGTTTGTGAAAGTGATCAAAGATTTTTATTATTATTTTCATTTTTAAAGAGAAATCAAAAGAAAAAAATAATTGTTTTCCTTTCATCATGTAATTGTGTTAAATATTTTGGAGAATTATTAAATTATATTGATTTACCAGTTTTAGATTTACATGGAAAACAAAAGCAACAAAAAAGAACTAATACCTTCTTTGAATTTTGTAATGCAAAGCAAGGAATTTTAATTTGTACAGATGTTGCAGCAAGAGGTTTAGATATTCCATCAGTCGATTGGATTATTCAATTTGATCCACCAGATGATCCAAGAGATTATATTCATAGAGTTGGTAGAACTGCTAGAGGTACTTCAGGTAAAGGTAAATCACTTATGTTTTTAACTCCTAGTGAATTAGGATTTTTAAGATATTTAAAAGCTGCAAATGTTCCATTAAATGAATATGAATTCCCAACTAATAAGATTGCTAATGTGCAAAGTCAACTTACGAAATTAATTAAAAGTAATTTTTGGTTACATACATCTGCAAAAGATGGTTATAGATCTTATTTACAAGCTTATGCTTCACATCATCTTAAAACTGTTTATCAAATTGATAAACTTGACTTAGTTAAAGTTGCCAAATCTTTCGGATTCGACGTTCCTCCAAAAGTAAATATAACTATTGGTGCTAGCGGAAAATCAATAGAAAAGAAGCATAAGAAACAAAAAAGATCTTAAGTATGTACCATTAGACTAGTTGTATAGTACAAGTAGAAATTAGCACAAATAAATTATAAGTAAGAGTTGTAAACATCCTTTTTAGTCAGTGGTTTTGAACATGTCCCTGAATGACCTCATCAATAGATGGTATTTCTGCCTACGACTACGGCTGGGAATAGAGACTGAGATTTAAATAATTTGGTGTATTTTTCTATATAATTTTTTCACGCATCTCGTTAAATCAGTTACTTCACTATGAAGGTACTAAAAGAAAGAGATCAATTTCTTTCGAATTATGAGGTGTTAGACCATCTTAATGATATCAAGAAAACATTTCATTGGACATTCAGTCCCGAAGATGAAAAAGATGGTAAAAATTCAAGAAATAAAAAAAGATATACCGCTTGTGGTCTTGATCTTGAAGTCATCACCAGAGATGTTACTTCATACTTACAGAAAACTCCATCGGCTGAAATCCTGTCAGCTGACAAGTTTACTGACATCATGCGTCACTTAAATGCTTTGGATCTTTTAAAAGTTGAAAAACTTCAAATTGTTAATTCTCTTCCTCGTTCAATGGTTCATTTATATGCGTTGGTTGAAGAATGTGACCTGCGTTTCACAGAAGACCAGTGTGAAGAAATAATTTCAAAAATAGATACTCTCTTCCCGTTACCGGAAGTTGAAGAACAGGAAATCGACGAATAATGTAATATATGTACTAATAGATATCAATATAATTTGAATGTAGCTAGATATCTCAACTATCACATAATTACTTATATTAGACTTGATAGAGAAGGTTTAGTGAGTTTTTATTTCGAAATTTACCTTTGAAAGAGTGCCAAAATGTGGTACTATCTATAAGTTTCTGATCTATGTGAATTTCTATTTACTCTAAATACCCATTCCCAAATCCATTTCGTCATTAGTATCCTGCTTTGGAGGTGGTGGAGCTATAGCGTTGTAATTATACCATTGGTCTCTGAGATTCCCAACAAACTCACTGACATCAGATAATAAACCTGTTGGTCCTACTGCAAATATGGAGTCTGAATTATCATTAGAATTGATCCAAGCATGATCATGAGTTTCTGGCTTTTTCTTCTCTGTTTCTTTATCTATTTCCTCATTTTGCATATGAATCACATCTTTAGAAAGTAATCCAGATAAATCAATTTGATCATCCAAAGAATCATTGGGAAGTGTAGGTATAACTGTTGTTGATTCCACTGGTTCTTCTACTTCAAAATGATTCAGTACAATATGCTCAATTACTGGCCAGCCGTAAGCATTAGAAAACCTTCTTCTTACAATGATATTATTGTGGGCATCAGGTTTCAATCTTACTAAAACTTTCCTCCATGTCATGTTCTTATGGAATTCTCTTGCAATTTCTTCTTCAAGGGGTTCTGTATCTCTAGTATACTCCATTGAGTTTAATAAACGCTTCTTTAGATCAACCTTCTCATTATCATCATGCTCCGGAGTCTTGGGTAAATCCTTTTCACTATAAACTTTATCGTGAACAATGACATTCTCCCGACTTTCTGGGTCGGTAATGAATTTCATAGAAGGTAATGGAGGAAGGATCAAAGAAGACGCAGTTTCAAATACACCAACTTTTGGAAGGTCATCATACGTTCTCATGGAGTTAGATTCTTCTTCGATAGAAGATCCTGTTTGATATCTAGTATATTGAGATTCTGATTGCTTCCTTTGCTTTTGAGGCATGAAATATGATACCATTGCTTGAACTGACTGTCTAAGCGCAGAAGTATCTTCTTCGTTTGATTGAGGAATCTTTTTTGATTTACCTGGATCATTTTTTACATCTTCAACTTCATTTGAACTCATGATTTGTGATAATCCTTTATAATCTAAAAATAATAATGCAGATGTTCTTAAAGGTACAATCCCATCATTAACCACGTTTGCATAAACCGTTCGTCTTTTAAATCTTTTAAGAACAATATGAGCAGGACCAGTGGGTAAAAGTAATAGAAGTGGTTTAGAATTATTTTCAAGAAAATTAAGTCCTAAATCCTGACCTGTTTTTCCAACCATACCTGCCAGAAGTGCAAGCTTTATATAGATCGGATTGTCGTTAACTACTCCTAGCAAAGGAGATGCAATTGCAATGAAGTTAACGGGGGTGATTTTTTCGAAAAACCAAGGATAATTATTTTGTAAGTATGCAATTGCAAATGTCTGTACGAGGCCACCTAAAGAGTGGGCAATGAATGAAATTTTGTTGACACGTCCGTTCTTGAACAAATCATTTTGAGTCACGAGTTCAATGATATAATCAGCTACTCTACTACCCAAGTATTTGATTCCTCTTTCTGTTTTACAAAGATTACCAAAGAATCCTTTAACGACAATATTATCTTTAGCACCAACATTATCGATCTGTTCTTTGAGGTACAAAAGGTCAGCACTTACATTTGAATGTAGACCATGAGTAATTATTACCAAATGAATTCCTCGTGAAGTATCAGGTACTGGTAAATTCCATAAATCTAGTACATCCTGATTAGTTACTGAAAGTATAGTAGAAGACTCAAAGAGACCTAACATATCACTGTTTTCAACATTATTATCGGGATTTGAGGCATCATGAAGAATTTTTTTAGAAGTTCCCACTGTTATTTCAAAATCTATATCAATAGTATTATTAAATATTATTTGTGAAATCACATCTACTATCCAGCAATAGCTATCTTTAAAAGTATGACAAGAAAGTTCGGCATAAAATGATTGACCTGGAAGCACTTGAGGTTCAAACACTGGTTGGTCGGCAGTTATAAAACATTTTTCATTGTGATTATACTCTTGTGGTTTGCAATCGACATATAAAACATATGGACCAGCTATATAAGCAGCTCTTAATGCAATCAGTTCAGTATTCTTTATTTTTATCCATAAATTTTTAGGAGGTGAATTTTTGGGAGGTGAATATTTTATCTTAAACCTTTCAAGTTGACCAGCTTTAACTGATTTAATCTGTCTATATAGTAATTTATCTTCAATTCGTTGATTCATAATGTGCCATCATAAATAAGAGAGCATGTGATAGTCGCACAAATTGCTTGTAAAGAAAAGAAGTAGCAACGAGATATTTTACCATAATGACTGCGAACACAGAACCAAGTGTAGTGGAAAATTCAAGGCCATTGGATGGAGTAGTTCAAAGTGAAGATGATGGTGAAGGAGACCTTCATCCGCTTGAATTGACGGCGCATGCTGTTGTCAGTGGATCTCTTGATAATCTTCATGAAAATTTCGAACTGCTAAGTCAAAGTCAGTATGTGCTTCTAATGAGATTGAAACACATCGAGGATAAACTTGGGAAATTTCAGGCGGCATTTACCGGAGACCCTGTTGAAGATAAAGAGATTCAACTCATGGTGAATCGGATAACGGATATCAAGAAATCGCTTCTTGGATCACTAAAGACTCTTGGTAAAGTGCAGGAAAGAGTAGATAAATTAGAGAAGGTGGCGCTGACGTGAAAGTGTTGGTGGCTTACTGAATACACTTTTAATTGTGGCGGTCGGAGTCTGTAAGTGAGCCAAGAAGTGATTGTTTATTCGGGCGTTTCGATTGACTATGTGAACGTTTAGTGCCAACTCAATGATGGTTTGTAAACTACTGGTGCTGGTCAAATCTGGCTGTAACTACTGCATTAACTCAGCCTTTCATTCTAAAAAGATCTTCTCGTATGTCAATTCCATTTCCCAATGCCCATTTCCTACTCCCCACACTTCTCTACAAATCTCTATCGTCTACTATAGACCCTCCCCACGACCTGTCACCTGTCACCTGTTAACCACTGGTCGCTTAAATTTCAGCCTCTCCAGCCTCTTCTGCCTGATCTGCTGCCTGATCATTCATTTCCGTTCCTGGCCATTGTGTCGCCAATAAGGTTTTTCTTATCTGGAGAGCCCTTGTATACATGGCGCAAAGTACGTCATGTCTCGAGGCTCGGCTGCGCTCCTATTGTGTCTACATTTACGAATTATTTATGACCTGCATACGTCATAAGTTCATTAATTAATAGAGTAATAAATAAGTTCGATATTCCAAAGATATAGAGTAAAAATATCAAAATGACAAGTCCTACTATTCGAATATCCGTGGATTCCAGTAAAATCTACACACATGGCGATCTTGTCTCCGGTGCTGCTGAGGTTACAATTGAAGATCGCGCTGACTTAAAAGATATAGTTGTTAGTCTAAAAGGTATAGCACAGACTAGAAATTTCACCTATGGAGCTAATGGGTCACCGATTTACGAAACAAAATTTCATGAGCTATTTGAAAGTACCGTGAAAGTATTTCCTGAAAGTAACGTTCAAGCAGCTTTGAATTCTGATAAGTATACTTTAACTGAAGGTTCTTATACTTATCCATTCGAATTCAATTTCCCCGATGCAGATTTCACCATTGATTGTGTAAAGACCAAAAGATTCCTTCATCAAAGGAAATTTTTGAAGCCTGAAGCTGATCAAGATGTTCATCTACCTCCTTCTTTTCAGTGGTACGGTGCCGATGATTGTTATGCTATTGTGCATTATTTCGTTGAAGTTATTATACATAGAGCATCTATATTAAAATTAAAAGTTCAAAGTCGTCAAAATCTTGATTTTGTCCCTCATAACTCAAAGTTGCTTCTTCCAATGAGCCATTTGTGTAAGAAAGGTGATCTTTTCCCGAATAATGACGATACTTTAGAAAAAGTTAAGTTTAAAAAAGAAGCTTCCAAAGGTTTATTTTCAAAAATCGTTTCTGGTGGTGTGAAAATTCCTCTCAAATTTAACATCGACTATAAGCCAACAAACTCAATTGAGTCATTGGAGGGCCCTACGTGTCGGGTATTGAGAACTGAGTCTAATATTTCTAGTTCAATTGACCTATCGTTGATTAGCCTCTTCACTCATGAATCCATTCAAGAATTTTTGGGAATTGAAGCAAATAAAAAGGAACAAACAGAGCCTCCTTCAATTATTATCACCACTTTAACGGTAGTACTTGTACCCCGAATACATTTACGTGCTGCTGAAACACAGGTTGCGAAAGAACCAATCATTCTTGTTGCCAAAAAATTGGATCATCAAATTCAATTAAGCGATTTTGAAGAAATTGATTATGAAGATGATGAATTATTAGATAAAGTTTCAAGTAAACATCAAGTTCATGTTAAATCTAATAAGGGTTATAAATTTGAATTGTTCGAAGAATTATTTGATTGCCCTATTCCTGACTTGTGCCCTTCTTTCGTCTGCTGCAATATCAAACTACAATATACCCTCGAGATTACACTAGACGTAATGCTTTCGCCTGGAAATGTCACAGATAAGCTCAAGATTACATCACCGGTCCTTCTCATTAAAAATGATGATCCAGCACCACGCTATAATGAACTTTGTTAAAATACTACACGAATCACGAATTTCAATATATACTTGTAGACCATTCTCAAGACATTTACAAGATTAATATATAAATTACGAACTATAACTGTACACTTGTAGGGAATGGCACTCACTTGAGCACTACTAGGATTACGTAGTCAAATTGTATATTTATCTAGAAAAGTGGAAGGAGTCTGAATGGGTAACCCATACCCTTCATGCCAAAGATAGAAAGAAGTAAACTGTAAAATACTACAATGACGACACTTAGAATGATTACGGCAATGAAACTTACTTCGGGGCTTTTAAGAGTTGGAGCTCTTCTTACTAATAGAATAGTCAGAACTGCTAAAGCACCATAAATAAATGCCATAATTTGAGTTTCAACACCCAATTGCATTTGTTGACCTGGCATAAAGTATTCGATTTTTCCTGATCCATGATCTCTGACGAATGGTACACCTCTAATTTGATTGAACATATAACCAGAATTGAATAAGAATACAGTAATCATGGTAATTCCACACCATAAAATTCTTGAAGTAAAGACTGATAAAACTTGTGTAGAGTATTTTTTAAGTAAAATAGCAAGGACAAATGTAATTACTGCATTAGTGGCTATTCTTGAATAATCTGGTGGAACATAAAGATTAAATTTATAACCAATTGCTTGTTGTAAATAAGAAGCAAGTAATTCACGATGAACACCTTGGAAAAATGGATATTCATTATATTCTTTAATAAATTCATTAGGTTTATTATTTGAAGTTGGAGGGAAATGGAATACTTTTGGAATATTGTTAAGTTGGAAAAGAGAAAATAAATTCTTATTCTCTAAAAATTCAGAATATAAGAAATATACATTTTTTGAATTAATCTCTTCATCTTCTTCTTCTGATAATTCAGCTAATATATTTTCAGGATGATCTTGAAACCATGAATTGGCAACAATTTCAAAATCGGGTTTGAAATCATTACATAAAACACAATTTATTTGTGGTGATCCTGATGATAACATAAGTACTAAATGATAATCTTTTGCACCATTAAGAATCTGGGGATAGTTTTCATCATTAATTCTGATGATATTTCCTTGACTCTTCACGATGTTCATCAATTGGTCATTTGTGAGGGCCGCCAACGCGACCTGCACTGCCATAAACAAGGCAAATATGTTAATTGAAAATTTCATGGAGAAGTATTGATTTAGTAAAATCGAGTTTTTCATAGCTAACACGTAATTCATGGTGAGCACCCGTACACCACATTTTTGACAGCATATTTAATAACTTATAAAACTTACCGAATAATACGCCTTTGAAGTGGTTGGGCAAGACTCTCGAACGCCTGCAAGGTTGATCTTAGTATAATCTCTGTATCAAAGGTTTCGAAAAAGATAAATTAAAAAAAAAAAGAAAATTCCGATACCGGGAGTCGAACCCGGGTCTGCTCGGTGAAAGCGAACCGTGCTAGCCGTTACACTATATCGGATATTTGTTAAGTTTCGAGCCAGGTGCTTTTATACACTGACAGTAAGTAATTTGACACAAGACCTACATCTTAAGCTTTAGCAGGACATACTTAGCAAGTTATTATCGTCTATTTGTTTAAAATGTGTTATATACAGAGCTATAATGGAAATCGTATTTACAGTTCTAAAGAGAATTCACGACCAGACCCAGCGTTCACCACAGCGTAACCGGCACCCGCTTCAAACCTCTCTATGAGCAAAATGTATCTACCAGCTCGAGGCAGCTGATATTGGACAAATATCCCATAAATAGAATCATTCCATTCCTTGTTGATAACTACTGGCTGTTGTGTGGTGGCATCAAAAACAGATGCTCTTGTAGCTGGTCTGTAGTCTGACATGGACAAGTTCAGATAGGTCTCAGTACCGGAGAATAAGACTTGAAATTTGAAATCTGTTTCGAATGCTTCTGTTGTAAAATTAAGTAATATTCTATTTGAGTTATTCCAAGATATAGTTGTCGAGTGTATAAATAGACCTAGTGAGTTACTAAGTTGGGATAGACTGATATCTTCCGCGAGACAATCGGCATATGTAGTGAGTGTGAAATTATCATCCTTCTTTGTATAAGAAGATATTATTAGCTTATAAATTCCCGCAGCAAGTTCTAGTTTATGAAAATGGGATCCTGGTGTGTAATTATCATCGAATGCAACCTTTGACTTGTCGAAACTCTTCCAAGTGTCTCCCTTTTTTGCCGAATATGCCAAATGGAACGTTATTTCATTCTCTTTGGAATCCGCATATAATGCTATGATGATGCTACAGCGTTTCTTGATAGTTAGTTCAAATTGAGGATTGTTAATAAATGTTGATAATGACCAGTCACCGCCATTATCTTGGCCTCTCCATGGCCCTTTTAATACTGGTAAGGTATAGTTATACGGAGCTCGCGCCCTAACGAGCGAGAACGATGAGGAGATGTTGTGGTAAATCGACAATGTAAATTTTGCAAATTGACTGCCATGAATCACAATAGTATATGCTGAATGTGCATCTAACACAAGTTTTAACAATGACAAGCGAGATCCACTAGAATTAGATTCTGCAAAAAGCAGGTATTGATAAGGAAGAAGGATTTTGTCACCTTGAGTCTTAAAACACTGAATCGAGAACGTATGTTCACACGGAAGGTGTTGCTCGAGTACAAGCCAGACACTATGAGACGACAGTGTCGAATTCTTCAAGTAATATTGTGGCTTCTTGTGCCACTGGTGAGATTCTGGTTCAACTTTACCAATTACAAATGAAATTGGCTGCGAAAACATAAACCAGAATTTAGGGTCCCAATTAATGTAGAGATAGCTGAGAAATGAAGTATTGAACAGGTCAAGGCTCACAAGACGATTATCTCCTGGTTTGGACCAGGGGTTTTTGAGTACCACCATGTTATTCTGCTCATCAAAAGAGTCAATAACATAGTCGTGATATGAAACAAGTCCAAGACGGTTGGAAAGATCGGTGCTTAATTCGCCGGTACCTGCACCCAATGATATATGACCTTTACTACGAAGGCGCCACAATTGGGCAAAATCAGACGGAAACTTACCATCTAATCTTCGAATCTCAGGAACCCAGCCCGAAAGCATATACACGTCAGTAGCCATATTCGACCCAGCAAACGAATAGTCGGCATCAATGGAGCGAAGAAATGCTTTTTCCACGAGCGCGGGCCATACTATCGTTGGGTCGGGAGACGAAATCGTGAGGCGACGGTGATGGTGCGGTGCGAGAGCTTGTGGGACCATTGGGTCGACAGGGACCACGCGGCGGCATCCATTGAACCATAATGCTACTGCATAAGCCCGAGCTTCTTTATGGGGTCCAATTGCCCCATAAAGAGTGTTGGAATGACCACAGGCCGCAAGCGAGAGCCATGCCGATACAAATGAGCAATCAGCAAGCAAATCCTGGTAGAGAGAATCTAATCCAGAACCTGACCATGCTGCCGGTGCCAATGGCGCCAAGCGCGCGAATTGGACCGGTATGGGGGTAGCAGGTGCCTCGATGGGCCCACAATCTTCCGCCCATTGTGCTGCCAAATGGGTCAGCGAAATGGGTCCCACCGAGGACTTGTCAAATACCGGTTCCATTGGTGGGAAAATGCTAGAACCCACTACAGAGCTTAGCCAGAGCACCGATTCGGAAGGCAGTAAAACACCTTGAGCATCATGAAGTCTAAGAAGCGCTCGTGATAGGGTGGTATTGCTATCGGTCAAATCAGAACTGGAATTAGAACTAATATCGGAGTCGTTCAAGCGTCGAATAGCTGTTAAGCATAAGTCACGAGCTTGTTGAGACCTCCCTTTCGCCGCTTCGAGGTGGGCATCAACTGCAAGGCTGATAGATGCAGCTCCCATTTGAACAGAGCCGGATGAAAGGTAACTGTGGAGGTAAGAGTGGATGAAAGCTGAACCGCAATTAAGAGATAGATCTCAATTGAAACACTTTTAAGACCTGGTTCCAACAGTTACTACTTATATACTTCGGCAGCAGATTTGATAGTAGATGAAGAGTTGCAGTTGTGTATGCAGTTTTTATATTGCTCTATTGTATGAGACTTGTAGATCAAAAAGCGATGCGAATATCAACTACATGCCCAGACCTTCCCAGCGAGTTACTCGGTCCCAAGCAAAATCGAGCGCCAAAACTTCTGGCTCAGATGCTGTTGAAATCAGCATGGTCAAGAATCGTCAAAATGTGCTGAACAGCGATGTAGAGTCACGGAATTTTAATGTCCAAGACTTAAACCTACAAAATTCACTAAATCTTGAGTCTGTGAACTACATCAATACCAAATCAAGTACAATTCCAATAAAGAAGTCAATCCCGACACATGCACCTGTTAAGAATCCTCTTCTTTTCATTTACATTTTCCTTTTTCGACTCGCCAACTCATTCGCTATCATCACATTCTTCCAGCCCGATGAATACTTTCAGTGCCTCGAAGTTGCCCATAATTACGTATTCGGATACGGTATCGTCACCTGGGAGTGGAGCCAGCATCTACGCCTGGCCATTCATCCGTTGATATACGCTGGTGGCTACTCGTTGGCCCTTTTATTTCCCCGGTATGAGTCAGCCATAGTGACTTACTCTCCCAAAGTGATTGGTGCCATAGTTGCAGCAGTAGCTGAAACTTCTCTATATACGTTTGCTCGTAATTATACTGGATCGGAGAAAGTCTCGTTAGCAGCTTTGATCTTGTCATTGTTAAATCCCTTCAACTTCTACATTATTACTAGGTCTTTCTCTAATACCTTTGAAATGGCCCTAAGCACAGTGGCATTAGCGTGGTGGCCGTTTTCTCATTCAAAATTAGAACACAGATCTATATTTGTGGCCTGCTTCTTTGCATTCGTATCTATAATAGTTCGACCAACGAATTCCGTGCTTTGGATAGTCCTCGGAGGATATTACTTGGTACAACGAGGATTCAACGTCAGTACCGTCAAGCTCGTGACGCTCCTTGTGGTTGAAGCGGTGGTGGTTGTGTGTGCAGCGGTATTACTAGATCGCTGCTTCTACGGTCAGTGGACCTTTGCCATGTACAATTTTTTCCATTTCAATTGGGTGCAAAATCTCTCACTTTTCTACGGCTCCTCACCATGGCATTTCTACATTTTCCAAGCAGTGCCGATCCTTTTGATGACATATCTTCCGTTGGTTTTAATCGGTGCAATAAGCGAAACCAATCAAGAACTCGCGGTAGTCGCGTCAGTGGTGGTGGCAGCATTTTCTCTAGTGGGGCACAAAGAGTTCAGATTTATCTATCCTTTGCAGCCAATATTCATGTTGTTGGCTGGGCACCCAGTAGCGGCAGCATTACGAAAGCGCTGGTTTCTTTGGGTAGCCATAGCCGTAGTGGGTATTAATGTGGGAATATCGTACTTTTTTGTTAGAGTGCATGAACGTGGAGCCATTGATGTTGTAGATCAACTCCGAATGGACCCTGAAGTTACGTCCGTTGCGATACTTATGCCCTGTCACTCGACTCCGTGGCAAAGTCACCTACATCGCCCAATACCCGCATGGTTTCTCTCGTGTGAACCACCTCTTGAGGTAGACCTTGATGGGTACCTCGACGAGAGTGATCAGTTTTATATCAACCCCGAGGCATTTTTGGACGCCGGTCGAGTTCCCTCCGCACTGCGTCTTGTCATTTTCGAATCGCTTGCACCATTAATTGAATCACATCCTCAATTTGCTGACTACTACAAGTGCAGCCAATTTTTCAACAGCTACTTTCACTGGGACTCTCGTAGAAATGGTGATATTATGGTTTACTGTAAAAACTCACATAATTAGATAATTAATAAATCCAACGTTTTCACTCCCATACTAGCTTTGGGCTGCTAATTTTGCATATCTCCTCTATGTCAGGTGCTGATTTACTGCCTCAGCTGCTAAATCACCTGAGTTATGCGAAGAATAAAAAAACAGCTGATGGGGTACCCCCAATCAGGAAATTCGCCTATCAGGAAAAAGGCCGCATTACTTACTACATCACCTGGTGCAAAATGCTTCGATTTAACGTTATGGGTATATAAGAAAGTAAAATAGGAGGGGATGTAAATTCATATCATCATTATTAATAATAATATACAATGTCAATACCAAAAACTCAAAAAGCTGTTGTCTTCGAAACAAATGGAGGCCCTCTTGTATACAAAGAAATTCTTGTTCCTACTCCTAAAGACAATGAACTTTTAATCAATGTTAAATACTCAGGAGTATGTCATACTGATTTACATGCCTGGAAAGGTGACTGGCCCTTAGCAACAAAGTTACCTTTAGTTGGTGGTCATGAAGGTGCCGGTGTCGTTGTTGGCATGGGTAAGAATGTTAAAGGATGGAAACTTGGTGATTATGCTGGTATTAAGTGGTTGAATGGATCTTGTTTGTCTTGTGAATTTTGTCAACAATCGAATGAATCTAATTGCCCTGAAGCTGATTTATCCGGTTATACTCATGATGGTTCTTTCCAACAATATGCAACTGCCGATGCAATTCAAGCTGCTAAAATTCCTCAAGGGACTGATTTAGCTCAAGTTGCTCCAGTATTATGTGCTGGTATCACTGTTTATAAAGCTTTGAAAACTGCTAACTTAGAAGCCGGACAATGGGTTTGTATTTCTGGTGCTGGTGGTGGTTTAGGTTCTTTGGCTATTCAATACGCTAATGCCATGGGTTACAGAGTCGTTGCAATTGATGGAGGTGAAGAAAAAGAAGAATTTTGTAAATCTTTAGGTGCTGAAGCATTTATTGATTTTACTAAAACAAAAGATATTGTGGCTGATGTTAAAGCAGCTACTAATGGTGGACCACATGGTGCAATTAATGTTTCAGTATCTGAAAAGGCAATTGCTCAATCTGTTGATTATATCAGGTCAACCGGTACTGTTGTTTTAGTTGGTTTACCAGCTGGTGCTAAGGTTGTTGCTCCTGTTTTTGATGCAGTTGTAAAATCCGTTAGTATCAGAGGTTCTTATGTTGGTAACAGAGCTGATTCTGCCGAAGCCATTGATTTCTTTGCTAGAGGCTTGATTAAATGTCCAATTAAAGTTGTTGGATTATCTTCATTACCTGAAGTATATGAATTAATGGAACAAGGTAAAATTGTTGGTAGATATGTTGTTGATACCACTTATTAGACGAGATATGTAAATGAATTAAGACTAATTAAACGATTGTTAAGCATTGATTTATGTAATTTACAGGGTATATTCTATATAGGTGTCGTAATACGAAGTACTGATTGGTGAACTGAAGATAGTTTATGGAGGATAGAAGCCTACGAAGAAGACAGTGAATGAGACAAGCTTTGTCGTAAAGGAAGTTGGCATGAAGCTGCTATTTTTGAAGCTGCGGTACTCTTTCATTACCCATTGCTTTGTTCTAATTTTGCCCTCTCCATCAATTCATTGACTTCATTCAATTTCTCGGCATCGTCTTTCATTTTCTTCATCCACCGGTCGACCAACAGGTTATTTTCCTCTGTGAGTCTATCATTCTCCTTGGTAAGTTTGTCGATTTTTTCATTAAGTACATTCATCAGTATCTGATTAATAAGGTTGTCATCATTTATTATCTCAATTGATTTATTCTTTTCTGCTAATTCAAGATTTAAGTGATCGACCTTAGAAGTCAAACTCTTGACCTTCAGCTCGAGCTGGGTGTTGGTCTTCGCTAATATTTTCCTGTTCCCATCAAGTTTTTCGATAGTACCGGCAGCTTCGTTTAGTTTCGAAATCAATCGGTCAATTTCTTGAGCTTGCTTGGTGTCACTACCTGAGCTTTTAACTTGAGCAATCTGGGAAAATGCTCGATAGTATGGGGAATTTTGCTGTTCTATAGCATCTCTCACGTCAAACTGATGTAGTAGTTCTTCCCACATGATCATATGACTAGAATACGTGTAGTTTTATGCAATATTGTATGAAATATGTGTAGTTCTTTACTATGAACTTAATTGGTAATCTTGATTGATATAAGTCTGTGAGCAATTAGTTCTTATTGAGAATAAAAATGTCCTTGAATCTCTTTGAATTTTTATAAATAATGTAATTTTTTGTAATTAGTGTAAATATCTGTAAAATTGTCGTATTTCGTACTTTTTGTACTTATCTTATCTTCGCATCTACACTTTTCAACTTTTCAGCTTTTCACCATGAACTCACTGCAGTCACCGGACCCGGCAACATCCGACGGCGAGTCTCGTGAAGGTCATCGACCTCTGCAATCATTTATTTCACCTCTAGCGTGGTCGTTACGGCGTTTTAGTAATCAACAACCTGATTCAGAATCAGTAGACGACAGCAACTCAACATCAAATATTGCCAACGGTCCTGAAGTTTCAACTAATATCGCCAATGGTACCGTGACCACCGCCGCGGCTACTACCGGGGAAACCATTTCTGACAAGGCCACATCTACTTGGTGGACTTGGTCTAACGCCACAGAACTTGAACCCCAATCTCAATCACATAATAAAGATATTGATCAAGCACCAGGCATTGACTGGTGGACCCCGTATAAGAAACTCACAGAGGCAGTCGGTGTATCCAATGAACCTAATGAAACCACGCCTCTAGTTGAAAACTCTCAACTGCTGTGGTGGTGGCCATGGAGCTTTAGTCCTGAAGACGACGATATCGAGCAAGGCGATTACGATATTAGAAATGCTGAATTATTCAAATCTGCTAAGTTAGCCATTGAATCTGCCCGCGACTCGTCTCATTACGCCATTAAGAGTTCTGTTCTGCTGCCTGATTTTGAATTGGCAGTTTGTGGTACAGAAACTGAATCTTTCCCTGTAAAATACAAAACTAAGAAAAGGCCCATTACCCCAAACGAATTACAGGAAAATACCATCTTGCAAAGTCACAAGACATTAGAGGAAACGAGAGATGTTGCTAGACTCGATTCTAGGGCCTCTCTGCCGCCAAAGGATGCGATACCTGCTGCGGGACCTACAGTTGGAATTACAAATGTGAAAAAATCTTCGTCTATACCAAACAACTTATCAAAACCCATAAATGCATCAAAGCCAAACACATCATCTAATTCATCGGTTAAGTCACTCAATAAAGTTCACAAACAATCTATTGTACCTCGGTTCCATGAAAACTATAGAACAATCACTCTCAAGACTAAATTAAGACTTTTAGGTGAACATCTTATATACTCTCAAAATTCTTCTGAAAAGCACTTGTATCGTCTCAGTGATGATAAGATTTTACAAGTTAAACAGAGTAAAATCAAAAGAGTCACAATCATTGCCATTCATGGATTTCTTCCTATAAAAATGGTAAAGTCACTTATTGGTCAAAGTACTCGTAATTCAATGAGTTATGTTGATACAGCGGTCGCTAGCATTCAAGAATGGTTTGAGGATGAAACTGTTGATATCCAATCTATTGCTTTAGAAGGAGAAGGTAAAATAGCCAATAGAGTGTCACATCTTTTTAAATTATTAGATAATTGGAGAGATACAATCAATCAATCAGATTTTATTTTTTTTGTATCCCAATCACAAGGAACTCCAATAGCAATTCATTTACTTGCAAGGCTTTTAAAGTCTCTGCAATATTCAATTAACTACAAAAAAATTGGATTTTTAAGCATGTCAGGATTATTTTCTGGACCATTTATGGGTTTAGATTCAAAATTAGTAATAAGAGCTTTCACAGCCTACGAAAATGAAATCATTAATGAAATATTTGAATTACAAAAACCAACTTCAGAACAAAGTATAAAGCTTGCTGATAGTTTAAAAATATTAGTCAAGTCAAATGTCAAGATAACAGTTGCAGGTTCAGTTACTGATCAATTTGTTCCACTATCTTCATCATTAGCATGTAATTTCCATCATGCTAATATTTTCCGGTGTATTCACGCCGATAGTTCAATACCTTCATTTATTGTAAATCTTTTCAATATTGCATTAACAATGAAAAATTTAGGATATTCTGATCATAGCATTATACGAGATCTTAGTGATCGGTGTCAGGGACCCATTTCTAGTGAAGGAGGACATGGTAAGCTTTATAATGAGCTGGAGATCTACAAGGTGGCCATAAGGCATAGTTTAGAGACCACTAGTCTCAATATAGATCGAGATCTTGTAGGAGATGGAGTGGGGACTAGTTCAGCTAGTTCATTATCTATATCGATGTTTTCTCCAGGAGATATTAGTATGGGGATATCCAATCTTTATCACTTACCATGGAATGTAAGAGGAGTTATCCATGACTTGGTACGGGTCAAGAATATTCGAGGATGGCATATGGTTCATGAACTCTATAGTTCTTATCGAGACTGGGAACCATTACGACAATGGAAAGAGATTAAGTATTGTCTACAAGCATTAGAGGAGGGCGAAGATTTTCTTATGTGACTCAAAAGGTTTTAACTGACGGCTCCAGTAGCATGCAATACTAACGCTGGAGGTAACTGACTCTCAACTAGCTTTTGGATTTATGGTTGGTAAGTCCGAGGCTCAGTTGATGTAGACAATTTCACAAGGTTCAATTGAATACTTTTCAACATGTCGATTTCAGTCCGAATTAACTCCTCTGTTCCTCTACATATACAAAATCTACACATATACGTCCTTGATGTCGTTAATTCCTATCCAGACAATATACTGTAGTAGAAAACTTGTATGGCTATTTACGCACATGGGATCGTGGGCGTACTTTTTTTCGCCAGCGCTTGCCGCATCTTCATCCCTGACCATCGTTCAACCAGTTTTTGCAAATAGAACTAGATCAATATTAAACAATATAGCTCTATTAACAGAGTATAAAGTATGTCGGGCGACGAGAATTCATCGACTAAGAGAACCAGGGCGTCAGGTGACGTACTTGATTACCTTATACGAGAGTTTGAAAATAATCAAAACCCCACAGCAGAAACTAGAAAAGAAATAAGTGATAAAACTAATATGAGTGAAAAAGCAGTAAGGATTTGGTTTCAAAATCGTCGAGCTAAGTTTAGAAAATCAGTAAGAATGAGTAAAAATATGGGAGGTAATTTAAGTAAAAATGGTGGATCTATAAATTCGTCAAGATCAAATAGTATGAGTATTACAGATGGAAGTCCAAGTTTACATATGGGACAAATAAATAAAGTTCCAATTGAAGTTAATGAAAAATATTGTTTTATTGATGTTTCTTCACTTTCAGTTGGATCTTGGCAAAGAATAAGAACTGGTTATCATGATGAAATAAGTCTTAAAAATAATCTTATAAATTTAAGTCCATTTACTTTAAATAATATAATGATAAATGCTGATTTATTAGTTATACTATCAAAGAAAAATTTTGAGTTGAATTATTTCTTTAGTGCTATTTCGAATAATACAAAAATTCTATTTAGAATTTTTTATCCAATAAGTTCAATTATAACTTGTTCATTACTTGATAATAATATAAATAAAGAAAATAATGAACTACGAGTTACATTATCTCATAAACCAAAATTTTCAGTTTACTTTTTCGATGGAGTTAATTCAGATTCAAATCAATGGTCAATTTGTGAAGATTTTAGTGAAGATCAACAAGTTAGCTCAGCATTTTCAGAAAATGGATCTGATTGTATGCCACATGTTATTGTTGGAGTTAAAAATTCATTACAATATCTTAATAATTTTATCCTTGAAAATAATCAATTACAACATCATCGTCATCAAATGATGTCTGTTAATCAACCAACATTTGATGAAACTCCTTCTAATGCATTTAATCCAGGTGAATTATGGGATGAACCTATAATAACTAAATTTTCACCAGATTTTGATTCTGATCATTCATCAAATTCTGTTACAAGTGAAAATAGTCATAAAAATAATTTGCTTAATCAAGCAATTTACAGTAAAAGAAATTCCAGTGCATATAATGAACCATTCAATTCTAACAATAAAAATAATTTTAACATTGAAAATACTCAAAATTCTGATCAATATGATGAAATTTTAAGTACAGATACTCCTGATTTCGTTCATTCGGTTCAAACAACTGCAACATCTTATTCAAAAAATCATGAAGATTTCTCTCCAACACTTGTAAAATCTCCTCCTTTAGAGCAATTAGATTTTTCAATTCATGGCACAGATTTCGAACCTTCAGTTCATGACGAAACTCATGTTGATAGCTTTATTGACTATCACGTTAACTATTAGATAAGAAATATATATCTCCATTATTTTATCATAGATTATCGTAAAAGAGCGAAAAATATTCTCATAGTTTACATTTCTCATACTTTCTTACTACTCTTCAAAATGCTGGCCAAACAAGCTATGTCTATACGACCTAAATTATTAAATCTTTTACCAGGTAAGAAAACAATAAATAGATTTCTTTTCGATAATGATAGTAGACTTGCATATAAGAAAACAGTTTCAACTCTTGAATCAGTTTATTCTGGTTTAGATGATCCTGATAAAATTAGACTACCTCCATTTGCCAAACACTCCGACCTCATGGTTTGTAAAGATTTATTGGCCACTATCAGGACAACTACCAATTCTGCCAATAAGAATCTTGTTGGTTTAGAGAATGAACTTGTGGAACAAGCAGCAGAATTAGGTAATAATGATGCTATTGCAATGTTAGCATTTGAAACAATTAAAGACCCAAATAGTTCAAAAGATGATTACAATTATGCCAATACTTTAATCAAACAATTAACAGATATAAAACACCCATTAGTATATAAGTTAGCAGGAGATTTTGCATACTCAAAGAATTTTCATTCTCAAGCTGAGGAATATTGGCTTCAATTCATTGAACTAGAACCTGATACCATACTTGCAAGTCATGTTTATTCTAGTTTAGGGATCTATTACTTCAGCTCTCATCAGCCTAAACCAAATTTGGTCAAGGCCAAATTGAATTTTGAGAAAAGTATTAAGTTTGGAGAATTAGATCAGGCAACAATTAAAGCTCATTATTACTTGGGCCAATTATACTCAACTACCAACCCAAATATCTCGAAGTACCACCTTCACATTGCGGCTTCAAAAGGTCTTCAAGAAAGTTTCCCTTCATTAGGATTTTTGGAATCTAATGTTTTCAATAATCACCTAAAAGCATTAGAATGGTTTAAATTAGGTGTTGAAGCTACTAATGACGTCGCATGTCTTATTGGACAATTCGACTGTTATGTTGCATTGAAAGATGATAAAAGTGCTGTGAAAATTTTAACTGAACTAATGTCTCTAAGTGATAAGTTTAAACGTCTTCAAGTCAAGGCTCCTGAACAATATAAATCACAATTAACTTCAAATTTGTCACTCTTAGAAACTTTCTTTAAAACTCGTGACAACGCCATTTCTGCATTGAGATTAGCTTGATTGTAAACGGACTGTAAATGTATTGGGATAAACTTCAACTTCATTATTGTAATATCAAACTTCGATTCAAAAGATCATTATATTATTTATTAAACTATCTATTCTATAATCAGTCTACTGACTAAAATTAAGTTCTGAAGTATATCTGTCACGTAAAGTCATGGGTTGACTATCGGATCTCACCGACATTCTGGTAATGGACTTATTACTGTCCTCTATCACTGACTTGGAGTCTGACATTGCAACATCATCAGTTTCAATATACGTTTCATCGGGTTCTTCAAACCAAAAATGTTCACAGGTTTTATTAATATTGAATCTTTCATTAGGATTTACAACTAGTAAATTAGATATTAAATCTAATACTGAATCACTTATATCATCCCAATAAGGAGAATAAAATGCATATTTTCCTGTAAGAATTTGATCTCTCATACTTGGAGGTCCTAATTCATCACTAAATGGAGGAAATCCACATAAACATACATATAATAAAACACCACTCAGCCAAATATCTACTTTTGTAGAATAATTTCGATCATTATTTAATACTTCAGGTGCAACATAAGCCGGTGTTCCACATAAAGTATTTGTAAATTTTAATTCTCCTATAAATTTTGCTAAACCAAAATCGGCAATTTTAACTTTTACATCATATTCATCATCATCCCATGGACCTAAACTTTCTTGATGTGATGAAGTTTTAGGTGTTATATCTAATAAGATGTTTTCAGGTTTTATATCTCTATGGATAATATTTTTATCATGAAGGTAAGATAATCCAGATAGTAATTGTTTAAATATAGCTTTTGTTTCCTCTTGACGTAATCTCAGTTTATTTATAATTCTTTGAAATAATTCACCACTATTCATTTTCTCTAGCACTAAATATGTAGTAGAAGAAAATTGATTTATTGGTTCGACGTAATGAGAGATAAATTTTACAATATTAGCATGATCTATAGATAAAAGAAGGTTCATTTCTTGTTGAAGTTTTGCATCTTCATTTTCAGTATTTTGCAGTGAAGATTTATTAGGGTGGAAAATTTTAACTGCAACCACATCTCCAGAAGTTCTATCTCTTGCTTCCTTTACAACAGCGTAATGACCAGAACCTAACTGATTTCCTAAGATGTAATCATCAAAGAAACTTCTTTTTCTGAATGACTTATCATTTTCAATATCTGAAGCGTATCTAAAGATATAACTTCCTCCAGTTCTGGCAAACGATACTTTATCACCGCTTCGAAGAATTATTGATGACCCTTTCCCGAGACATTCATCATTAACGTAAGTTCCATTCGAACTTAGATCGGTTATGAAGAGACAATTAGCAGGGCTTAAAGAAAGTGATAATTGGCAATGCTTTGAAGAAACGTCAGATCCAGTTATTTTAATATCACAACTACTACTTCTTCCTACTACTACTCCACCTGATTTTTTAGGGACATTGAGGTGGGGGGTTGCTTCTTTGATACTGTATAGTTTAGCGAAGTTCTGGTAGTGAAAAACTTGTCGTTTTGTCTGGGGTTCTTCAGTGATTTGAAATAACTACTACGTTAGTAAACTGCACTTTAAGGTAAACATCTAGATGATCATAACCGATCATATAATAAACACAAATGAATAACATACTCTTTTTCTAGAGAGTGACATGGTGGAACACCAGATAATCTGGTTGGTAAGGTTTAGTTGAAGTTTAGGAGAACGATAAACAACGCGGTCGCGGCTGAAAAATTATGTTAGACAGAAACTACACCTCTATGGTATATTAGGCGGGAGAGATGCGTATATCTATAATATGCATCGTACGTTATCTGTATGTTCGATGTATGCTGTGCCCCTCTGTGAACTGTGCTCTTCGATGATCTGTGCATTCTGTGTCCTGTGCATTCTGTGGTCTGTGCATTCTGTGCATTTTGTGGTCTGTGTTCTGTGTTCTGTGTTCTGTACTTGATGCATCCTGTGTGTACGTCCTTTAAAGTCTCTAAATACGCTTGTGCGTTCTGTAAGCTCTTAGCGTTTCTACCTCTGTGTCCTCTGTATACTGTGTGTACTTTACGTATTCGGTCTACTCGGTGTAATTACGCATATACTAGGTCTGTACACTTCATTTATTCTGCAGTGTACCTCTACATCATGTAATGTACTTCTACTTCATGTAATGTGCCTCTACTTCATGTCATGTATCTCTATATCATGTAATGTACCTCTACATCATGTAATGTACTTTTGCATTATGTAATGTACTTCTACATCATGTAATGTACTTCTACACCATGTTATGTACTACATCATGTTACCTTATCTTTATGCATTATACTTCTCTTCAGACAATTCTATACAACAAATCATTCACATCTTGATCAGTCAAATTATCGAGGTAATGATCAAATCTCGACCGCAATCCGGGAATCTCTTGAAATTGTTTCTTTAAAAGTTTGGCTGTACCGGAGTCAATGGTATTAAGAAATTCAATGGATTGGGTTAATTTCAAAAATGCATGATTATTTATAGTTGAAAATTGTAAATAATTTGAATCAGGATATAAAAGTAAATCATCTCGAAGTCTGTTAGTTATGTGATAGAAATCTGACAGAAGTTGCTCAACACCATGGCTTGAAAATCTGTTGTTGGTCACAATATACTCATGAAGTAATTCACAAATTATTGTAACCACATCATTAGCTATACAGAAATAGTCTGCCTCCGACACTGATCTTTGTATTAAATTGAGATAAACAGGAATTGTGGTAATACAATGAGATAAATTTGAGCTTGGTTCACATTCTCCAAGTGTATTTGGGACATTCCATTGACTATTATTAACGTAGTCCTTTAATGAATTTGTCATTTCTTTTCTGAAGAATTTCTTGTAACTAGAGTACATTCTTTGTTCAAGCTGATCACATTGCAGAATTGAACTATCAAATATAGTCAGTTGATTATCTGAAGTTTCATTAGAAATTGAATTGTAAAATTTCCAAAGTTGAATAAAAATCAATTCTTCACTCCAATCTTCAAGATGGTTATGTATAAATCTTGTCAGACAAAATAATCCTGTAAGCATTTCTAATCCTTTGAGCCCATTTCTCAAAATCTCTGATCCACTGGTTGATTCTTCCATATTAATTCCACCGGGAATAAAATTAAGAACTGTTTTCAGGTTGAAAGTATCATTAAATGATCGAAGTGACGATTGAATCACTTTAGTGTATTCTTCTATTAATTTCAATTGAATATTTGAAACAAATTTTAATTGATATTTGACTATACTGAGAGTACTGTAATGACTTGTAAGATTATTAAATAATTTAACAAGGTTAGATGAAGAATACGTTGGTTTCAAAAGTTTTGTTGACTTGGAATTACTACCACCATGATAATCCAAATCAATAATAAATCTATCATTAGTGGATGCAATTTCGGTATTGAATCTTTGTTTCGCTAATTTAAATTCAAAATTTAACCAGTTACTTACTGCAAGTGGATCATTGAGTAGAACGTCGCCAGTAAGTCCTAACCATTTCTTAATAGGAACAACATCAAGATCTTCAATGAATGGATTATAGTGAAATGAATTTCTTAATCTTTGATCAAAAGAAGTCAATTCAAAAATTAAATGTGATAAAACTCGACCAATCTTGTCAGAAGTTTTCTCATCTGGTTCGTTTGCAAGTTTACTATTGATAATTTTCACCATAGAAAGAATTTTTGCTCGTACTGGGACAAGAATACTGGTAATTATTTCAAAAGTAGTTATTCTATGGTGAGACTCAAGAATTCCTCCAACAACAAGATCAATATAAGTGGCTTGATCAGCTAAAAATGTTTCAATATAATTTAATGCCCATTCTGGTTTGGATAATCTATTCGTATCCTTATTTGGAGCCACAAAATGATAATTGAATCTGGTAACTATAGGTTGAATAAGTAAATCTAGAGCCCAAAAAGTTGATGGATATTCGGGACTTCCACTAACAGATTGAAGTTCTACGAGTGTTTTGAAGCAAGAATTCAATTCCTTAGCATCTGATGGATTTAATGATTGTTTTTTTGGTGTTAGCCAATGAGTTTTTTCAAGAATGGCAGATATTTGTGAAGATAACTTATCTTTACGAAGAGTAATTTTCTCATTCAATTTACTATTGAGTTCATCATAAACTTGATTGTATAAAGGCTGAGATGAATCAAGATCGTTTATGCTGGCAATGACTTCTTGTATTGCGTCATTATCTGAAACATCCACTGTATCAATACTAGCAGCAACTTCATTGGCATCCGATAAGAATTGAGTAGTTTTAACGGTATTCTTATGAGTTTCCAACATGGCTCTAATAGATTCAATGATCTTAATTGAACCATATTGAGCTTGAAGAGAATCCAATTTCAGTTCAGCATCATCGGTATTGGAGATATTTCTCAAGTCAGCCAATAACTGCTCTATTTCAGCAGAATTATCAGTCTGACCTGAAGTCTTTGCTGCTACAGCAGCATCTATGAGGGTTTTAGATTGCTCGAGATGAGAGATCTGGGCGTCTACGTCAGCAAGGTCTCCGACAGTAGAGAAATGAGTATTTAGAAATGCCATATGTGATAACAACAGTAATGGAGATCAATAATTGTAGGGTACTTACTAGGATCAATTAAATATCCAGCAATATGAAATATACAGCAATTGACAAATTAAGTTGGTTTTTCAATCAATTAAATCAATTAAATGATTAGTATAACTCTTAAAACTTCTTTAATGATTGAAAGATCAAGTCTCCAGTCTTATGTAAGCTATTTTGGTAAGTTTGTGATAACTAACCGATTTCGTTGTAGTGTAAGTTTAGCTGGTCGTGCCACGACGCGGTGATGATTTTTCATTTTTCAACAACCGTAACTAGATATTTTAAAAATCTACTTTATATCATGCAGGCCCCGGTAGTGTATGTGAACACGTCTACTGAAAGACAAAGTGGACGTCAAGCTCAAATTTCTAATATTACAGCAGCAAAAGCAGTAGCTGATATTATTAGAACATGTTTAGGACCAAAAGCTATGTTAAAAATGCTTCTTGATCCAATGGGGGGTATAGTACTTACAAATGATGGACATGCAATTCTTCGTGAAATCGATGTATCACATCCTGCTGCCAAATCAATGATTGAACTTAGTAGAACTCAAGATGAAGAAGTTGGAGATGGAACAACTACTGTAATTATATTAGCCGGTGAAATTTTAGCTCAAACATTCCCATATATTGAAAAAAATATTCATCCAGTAATTATTATTCAAGCATTAAAACAAGCATTAAGTGATGCTTTAGAAATTATTCATCAAGTTTCAACACCTGTTGATATTGAAAATGAAGAAGCAATGATTAAACTTATTAAAGCTTCAATTGGAACAAAATATATTAATAAATGGTCACAAAAAATGTGTGAATTATCTTTAAAATCTGTTAAAACCGTTGCAGTTAAAGAAGGTGATTATAAAGAAATTGATATTAAACGTTATGTAAGAATCGAAAAAATTCCTGGTGGAGAAATTGAAGATAGTGAAGTTTTAGATGGAATTTTATTAAATAAAGATGTTACTCATCCAAAAATGAAACGTAATATTGAAAATCCAAGAATTATTCTTTTAGATTGTCCTTTAGAATATAAAAAAGGTGAATCTCAAACAAATATTGAAATTACAAAAGAAGAAGATTGGAATAGAATTTTACAAATTGAAGAAGAACAAGTTAAATTATTTTGTGATCAATTATTAGAATTTAAACCTGATTTAGTTATTACTGAAAAAGGTGTAAGTGATCTCGCTCAACATTACTTATTAAAAGGTGGTGTAACTGCTTTAAGAAGAGTTAAGAAATCTGATAATAATAGAATTGCAAGAGCAACAGGTGCTACAATTGTTAATAGAATTGAAGATTTAAAAGAATCAGATATTGGTACTGGATGTGGTGAATTCAAAGTTGAATTAATTGGTGATGAATATTTTACTTATATTGTTAAATGTAAAAATCCAAGAGCATGTACTGTTGTTTTAAGAGGTCCATCAAAAGATATTTTAAATGAAATTGAAAGAAATTTACATGATGCAATGGCTGTTACAAGAAATGTTATGTTTGAACCATCATTATCACCAGGTGGAGGTGCAACTGAAATGGCTGTTAGTGTTAAATTATCAGAAAAGGCTAAAAGTATCGAAGGTATTGCTCAATGGCCATATCAAGCAGTAGCTGATGCTTTTGAAGTTATTCCAAGAACTTTAGTACAAAATTGTGGTGGTAATCCAATAAGAATATTATCTCAATTAAGAGCAAGACATGCAAAAGGTGAACATACTTATGGTATTGATGGAGAATTAGGTAAAGTTGTTGATATGAATGAATATGGGGTTTGGGAACCAGAGGTTATTAAACAACAAACTATAAAGACCGGAATTGAAAGTGCTTGTCTTTTATTAAGAGTTGATGATATTGTGAGTGGAGTTCGTCAACAAAACTAGAGAATACCTAATATATATAGTCGATAAATCTGTAAGATTTAAAATTATAAGCCTTCAAGAAATTTTGTAAACCTTCAAGATACGCTGTAAGCCAATATGTAAGTGATGTTAATTATTTTTATGTTGTATTAATCATTTACAGATCTATCTTGAAAACAATAAGCTGGTAATGAATTCTGGATTGTTCTATTGTTATAGTAATAAAAAATTTAACGTCTTTAGATCAACGGTCTTTCAGGGTCCATAAATGAATGGTTTTGACAAAGGTTTAACAAAACAATCATTCATATGATCTACTCACATATTCTAGTGATACAAAAGATACGTCATAAGGATCTACAGCAATTTAATTGGTAAAATGCTGCAAAAGTAATTAATTTACTTGACTTTAAGGTGTGTCACGTGATATGAGCTTGATCAAGCTGGTGGAGAGTCGTAGTTGTTATTGCCTGAAAAAGCGAATTGGTAAACATTGATTGAATCATCATTTCCTAAAACGTCTGCAAATAAAACAAATATGTATAATCAGGGCTGGTTCACTGCAAAAAAATCGCTAATTTGCATAATTATACATGAAGTTAAGCCTAAACAGTAAAAATTAAGTGAAACTTAGCATTGTATCCCATCGTGGAAAATTCAAAAAAACGACACAGGCACTGATTTTTAATCAGTATATTTTTGTGATTATACATATAATTTCAACTACTCCCAGTTCATTTGGATTTTATTATTAGACCAAATATTGGGAAAAATCCTATTAAATTTCCTTTTGGTCAATATCATTCATCAATTAGGTACTTCAATTAGGTATGTCAGTACCACAATTACCATTTAAAGTTAAAACCAATGTATCTTGGCCAGGTGAAGAAGAAGGTGATTTAGGATTCATTGAAAACGAAATTATCGAAGTATTTTCAATAGTCGATGAAAGTTGGTGGACTGGAAAATTAAGGAGAAATAATGCTGAAGGTATTTTTCCAAAAGATTATGTAACTATTATAGAGGAGAAAATTCCCCAATCATCTTCAAGTCGTTCAATATCTCAATTAGCAAATTCAAAGCAACATACTCCAATAAAAGATGATGGTTTTAGATCAAGTAAACCAAATACTCCATCAAATTATTATTCGACAAAGAATTCTCCAAAAAAATCAAATCCTCTTAATAATCCTGATTATTCTTATGAGGTAGATGATGATCATAATTATAGTTTCGATAACAGTTTCGAATATATGACAAAGTCAAGTGGACTCAAAAATTCAAAGTTAAATCATAAATTACATAATGCTAAAAAAATTCATCATAGTTACTCTCAAGATGATTTAGATAGAATGAGAGATAGAGAAAGAGAAATTGAAGCTTTTAAACTTTTACAGCAACAGCAAAATTATCATATTAAAAAACAATATGATCAACAGAGAAGATCACAGCATCAACAGCATCAACAGCAAGAATATAGAAGGTCAATTGCTGTTGCTCCAGAGGGTTATCATTCTCTTAATTCACTGGCAAAAAAGTCAAAACAGAGACCTCAATCTTACTTAGAAAAAGATTTATCATACAACGATCTTTCGAATACTAAACATTATCCAGTATTTCAAAATCATACCGTTGAAAGTTTTTCTCCTCAAACAACACCTAGCAAACAGAAAAAGCATATTTATGACATTGAGGACGAGGATGAAGAACTTGCAATCACAAAACAAAAACTCGAATTAGAATTACAAAGAATCAAACAATTAGAAAAACGTAAAAAGGCATATCAAAAACCTTCTCCTCCTCCTCCTGTATTTCATCACGAAAATGATAGTTATGTCAGTGAAGATTTGATGTCTTCAAAGAAAAACTACCAGTCCAAGGAAAGCCTAGGCAGAAAATTGGGGAAATACATCACCGATGAAGAAGATGAAGAGGAAGAATATGGTGGACGTGACAGATCATCATCTCCTCCACCACCTCCTCCTCCAAAAAGGTGTTCACCTGTCGCTTATGAATCTCCAAAGGCTTATGATAAGATTTACGATAAAAACTTTGACAGAATCCCTTTTGATGCTGATGATTTTAAATATTCTGCTGATAGAACAGATGAACAGAGATTTAGACTTTCACAGTTACAACAAGAAGAGCTCAAAAGGTCTTTACAATCATTACAAAGTGATGTCCTAAACTTATCTGAACTAAGTGCTACTAGTGCTGGATCATTCATGAGACATAAATATGAAAAACAAATGCAACTTAATGAATCTAGACTTAAAGGTATGTCTATTTCTGAATTTAATGAAGACGCTGACGAAGAAGGAGACTTAAAGCAAAAAGCTGATAGGAGTGTCTTGGATTCAGTGTTTGAAGATAAGAGGAAGCCCAACATTTTCCAAAAAATCTTGAACAAGAAGAAACCAGAAAATTTGCTTGAGCAAAGACTTCTGAAAGAGGATGAAATGGATTGGGGTCAACTTAAAGCTGATTTGAATAGAATGAATTCTTTGACAACTCAAGATAAGCAGCAGAGAACAAGAAGAATTGTAAGAGAAGAATCTAATTTAATTGTCAAGCCTTTAGATTATGTTTCTGAGATAAATGTGAATGAAACTGTTGGTGAAGTTGAGGAAGATGATCAAGTATTATCTGATTTCTCAGAAGTCTCGTTTCATAAACCTGATACTTTCATCGCTAATTACAATATTGATTGTGACTTTAATGACCTTATCTCTGACATTAGTGTTAAATTCAACTCATCTAAAGTTCATCAAATGAGATGTGTTTTGTTACATTTATGTAAATTCCGAATTATTGAGGAGCCTAGTAAGATCATGCAAATGAAGCCTAAGCTTTCTGAAGTTCTTTATAAAGGAGAAGCATCTATTTATCAGCTTAATTATCTTTTCAAGAAAATTTTGGATGCCTTACGGATTCCTGCTGAATTAGTTCTTGGATTCTGGAAAAAACCTAATGAATTTTATCATATTGAACAATATGTTGTTAATCACTGTTGGTTGTCTGTTCTTCTTGAAGGGAGGATCTACATCATGGATATTTATTCTTATAAGAATGGATCCGTTTGCAACTTACGTGATACTCAAGCACAAAATTATAATGAATATTACTTTTTAACAAAACCATTAAGTGTTGTCTCCACACATATCCCATCTATAATTGATTTACAACATGTTGTTCCTCCTATCGATCAAACTATTGCATTTTATTTACCAAGAGTTTATTCAGGATTCCATAAAAACAGCTTGAAATTTAAAAATTATAATAACGCATTAACCAGACTTAAAGATTTAGAAATATTTGAATTAGAACTTGATATTAGTCCTCAAGTTGAATTATTCACTTTAATCAAGACATCAAAGGTAACTACTAATGAATTGAGTCTTTGTCAAATTTATTGGTCCAATAACAAAAGAATTGCTAAGATCAAAGCAGTTCTTCCTGAAAAAGAATCTATTGGGGTACTTCAAATTTTTGCAGGACCTAAGGGATTACAGAAACATTTTGATAATATCCATGAACTAGCCATTGTAATACCATTATATCATACTGGGTCTTCAAAATCAGGCAAATTTGTACCAAGATTCCCAACGGTTCAAAGTCAAAATAATGATCTTTACATAAAACTTCCTCAGACGAGTAAAATTGTTGCTAAAAATGCTTATAATTTTGAAATCTTACAACATCCATCAGAGGGACTCAATAGTGGATCAGGACTAATGAATCAAGATTTTAAACTTGTCATTGAATCTCCTTCTGGTAAGTATTTTAAATTAAGTAAAGATGATAGTTTACCATTTGGAACATATCAAACAAACATTAAATGCCAAGAAGTAGGTATTTACCGAGGTTTGGTCATAGGAGACAGTGGTAACAGTTGGTATGTCTTTGCCCAATGGGACTGTATTGCTGCATCAGTCACTAACTAATTATGATGTTTTTTTACTAATGGTGATTTATTTCACTTTAATATTTCAAGCCCTAATGATCAAATATTGGCTATATTTCATTTTTTTTATACACTTTTCATTCGACTACATTTGCATATAAACATTGCATTGTTACATCATTCTATATATTATTTATGTATATAGCGTTATTGCATAACATTAATCGTAATAAATCTAATTTTGCAAGTTTTCTGCGATTTTGTAAAAGTTCAATTAATCTGGTGAATAATGAGCTTTAGTATTTTATTTCCATACCTATTCTCATTAACCTAATTTTTCGTACTTTTTCATATATTCCAATCCTAATTTGTTTAACCGCCAATACACTTCAAAAGACAATTTAATCCATGTCGGTTAAGATAGAGCGTGTATCTGAAACTCCATCTACAATTTTAGATAAGCCATCGACACCTCAGAATGTGCTAAACTACTCTAAAGATAGAAAAGTTGGTGAAGGTACTTATGCCGTGGTATACCTTGGTAAACAAGTATCTAGTGGGCGTAGAATTGCCATCAAAGAAATAAAGACAGGTATCTTTAAAGATGGTTTAGATATGTCTGCTCTTCGAGAAGTTAAATATCTCCAAGAACTTAGGCATGCAAATATTATTGAATTAGTAGACGTATTCCTGACAACTAATAATCTTAATCTTGTGTTGGAGTTTCTTCCGTGTGATCTTGAAGTCCTCATTAAAGATAAATCGGTCATTTTCAAATCATCAGATATCAAATCATGGCTTCTCATGACTCTTCGAGGTATTCATCATTGCCATCGTAATTTCATATTGCATAGAGATTTGAAGCCAAACAATTTACTTCTTGCTCCCGATGGACAATTAAAAATTGCTGATTTTGGTCTTGCAAGATCTTTAGGTAATCCAAATGAAGACCTCACTTCAAATGTCGTTACTAGATGGTATAGAGCTCCTGAATTACTTTTCGGCGCTAAACATTATACAGAAGCAGTCGATATGTGGTCAGTGGGAATTATATTTGCAGAATTAATGTTGAGAACTCCTTATCTTCCAGGAAAAGATGACATTGATCAGATGGATGTTACATTTAGAGCATTAGGTACACCAACAGAACAAATTTGGCCAAATGTATCCAACTTACCTAACTACAATTCAATGAAAGTTTATGCTCCACCTTCAAGACAAGAGCTTAGAAACAGATTCCTAGCTGCTACAGATAAGGCATTGGATTTATTAATTTTCATGACTCAGCTTGATCCAAGTAGAAGATGTAATCTGACCCAGGCATTACTTCATGAATTTTTTATAGAGTCCCCATCACCAACCGATCCTGAACATTTACCCAAAAAAGGCGGAGTCAAAGAAGAACCTGACTCGAAAAAACGGAAAGTTGAGTGATGTAGTTATGATAAAAAGATTAGAATGTATAATAAACGAAGGCTCATCTATGCCATATACTTTTAATTGTCTATATATTATCTATTGTGGTAAATGTCTCTAACATATTCTCCGATGGCCCAAGCTGATGTCAAACCCGGACTTTCAATTCCAATTAAATTTACAAATCCAGTAAATCCTTCTTCTTCCTTGATGTAAAAATCTGCAAATTCTTTATTATTCTGCTGCTTTGAAAAAATTTTGGGCCTAACACCGGAGTAAGAAGGTGATAACTCTTCTTGCTTGATACTAGGGAAGTATGTAGCTACTGCTTCATGAGCTTTTTGCAAATTATTTTCGCTAGCAGTATAATCAATATCACTAGCGTTAGATACATCAAGCCATTCTAAATCGGGTCCAAATCTCAATTGTCCACCCAAATCGAATGTCAAGTGGGTTCCAAGGGAAGATGCATTTGGATTAGGGCATGGATAAATAAGTTTCCCTGTGATTGCACTCGTTTGTATAGGGTTTATAGGGGAGTAACTAAAGTATGTACCTTTAGCAAAATAGCTTTTGAAGTGTCTATCGGAAGGTAATAACATATTAGATACTTCTTGTGCATAAAGACCAGCTGCATTAACCACATTATCACTCGTAACTTCAAAGATATCACCAGAATTAGATTCTTTTAAAGTCAAAGTATAGTTAGGTGTAGCAGAATTATATTGAATATCTAACAACTCGGTATTAAGACCCACAGTTCCGTTAGAATTTTCGAATTGGGTTAAGAAGTAAAGAGTGTAATCATGCGCCGATATAATCCCCGTGGTTGGAGACAGTAGAATACCTGCGTCTGCTCTAATAAGAGGATATTCTTTCTTCGCCTTTTCAGTAGAAACTAGCTCAACTGGAACATCAAGGTCTTTAGCAAAAGCTAGTATCTTCTCTAAGTGCTTGTATTCTGTGTCGTCTTGAGCTACGACCCATTTACCACATTTTTGTAAAGGAACTTGAAAAATACCTTTATCGAAGGCATCATAAATCTTTTGCTTACCCTTAATACACAATTGGCCCTTGAGTGAATCTTTTGGGTAATAGATTCCGGCGTGTATAACTTCGGAGTTTCTGGACGTAGTTTCCATACCTAATTGTTCATGTTTTTCTACTATAAGAACATTATTTCCGGATACTTCCTGAAGTTCAGATCCTATAGCTGTTCCTACAACTCCACCTCCAATGACCACATGAGAAAAGTCCGAGAACCGAGCTGAGGACACAGAGAATGCTCTTTTAGCCAAAGCAGGCCATCTTACGGAAAACATCTTCAGGTACTTGTACAGAAATATGGACTTTTGTCAAAGTTGCGAATCCTCGATAAATGCCACAGTCTATTGTAAGTGCCGACTGATCCGTGAAAAAGTGAGTACTTCTGCGGTTAAGTGGCAAAGCTGGTATTTAACGAAATATTCAAGAATCAAGGGAGGTTGTCTACCATTCGTATACAGTAGCAAGTCATTTTACAATAATACTTATATAATTTACTCGGTGTATACACCACAGAATGCTTATACATCAGATACGGTTGTGTAGTGTAGTCGGTTATCACTTTTGGTTTTGATCCAAACAACCTCGGTTCGAATCCGGGCACGACCTACTTTTTTTTTCAGTATTTACCAGCTGAATGGTGTACGGGAAAAGTTGTTCGCTAGATTCATAGAGGTTTGAACAAGGCACGCAAAATTTGGCTTAACGAAAATTTGTAGCATTTCACAGCATTTCAAAGCAGAAAATCTGGGCTACCTGCAGGATTCTAGAAGCTTAACTATAGGTGTACGGGCTGAAAACTCGGTTGTCAATAGCAACGGGAAAATAGATTTCCTTGAAATGTGTATCATTGGAATTGGCTGCAAATGGAGAATACATCACCATTTTTCTTTTTGTGAGAACTTTATCTGATCAGTTTTTAGCATTTTACAAGGGCTACAATCATAATAAAGGCCCCACAAAGGGGCCAATAGGTAATTCAGGTGATTCCCCACCTTCGTTTGGAAGGGTGGGTGCAGAAATTATTTGTGTGTGGAATAAATGCAAAAATAGAAAAAAAAAGCTCGTACGACCACTTTTATAAAAATTATTTTTGAAATTTTTGGATTGACTTTTGAAAAATGACCGCCGATCCCTGTGATTCCGCGTGCGGAATTGAGTAGAATCATATAAAAGCGAATAAGATGCCCACTGTTTGTGGTTTACAAAAACGAAGCTCAGTTTCTAACTCAGATGCACAAGCTGAATCGCACAAACACAACTCCCACTTTTCCCACTTTTTTGAGCCATTGAAGCATTCTACGGGCCCAGAAGAAAGAGGATTCTATTCTATAGATGTAGGACTATCCGTACGTAGGAATTCAAGCTCATACCATGTATTTTGGGTGCGCCAGGGGAGTTCAAAAACTACAAAATTACAAAAAATGGCAAAAAATCACATTTTTTTAGTCTATTTTCTGCCAAAAAAGCGAAAAATAGATAGCAGATAAAAAACACGATTCACCTACAGGATTGAAACGGCTTAACTAAAGGTGTACAGGTCAAAACCAACGAATCGACTACTTTGACATTGGTTGCAAAATTTGAATACACCGTTAGTCTTTTGCTATACATAATTGCAGCTTGAACTGCCTATAGACGCTGATTTGTTCCCAGAAACTTCCGTCTCTTCTCTTCACATTTTCCTAGCATTTGCGCAATCTCAGGTCATTGAGAAAATTGGAGTCTGTAGTAGAATTTAGAACTTTGCGCAATATTTTGAGTCAAAGTCTTGTTTGTGTGCTATATATGGCGGTGGATCGTTGAATCAGCGAATTTCAACCTTTTACAGGTATATACAGCGAAATAGAGCCTTTTTAGTAACTCCCACCATTTCGATTATCTTATGGGTACGGGTGCAAAATAAACGGAGATTTCATAATCTCGTTTAGGAAATAGGGTGCACGTGGTGATAAATTTTTCCTGCATACGGCCTCTCATTAATCTAATATCCTGGTGAACTGAATTTTCATCTTCAGCGACTACCAAGAAAGATATTGAAAGATGAAGTTTGGGGAGCATTTAAGAAAGGCTCTTATCAAGAACTACTCGTTTTACTATATTGCATATGATGACTTAAAACATCAATTAAAGAAAAGTTTGAAGGACAATGACTATCAATGGACCAACCAACTTGAAGAAGACTTCTTGGCAGCTTTAGAAAGTGAATTAGATAAAGTATATTCATTCACTAAGATAAAGAATACTGAAGTGAATAGAAGAATCAAGGATGCTGAAAAGTACGTCTATGAAGTAGTTGGTGCTATTCAAAATAAAAATCATCCTAATCCTCCTCAAGAACAAGATTTTGAAGACTTGGAAGAAGAATTATCAGATATCATTGCTGATGTTCATGACTTGGCTAAATTTACCAGATTGAATTACACTGGGTTCCAAAAAATTGTGAAGAAACATGATAAGTCTACTAAATTTATATTAAAACCAATTTTTCAAGTTCGTTTAAATGCTAATCCTTTCTTCAAAGATAATTATGATAAACTAATTGTAAAATTATCAAAATTATATGATTTAATTAGAACTAGAGGTAATCCTGTCAAAGGGGACTCTTCAGCTGGTGGATCCCAACAAAATTTCGTTAGACAAACTACTAAGTATTGGGTTCATCCAGATAATATCACTGAATTAAAATTGATCATTTTAAAACATTTACCAGTTTTAGTATTTAATGCCGATAAAGAATTTGAGCAAGAAGATAGTGCAATTACCTCAATCTACTTCGACAATAAAGATATGGACTTATACTATGGTAGGTTAAGAAAAGATGAAGGTGCCGAAGCTATTAGATTAAGATGGTATGGTGGTATGAAATCAGAACAAATCTTTGTTGAAAGAAAGACTCACCGTGAAGATTGGACTGGTGAAAAATCTGTCAAAGCTAGATTTGTATTGAAAGAGAAAAAAGTCAATAGTTTCTTATCAGGAGAATTTACTGCCTCACAAGCTTTTGAAAAGATGAGAAAAGATGGTAAGAAATCACCTCAAGAAATTGATAATCTTGAAAAATTAGCTAAAGAAGTTCAGTATCGTGTTCTTAAAGATAAGTTTAGACCAGTTATGAGATCTTTTTATAATAGAACTGCATTTCAATTACCTGGTGATGCTAGAGTTCGTATTTCTTTAGATACTGAATTAAGTATGGTCCGTGAAGATGACTTTGATGGATATGATAGAACCAATGGTAACTGGAGAAGGACTGATATTGGTATTGATTATCCTTTCTCACAACTAGCTGATCAAGATATTTGTAGATTTCCTTATGCCGTTTTAGAAGTCAAATTACAAACCCAAATGGGACAAGAACCACCAGCATGGGTTAGAGAATTGATTGCCAGTCATCTCGTAGAAGGGGTTCCAAAATATTCGAAATTCATTCATGGTGGTGCTACCTTATTGACTAAGCACGTCAACTTATTACCATTCTGGTTCCCACAAATGGATGTTGACATTAGAAAGCCAAAATCTGAAACTGAATATGGTATTTTGAGACAAAGTCAACAAAGAATAAAAGCAGCATCTTCCTCCTCTGGTGGGGAATTAGATGAAGAAGAGTATGATGAAGGTTATGGTGAAGTACATTTCTCTAATGATATCAATCCATTAGAAGAAGATTTAGATGAAAATTCACCTTTATTATTACCTGCTTCTTATAATACTTCAAATGAAGCACCAGTCTCAAAATTCTTACATGGAGTCTATTTAAAATTTTTACATTACTTCAATGATGATCGTACTTTCACCATAAAGGCAGGAACAAATTTCAACTTGAATGATACTTTTAAGAATAAATTACCAAGAGGTAAAACCATTTGTGTTCCAATTAGAATTGAACCAAAAGTTTATTTTGCAGCTGAAAGAACATTTTTAAGTTGGTTATCAATTGGTATGATTTTAGGTGCAACAGCAATGGCATTACTTAATTATGGTGATAAAAGTGCTTTAACTGCATCTGTTGGATTTTTCATAACTGCAATGTTTACAATGGGTTATGCTACTTTTAAATATATATGGAGAACCATTGCTATCAGGGAAAAGAAGGTTGTTGATTATGCTGATAGTTTTGGTCCTAATATGATTTGTGTATTCATTGCTGCTGCAACCCTTGCAACTTTTGTATTTAAAACTATTGAAGTTTAATTCTCCATCTACTAATTGCATGAATATATTTAAATATCTATATTGTATAAATAAACGTGAATCGTGATTTCTCTCTTCGTTAGAAAGACTTTATCTCTTCCCACTCACTCCAATTCCTCCATCCTCTCTGTTATTATAGCATCTGCGTCTTCGTGAGTTTCTCTTCTTCTAAATCTTGAGATTATACTCTTTTTCTTGATTTTAATCTTTGCCCCACTAGGAAGAATTTGATAGCCTTCTAATATACCCTCTTCATAATCAGACCTCAAAGCTTCTCCATCGCCGCTTGGTTCTAACTCACCTCTTCTAGGATCAGTTCCTGCCCTTTTCCTATATGCAGATGAGCCCACTGCATCATCTTCGAATTCCAAAATAGAATTTTCGGCAATACCAATTTTTTCACCAAATTTGTGAAGCCATTTAAGTGTAAATCTTCTCCAAGATGACGCAACTTTTGGTGCTTTCCAACCCTGGTGTAATTCGGCGAATGAGTTTTGCTCAAATAATCTTCTCATATCAATATCTCTTTCGTATACTTTGAATAACTCATCATCGCTAGGTGAAATTGCAAATTTAAATACCTTGATCAAGATATCCAATAAAATTGGGACTGTGAATAAAACAAGGAGTTCAGACCACCAAGATGGGTCAGAACCGAATTCAAGTAGTCCGTAATCCACATAGAAGATAGGTGCTGGCAGGGCTCTATAGAGGAGCATGATAATCACATTCCACAAACCATAACCAGCCACTGAAATTATAAAAGCAGCAAACGCAAGCCATTGCTTGTTTTGCATTTCAATTAACTCAATTTTTGCATTAATTAGAATGACAAGGGCTCCGAAAACAGCAGTTCCTAATGGTAATGTAGTGTTATCTTTAAGACCAGTAAAACCCCAGGTATAATAAGCGATGAAGGAAATACCTACACTTTGTAGCGCGGCAAGCAACATCCATGAAATGAAGAGCTTAAGGTTGAATCCTTGGTATAGTCTCCCCTTTGCGTATAATTCTGGAACTGCGATTAATGTTGATGGATGTAAATCTTTATCAAACATACCGATGCAAAGAACAGGCAATGAAGTGAATAAAGTATTGAACATCGATAATGACCAACTTTCGTACATCGAAGAACCAGAAAACAATGTATTTCCTTGGTAAACTGCTTGAGTTAAGTAAAAAAGTAACTCTTTGTAAAATGTACAAAGTACAAATTTCGAGGTTCTAACATAGTTATATCTCCCATTAACTAAGAGAAGTTTGAGTAAGAATCTGAATTGGGCAATGGCGTAGTCAGCTGATCTTGCAGCTTGAAGTCCTTCTTTACCGGTGATTCCAATTCCAATATCGGCACTTTGAATCATGGCAATATCATTTGCACCATCTCCAATAGCAAGAGTCACTGAATCTGATTTTAGCTTACGAACTCTACTAACCATATTGGCCTTTTGAGAAGGAGAAGCTCGACAACAGATAGTGGAATCAACTTGGATACAAAGTTCAATAAGAATGCTTAGTAAAGTTGAATCTTCTTCAATACCAGACAATGTGTTACCGTCAATAACAAGCACCGTATGTGCAACTCTTCCTGCCTTTATTTCGAGACTGGTATTGGTGATGCTTTGTCTTATGCTTTCTCTTCCTTCATCAATGCTCAATATTACCACCGTAGAGTAGTCCTTGATAAGACGACAAGAGTAACCAATATTGATTGCGGTTTCTCGTTTATCTCCTGTAAGCATCCATAACTTTATACCTGCTCTACGTAATTTTTCAATAGTTTCACTAACTCCATCCTGAAGTTTATCTTCTATTGCAGTTGCACCGACCAACTCAAGATTTTGTTCAATTTTCTCTCCAGCAGCTTCCATTTTGGCACCTCTATCATTCAATGCTATTTTGGCTTCTCCGTATTCCTTAGACCAAGTTTCGTAGTAATTTTTATCCACCCACTTAAAAGAATAGAGTAATGTTCTGAGTCCTTCAGTAGAGAAATCTTCAACATGCTCCAAAGTTTTCTCAATAATGAATTCATCATTAACCAAAAGCTTTTCACTAGGCAAAATCTGAGCAATCTTTTCGTTTACTTGTGACTTTCCCTGATGTGACTCCGGCACATAGTTGACAGAATCAAAACTATACCGTTTAGCTTGCTGATTATGTAATGATTGTCTTGCCTTATTGGCAATAACTGTAATTTCATTATCTTCCTTATTGGCCAAATTGAAATCAATCGAACTCATTCGTTGATTTATAGATTGGCCGCCTGAAAGAGTGAAACTATTCCGTAATGAGCTCAATGATCTACGCTCTTCGGCTTCGTTTGAAAGTCTCGATTGTATAACAGCATCTGCCTCCATAATTTTCCTGTCAGCAGAATTAAGAGAAATTTCTTTAGCTTTCTGTTTTGCAAGTTCAGAATTTTTTAACTTCTCCACAATAATACTATCAGCACCTTTACAAACAAGACATATTCTTCCGTCAGGAAATCTCGTTACTACCGACATTCTTTTTCTGGCAGAAGTAAATTCAATAACCTCTAAAACCTCATATACTTCATATTTAGGTTCGTTTTCAAATCCTTCAGGATAGACCTTTATCGTGAGTCTGCTATTTTTACGGTCAAATACAACAAATCCAAGATCTCTAGCTGCCTGAATAAGTGCAAGTTCATCGGGTGAAGATGCCTGGTACTCAATAGATTCATCAGGATTATCGTGTTCATCTTCAACTAAACTAGAAGCACTTGAATCTGGGTTTTTTTGTCTGGGCAAACAAGTATTGCAAAGAGCTATACTAAGTAGAAAAAACTTTACTTTCTTCGAAAAGAGAGTTTGTGGGTGTAATTGAACATACTTCAATAATTGTAAAGAATTACTCATATTTTGAACTTTAACAGGCTGAGCTGTAGATTTCCAGGTAGTATTTGAAGTCACAGAAGTCAATTCCAAACTTTCTCGAGCGATTGAGGTGGTACTTCTTCTTTTTGCAGAGAAAGTCTCTCTTATTGGCAGATTTATAGGCAGAGTTGGAATAACTTTTGAAAAATCGAAACTAGTTGGATTTTTCCTCTCCTCAAGCATAACATCAAGGTCATGTAGCCAGCTAACACCGCAAACACTGAATTTCCTGAAAATCATTTTATTATCTGTCAAAGTTCCAGTTTTGTCACTGAAAACATATCCTACTTGTCCCAACTCTTCTAGAATGGTAGCAGTCTTAGCATCAGCTGGGGTATTTGACTCTTCATGATACATATCAAGATCATATTGAAGAAAACATAATTGCATTACCTTGATTATTTCCATTGTCACATATAACGAAAGTGGAATTAATGTATTGTACATAATGGTAAATCCCATAAGTGTAGCTGCAACTCCCGCATCTTGATGATAGAGGTACCATGCCTTATTAGAAGTTTCTTGGAAATATAATCTTTGACCCATTGTAGATAATGCAGATAATGAAACGACAATACAAACCATGAATATGACAATGTAATTAATATTTTTCTGTAATTTGGGAGCTTTAGTTCTTGGATTTTTCAAATTATTCATTCTGATTTTTGTCTCTTCACCTGTGAAGATAACAAGTCCAAGTACTGATTGAGTATTTCTTAATATACTTCCTCTATATGCCACATTGTCTGGACCTAATGCATACTTTATATCATTAACAGTAAATTGACCTTCAAAATTGTATAAATCAATATTTGGGTCTTCTACCGTTATCATTGTTCTTAAACACTTGAGTCCAGAAACTCTTTGAGTAATCTTGGAAAGTTCTGGATGGGGATACTTGGGTTTCAAATTTGTTTCCCCATCTAAAGCCATTGTTTCTACAAATGCTTCTTGATTATCGTTATCGGTACAAATAAGGACAACATCAGCTGGGATCCAATCGTTTTCATTGATCTTGATAACATCACCAACTTTTATATCCTTCCATTTAGTTGGATATTCCTTCAAGTTGTACTGTTTCATTAGCTGTTTATTTGTATAATCCTTAGTAGAATCACTCAGTGATACAGACGAGTTCAGTGAATGACCATCTATCGGCATGGTTTCAGTAATTATGGTAGCTATTGATTGAGAATCCATTTGTGACATGTCTACATCATCTTTAACCACGATTGATTTCTTATTATTTTCCTCTTTATCATGAAGATGACGTTTCCAATCATCAAACCCTTCTCTAGCAATAGAAATTGACATAAATATACATAAAGGAACAATGGTTGTATAATGACCTGTTGTTGACCATGAAGGAATCATTTGCATAATGGCTACTACCATAAAGTAACAGTTAGCTATTTTCGAAAATTGAAATCGAAGTTGTTTAGGTAAAAAGGAATAAATTGAATATTTTGAAGATGTTATAAGGTTAGAACAGTAAGGTTCACCACTTCTTTCATCGATAAGTGCATTGAAATAGTCATCATAAAGATCTTGTTGGAAATACAGATTAATATCTTCTTTTGACATGCTAAAGGGAATATGTCTACCATTAATTGTATGATCAGGATTTTTGATTTGAAGAATTCTATTCTTTAATTTGATTAAGATAGCAAGTGCTTTATTATGAGGTTTCCGGGATGTTTTAGGAATAAATGACGAGATACTAGTATCACTACTACTAGATAAACGAGATGTTGATCTACTTAAATTTTCATGAGTTTGAAAATATGGAGAATAAGATTTTGGAGATTCTGATTCACCAACTTCATCTATGCTAATTGTTGGAGGAGGATTATTTAGATTATTTGAAGGGATTTCATTCAATTCAATGATATTTGAAGAATTTTGAGTGGAAGATAAACCTCCAGCTTTGCCGATATCATTTTCAGGAACTGAAGTTGGAGTAGTTTGCGTTAGAAGCGCTTTATTGAATAACTGCGATCGGAGTGATAAACCTCTTTTCCGTCGTGTTTGTGGAGTTGAAGAAGAAGCAAGAGAATTCTTTGATTCTGTCCCCATAGGATTATCCATGATAATAATCACGATCAAAAACTTCGATTTGACGAAATTATAACTTAATTTACTGCCAAGATTGGTGCTAAAAAAGATGATAAAAATTCTCGGATTTTTTCCTCCCACAGCCTTATGTGCCTTTGCATGCGACAATAGTCGTAAACCTCCGTCTATAAGCGAAACAATAAGAGCACAGAGACGTAAAGTAGACTATGAAACCTCAATAGAAGATGAGATCAAGTCATAAATAAACATCAAAATTGTCATGTATGAAATTTACAGGAATATAGCTGGAAATAAGTTCTCAGATCAAGAACATATGATTCTTTCCTTGGTACACAACTTCTACGACGTACAGTAACATTTACAAGAAACTCTTAGGTGTTTCTAGTTCCAATATCTAATATTAGTTCATCCATTACGGAGTAGTCTGTATATACATCTAGACTGTCTATTACACAAAGTATACCTGAGCTTTAACAGGTTAAAGTAGCTCTAATTTTACCCATACAATAGTCTTTATATTCCTGTTTATAACCAGGGTGATTTAACTCGATTTCTCCTGCTAATTCACTGACAATTTCTTCGTTTCCCGCAACAAGAACCATTCCCTTTGGCATCTGAGTGTAGTCTGCAAAAGGTTCAACAAATTGCCCTTCAAGAATTTTGTGAACTAGATTATTAGCAACTTGACGTCCCATATACATGGCCCAACCAGCACTCTTAATTAATGGTAATTCTACCAAGTCTCCAATACAGAAAACATTATCCAAAGTTTCACCTGTTTTGGGATTACTGAATTGTAAGTAAGTATTAACCCAGATATTATTGTGTTCTGTAACGAAATCGGTTCGAAGAGATGTAGAAAGAATCGCCGTATTATTTCGATGACTACTACACCAAAAATTCATTTTGGATGGGATGACGTCTCCTGAGGTTGTTTCCAAGTCTCCATTACCAAGAGTACGTGCAATTCTAGTGTTCTTTATAACGTTCACTCCTGATCTAGTTAATGAATCTTCTGCCATTTTCTTGAAATCATCATGAAGTGGTTCGGGTGGGAAAAGTGGATGTGGATGAATAAGATTGACTGTTTTTTTAGGATATTTAAGTTTAATATCTCCAGCAACTTCAATTCCAACTGCACCCGCTCCAATTACTGAAATTATATTATTATTTGCAACTTCATTATTGAATTTAATCATTTCTTCCACGAATAGGTCATTATTAAAGGCTTCAGGAGTTACAGGCCATCTACGATCTCTTCCTGTAGCAAAAATAACATGATCAAAATCAATAACTGCTTTTTCTTTAGGATCATCATTTAGAATATATTGAGCCATCTTATCATCAAGATATGTTACTTTACCTTGAACGTAATTTAATGTGAACCCATAGTTTTCGTTTGGAGGGCTTTGGGTGGGTTTTTTGAAGTCATTGGTTACATCTTGATTAGAAATGATATGATCGAAATGAACATCATGAAGCTGATTAAATGGTAGATATTGAGATGGTGCAAAATTAGGATCTATCATACACCTTGGAATCCCGAGAATATTAATAAACCCACCACGCGGTTCGATGAGAGTCACAGATACTCGAGGTAAAGTGTTTCCTGGAGCAGTTCGAGAGAAGACCTCGGCTCTTGCAGCCTCAGTAAGGTTCTGACGAAACAAATTCTTTAAACTTACCAAAGCTGAAAGACCAGCATAAGATCCACCGACAATGAGTATATTAGTAGAAAATGACGTGATTGACGTGTGATTGGATTCCAATGTTGTTGGTACAGATAATGACATTTCAAAATCTATGCGTAATTTGCAGCTATAAGATATTATTAGGAGTACAACGGAATGTAATTGATGCTGAAATATTAATTATTATAACGATTTGATAACACGTTGACTAGTATGAGTGTGAGATATGATATTTATACTGGTGATTCGAGTGCAAACGATAAACCACAAGAATTGTATTAACTGAAAAATTTTTCACTAATGATAAGTAAAGACGGAAAAGTAGTCTATAACAAGTCAGTTTCTGTCAAAATAAGTAAATATTTTGAAACGAAGTTATTCTATAAGCCGGAAGAACTTTACAACAATTTGAGATTGACCACAATTTTTGAACAAGTCCAAGTTAAAATTTCTTTAGGTATTCTCAAAATCAAAATCCATGTATTTATCAAAACCATCAGCCCTTGAGCAACCGGTCTGCCAAGAAAAGTCAATCGGATCCGTAACGGGTATCGTTTGCGATCGCGTCACGTGATTCCCCACAAAAATTATACTTGGCTAATAATTACTTGTATTGATGTATTAAATATTGTACTAGAGATTGTGCTTACTTAAGAGACTTGAGAAGGCGGCGGTAGTCAGAGTTGAGTTCGTCTTCAACATTGGTAATGATACGTTTTAATTGACGGTGACTACTTTCTTCAACCAACCAGTCCTCAAGGACTTCTCGGTGAAGTTTCAATTCTTTACTCTTGGCATTCTTACTATTCTGTCCATAGTAAGGATTTAATAGCGTATCAAAAAGCGGAATCCAGAGCTGGACCTGCCAGTACCGTTTGAAATTTTGCGCTAGCTTATACCGACCAGGTTCAACTTCCTGAACTTTTATATACTCGCCAAATAGTAATGTATGAATTATAGCAGCAACGCCAAAATAATCTGCTTCGTAACTCCAAGGTTGTCCCTTCCGCATGTTGGGACAGTCCTGGTCATCGGTATCCCAATTGCTTATAAATTGAACTCCTTGGCGTCCGTAAAGTTTAATATCAATGGCTCTCCCGAAATCAATTATAGTGAGCCCTTTGGAATTCCATGTTCCAGACCCATTCTTATGGTACTGATCATCCAAATTCAGGTTTGATTCAAATCTTACCATGCAATTATCTGCTTTGAGATCTCCATGAATGATATCGTGTTCATGTAACTCCTCTACGATTCGTAGAAGTTCAATTGTGAAGAAAATACAGAGTACCTCATCAACTAGTTTCTCTTGATCACGATAGTAGTTTACTACATCTAGCAAGGTTCCCTGATTTCGATAATTCAAAACCAAATAACTCTCATCTTGAAACATAGATATTGATTCCGGTACAATAATACTTTGTTTCACCACCCCATCAATCCGTCTATGTAGTTCTTGAAGGATATAAAACTCCCATTGTGATGATGGGGTCTCGATCTTAACTGCCTTATATTCACCCTGTTCTGTTTCAATAAGATAAACTACTCCATACCCTCCTCTTCCTAATTCGTACCGTAAACAGTAGATTTCGTCACCACAGTAGTCAATAATAGAAGCTGAGCTCTGGGCAACTACTTTACTCTTGCTATTGGTTATTTGAGTAAACACCTTGCTCTTCTTTATGCTGGTCTGGGCGTAATTATAGAAATTGGCGTGGTTATGCAATGGCGGAAACACTTTACTTAGCAATTGCATTCGTAATTCTGGATCTGTGGGGTTGAATACCTTCTCTTCACCTGCCTGTGATTGATGAAGTGGGTTATCGATGAATGGCGAGCTCTCAACGTCGTCTGCGTCCGAGTCGTATTGGTCTGTTGGTGGCGTGCTTACGTCGTCTTTTTGCTGGGGTGGAACTCGAATAGTCTCTGTGACGAAATCGTCGAGGTTCGACGTTATTTCTGGCTCTGATTTGGTATCGAATTCATCGTCTGTATGTAAGTTTTGAGCAGCATCATTGAACATGGTGTATACTTCGTTGGTAGCCATGCGAGAGAACATGGTCATGGTGGGAGAGTTTGGTTGCTTAGTAGGGCTGTCTTTCAACGGAATGGTGAATGTATTTTCCAGATCATCTTTGAACTGATCCGAGTCTTTAGTCGTGTGATTAAAACGATCATCATTAGATAGATGCTGAAACTGGTCGTCTTTAATTGGCATCTCTATTTGATCGTCTTTAGTTGAATGCCTAAATTGGTCTGGCTCGTCATTTGGTTCCTCAGCACCCAGACCGCCTTTAAGTGGGATCTTGTAAGTACCGGAAACGTTAGAGGTTGTTCTAAATCTTCTGGTCATAGCAAAAATTTCTTCCATGCAATACTCTTCATCTGGTGAAGGGTATAGCAAGTTCAAATTCAAGCATACTTTTTCTACATTCTTTCCAGGTTGTCTAATTATGGTGTAACATTTCCCACTATCATCAGTCCAAGTCTCATTCAGTTCCTGAGGTTCAACGTCTCTGAATACCTGGAATTTAGCAGTAGATGGAGGTACATCAATTTTTTGTTTAATGATTTCTCCCAGCCAAGGTTTTGCAGTTATTGTATTTTCTTTAGTTCTAGACTTAATAGACCCAAGTTCTTTAAGCCCAGCCGAAGTATCACGAAGTGAATCTTTCAATGACGGAACTGCGTCGTCCTGGAATACATTTAGCTTTTGCTTTTTAGTAGGTGGAGTCAAGTCATGCAGTGAAGGAGATATAGATGGACCTGATTTTGTTGCCAAAACACTTCTCATTGATACAGAAGGTAGACTTTGATGATTCTGTGATTGCATTCGTTGTTGGAAATTATGTAATGATTTCTCAAGACGCAGTAGAGGTCTTGCACTTGCTTCAATACCAAGTTCATAAACCTGTAGAGCTTCATCGAATTTCATCGACGACTCTAAGAGTTGAGCAAATTGTTCATAATAAAGAGCAAGTTGTGAACCAATTTCTTTCTTTGCAAGATATACAAATACTTCTCTTGGAGAATCAGAGTAATTGGCATATTCTAACCACACTTTCAAATACCGGGGATCATTCTTGTAATGATTGATATCTCGGAAATGAGAAGTACACTTTTCCAAGAGCGAAACAAGTCCGCTTTCAGCGTTAGCACCTTGAGGGAAATTATCATGAGTCCATTTTATGTAGTCTACGTAGATTTGAAGAGGATCATCTGCTTCTTCGGCATCTTGTAGAAGCCTATCGAAATTCTGGCGTTGCTGACGATGAATCTGCTTTACCTGATCAAACGTGTTTGTGGTGGTAGTAGCAATTGTAGCCGCTAGTTTTATAGCGCTTCTACCTGAAGGTAGAGGAGTTATATTCTCTTTATATTGATCTATTTTGGCGGCGTCCATATGATGTAATTCGTTGCTGTGGTTACTACCAAGATCTGGCCTTGTTTTGTTATTGAAAGTTGTGGGGGTTTAAGCTCAATCTATTTCGACGTCTTTGTATTTACTTGATGTATTTATATTTATTTGTATTTATTTAGTGATAAAATTCAACTACTACGCGCACAAACGTAATTTTTCACCGTTTCTCACACCTCACCAACTTCTATTGTGCTAGTTACCAGAGACTGATCTATTTATAACCATACTATTCTGTGTATATAATTGTATTGTGTGAGCTTTTCTGATTATAAAGGTGGTTTAAATTTTTTTCTAGCCTTACTATATCCCAATCTATAATTTACCAGTAAATTTTACCGGTGATTTCACTCTGGCAAACCAACCACCAACTGCACTCCAGTTCGATTCTGTGCCGTGCCAATTCTAAGTATACACACTCTTCAAATAGCAGCATCTATCACTTCACTTGCTAATGTTGTTCTTTCTTCTTCTTTTGGGTGCTTGTATGGCCAGTCCGTGGTATAATGAGTCTCTTTCACTAACTCCATTTCCTCAGAATAAGTTACTTGCATCATTTGATTTCGATATTAAATCTCTTCCAAAATCACTTACTTATAACCAGTATGCTTCGGAAGAAAATTCTCATGTTTCTGATCATTATACTTACTTCCCTCGTGCTTTGGGACCGCTAATGGAATCTGCTAATGTTCGTCAACTTCACTTACGTTTCACTCAAGGCTGGTGGGACTCTCATTCGTGGGGGAAATTACCAAAAGATGGTCATAATTCAGGAGGTACAGGTGTAGAATTATGGACGGTTTTAGAAGCTTCGTCTTTTGAAGAAGCTCGTCAGCATTGGTTGAAATTATCAGAATCACTTTCCGGGTTTTTCTGTGCATCTTTAAATTTTATCGATGATACCATCACTACAAGGCCTAATTATAGTCATGGATCAGTGAATTCAAATGTAGTTGCTAATTCTTCCAATTTTCTTTACCTTTTACGTGCTGCTTTACCTAGTGAACCAATTTGTACTGAAAATTTGACTCCATTTCTTAAATTACTTCCTTCTCGTGGTAAAGCGGGAATTTCTAGTTTATTAGATGGACATAAAGTGTTTGACTCTCTTTGGCATTCAATGGCAATTGATATTGTCACGGAATGTCATGGAAATAAATGCCATTATTCAATGCATCAATCAGTAATATCAGTTATCGACATTATTCGTTCTCTTCGTCGTGATGCCGAAGGTGGTATTCCAAAACCTACACCTGGAAACAAATTACGTTGTGATAAGTCTAAAGCTTTTGATATTTGGCAGTGTTTCCCACTTCCTGATCCTACTGACTTGACTTGGAGTTTACAGAATATTTATGGTCGTAAAATTAACGGACCCGCTTTCGCTGATGATCCAACCGGTTCATCTGTCAACATAAATGTCGATGGTAGTCATTGGGATGTCAAATTATTGACTTCTGAAGGAGATTTTGACGTTACTGAGCTGGTGTCTCTTACAACGTTAGGCGATATTGATTTGAAATTTACTACTAGTGATAGTAATAATATTTTACCAGTGCAACAACCTCCAGTTTACGTTTCAAGATCACTTACAGGGTACTCACAAGATCAAGGTGGACTTAGAGTCACGTTTCAAAACCCTGAAGATGACCCAGTCGAATTCATTTATTTTGAAAGTTTACCTTGGTTTATTCGTATTTATCTTCATACTCTACAGGTTTCAGGAAATGGTGAAATTATTGATAGATTTTACAAACCAGCAATTGATAGATTAAGGCCATCCCATTTAGAATTCCGTATTCAAGTCCCAGCAAAACTGTCATTAACATTAACTTATCAATTCGATAAGTCATTATTATTATACGCAGAATATCCACCGGATGCTAATCACGGATTTTCTATAGAACCTGCTGTAATTACAGTGATAGATTCTAATGAAGAAAGCATATACGAAATAAGAACAACAAGTCTCTTGTTGACATTACCTACACCAGATTTTTCTATGCCTTATAATGTTATCATTTTAACGTGTACGGTTATGTCACTAGCATTTGGATCAGTGTTTAATTTATTAACTAAAAAAGTTATCACTGAAGACGAGTACGAAAAAATAACAGGAAATTCCAAAGTTTCTAAGCTCGTTTCAAAATTGAAAAATCTTAAACGCCGCTAGCATCTTGAATTCAACGATTATGTTGGAATTTGGTTTCAAAATTAAAATATATAAGTTTAAATACATAATGATAATATTTCTCGTAAATATTCGCAGCCGTTGCAACCTCGCGTTGTCTTTCCGTTTTCGGTGCCGAAATTCGGAATTCGGGCCAAATCAAAAGAAACCAATGACACATTTATTGAAAAGCCATTAAATACTCCTTCTTTTTATTTAATGTTGACTAAAAATGTTCGAAGATATAATACCTTACGAAGAGAATGTAATGCTACAGTCAGTGAAAGAAAATGACGTGGATTTTGACAATTTTCGATCATTCATTCAAACTCATTTTGATGAAATGTTCTCGAAGGAATCGGAATTACTTCAATACAATTACGGAAGACTAAATGGTATGGTTCCCGAAAAACCATCATTATATCTGTATGCCTATCCCAAGAAAGCTACTAATCTAGATACCGATCATCATCATTACAATTTTGACACTGAAATCTTAACCCGGTGGATTTCAAGAGATATACTTAAAATATTTGTCCCCATACTATATTTCCAAGATCTTCAAAAAGAAAAGAAGGCGGAGGCTCTTTCCGCTAAAACTGTGCCTACCATGCAAGAACTACAACTTTGCCTGTCTTTGAAAGGACAAGGATTTTGGAAAAGAGATGGCTCTTGGCACTGTACAACTCAAAAAGTACCTTCTACTAAAGATAAGTACGGACAAACAACTTTTTTACGCTATAATGATTGGATCGCATGGGAGTCAAATTTACAAAGCCAAATCAATCATGCTAAAAGTACTGAAGATTGGGATAAAGTTAAAGAACTTAGAAAAATCAAATATACCTAAATATTGCATCAAGGATTACCCTTAAAAATAATCAGCTCTTATGTTATAGTTGTTATAATTATGTTTTACGAATGTCATATACTTAAAATTGTAAATGTGTAAAAATTCGTAGATCTCACCCGAGATAGTCTGAAAGTAGAACAAGAAGGTGTCATGGTGATTTTCATTTAATTTCGGTCACTCATGCTAAGCTTTTTTCAAAATTTACAAAGAAATTGAAAAATTGGACTTTTGTAAGGAAGTCGAATATCTTTGACCAAAATTTGACGCTCAGCGAATCAAACTTCTACTTGTAATGGATAACATTGCAATTTCCTAAAACGACTTTGATTAAAATTAGACTGATTCTGCTTGCTTTTGAGAAGATTAAATACGGTGCTTAAGCACATTGTAGATCATAGGAAGTGCCTGGCTAGCTCAATCGGTAGAGCATTTGACTCTTAAATAGGGCCATCAAAAGGTTGCGGGTTCGAGCCCCGCGTTGGGCTTTCTTTTTTGCTAATTTTTTTTCAAATTTTTACATCTGGCTGACCCGAATTTGATATATTTAAACTCTATGTGAGATATGTATGTCTAAAGTGATATGTCTGCCAATTTACCCAACTATGATTTGGAGGAATTCTAGCCTTTTCGTGGACTAATAATATTTCTACATTCTATTTTTCTATGTACGGATATCCAATACAGCGTTGGCCCATTTGACAGTAGACCTGTAAGCCCAGAAGTATGTATCCAGCCATGATAGCGAACATTTCTTTAGTAGTTGTCCTCTTGTAACCAAAAGGTTTGGATCTTGTTTAGTTTAGGAACGCAAAATGACTCGATGGTTGCAAAACTTCACAGCGCCTATATCACGTGGACTTCCGGTTTGAGATAGCGACTATGACTCCGATCAAAAAAAAAAAGGTAATAGTAGTTTTTCTTTTTATACTTGAATATCTTCAATGATGAGTGAACTTCAAAAGAGACAGAGTGAAGATGTAGTCACTTCTGTTCGAGAAGAAGGTAGTTCCTCGAGACAAGGACAAAAAAGCACTGAGAGACAAGTGTGGAATATTTTCAAGAAAATTTCAGAAAGATTAGATGCATTAGGGGTTGAAACTAGAGGAATTGAAAGAATATTACCCCATGAGAGAGCTACGAATAGAACCAAACAATTGATTTCTGTTATAGGATTATGGCTCTCTGCCTGTGGAGGTTTAAGTTCAATGTCTTCGTTTTTCTTGGGTCCTTTACTATTTGAATTGGGGTTGAAAAAAAGTTTAATATCAGGCCTACTAGGGCAACTATTAGGTTGCTTTATTGCAGCATACTGCTCAACTATGGGACCTAAATCAGGATGTCGTCAAATGGTAAGTGCCCGATTTCTATTTGGATGGTGGCCTGTGAAATTAGTAAGTCTTGCCAGTATTGTTGGAGTTATGGGATGGTCAGTAGTGAATTCGGTTGTTGGTGGTCAAATTCTAGCAAGTATGAGTAATGGGAAAATTTCGTTGGTCGCCGGGATTATTATTGTAGCAGTGATTTCATTTGCCGTGGCCGTTGGAGGTATAAAGCAATTATTACGTGTGGAAACTATGTTAAGTATTCCAGTTAATCTAGCATTTTTGTTATTATATGTTGCCCTGTCACAAAAGTATCAAGATTTATCTAATGCTGATGTTGCAGGAATTGACAGTGAAACGTTGAGAGGAAACTGGCTTTCATTTTTTTCGTTATGTTATTCCATCACTTCTACCTGGGGTTCTATTGCATCTGATTATTATATTTTATTCCCCGAAAATACTTCTGATGTCGAAATTTTTTGTATTACATTTTTTGGAATTTTAGTTCCAACTACATTTGTGGGAGTAGTAGCATTACTTATTGGTAATGTTGCACTTAGCTATGAACCATGGTATAATGCGTATCTTGAATATGGTATGGGAGGAATTTTAAATGCTGCTTTCAGTCCTTGGGGTGGAGGAGGGAAATTTTTATTGATATTAATTTTCCTTTCATTAATTTCAAATAATATCGTAAACACTTATTCTGCAGCTTTTGGTATTCAGTTAGAAGCTGTTGCATTTGCTAAAGTACCAAGATGGTTATGGGCTATAATTATTACTGCCGTATACTTAGTTTGTGCCTTAGTGGGTAGAAATAAATTTTCTACTATATTAGGTAATTTCTTACCAATGATTGGTTACTGGATTTCAATGTATTTCATAATTTTACTTGAAGAAAATATCATTTTCCGTACCGATAAATTCATTCATTTATACACTAAAGAGTTTGAAGACGTAGAAGAGGAAGATTACAAGGAAAAACAAAGAATTTTATTTGCAACAAGAAAGAAGCAACATTACAATTTTGCCATTTGGAATGATTGTGATAAACTTACTAGAGGATTAGCAGCTTCTGGTGCGTTTCTCTGTGGAGCAGCTGGTGCAGCTGTAGGAATGTCTCAGGCTTATTGGGTCGGACCCTTAGCTAAAATGTGCGGTGGTGATTATGGTGGAGACATTGCAATGTGGCTATGTATGGGTTTTAGTGGAGTCGCGTATCCTGCTCTCAGGTACTTTGAGTTGAAGAAGTTTGGACGTTGAGTAGAGTTAATTATAAAATTCGGAAAATTAAATTCCTTTGACGGCTTCACTGTTTGAAAATTTCGAACATCCACCAATTCAAATTCTCTGAAGCTTGTATGATTGTCGACTTCATTCTAGTATAGTTACATGGTTAATTGAAATTAGATATATATAATAAAGTAAAATAAACACTACTCAAGTTTTCTGATTCTAGTCACACTAACCATATTGCCACAGATTCTGAGACATGGGTATACATTGACGAAGTCTTGAGGTAGTCGATATTCATTCGAGTTGACAGCCGCCAAATAGCTGCGAAGAAACGACTCTACATCTTGGTATGGGTCGAACCCGATCACCTTGATAATTGAGTTATAAAATTCATCATCTAACCCCGTTCCCGATAACAGAGTATTGATGGTGCTTGTCTTATTTCCTTCATCATCATCCCCTTCCCTCAAATATACAGTAACTGGTCCCAGATAAGCAGAATTGATTAGATCTCCGTAACTTCCATCATAATCACCAGCAACAGTTGAAACAGCAATTTTGTAATAGCTCAAATCCAAGATGAAGTTCCCCATTGACAATTCATTCGAGAAATCAGACCACACCAATCCGTGTATCAACGAAATATACCATAAAAATATAGCCACAGGAAAAATACTTACTTTCAACATGTTCAATAGATGTCAATTATTTGCAATACAGCTTCTTATATAGTTATACCTTTTACTGCCTACTTCTAAATTTAGCGTGCATTTTTTTTTTTTTTTTCAAAATCTAAAGTAGACAGAAAGTTGGGGAAGAACAGTGAAATGTGTTTGACAGTCGTCGAGTGGCATATTTTAAGTTTTTGATATACAGGTTTTGACATTTGCAGACCCCTTGTAATTTGTTCGTTTCATCTTTCAATGTTGCCTCGGGAGCAATATCCTTCCTACTATTTGACTGAATTGACTGAATTAGGACCTTGGGTTTTCTCAAGCTCGATTGAACTACCACATGGTAGCACATTGCTCTTGTAATTGCACGGGTTATGCTCCGGTTGAAGGTGTTTCAACAACGAGTACCCTTTGGGGCCGGCCCCTGAGCGCTTGACTTAGATGTTGAAGCCTGTTTTTTATATAGACGTAATTTGATGAATGCCTACATCTAATTCCATTGCATCAGATACAAAACCTTTAACTCTCTCTACAGATTCTTTCTGGGCTAATCTAAAACCATATACACATTTAACCTTCAAAAACCATGAAGAGTGGACTTACTGATACTAAGGTCCGTCAAAGATAAATAGTTAATAAAAATGCTTTACGAAATATGTATTTCTCTCGACGGCAGAATCACCTTAAATCTGCGACATCCTGAAGTCAGAGGTGCGACATTTATGTGGGAAATACAGTAATGTGCGTTGTATCTAAGAAAATTAATGTGATGACTAATAGATAACATATATATTTGCAGCAACCGGCCAAACCCATAAGCCAAGCAAAGTCGCAAAAGCTGGTATAAATCACATTCAATAAAGCTTAGTAATGATATAATAGATTCCTACTTGTGTTTCTGTGGTACTTTGAAATTTTCACTTTCATTCTAGAATGTACTATGAAAGCGATCAAATATGGTACGGCTTGTTTTTTGCGTAAACCGTTTACGAGAAGCAATGCGGTAATTCCGTCGCACACAAACCGAGCCTAGAGATCGTGGGGGACAATTCAAGCCGCGTCTAAAATCCCACACTTTTCGTAGATTTATTCTATATGAAAGTTAATTAGATGATATCCGTTGACCCATTGGCCAATTGACCAATTGACCATAATTTTGAACTACTTAAATGTGTGAAATATATAAACTGGTTGCTTTCAAATTTAAACTTCTCATTATATCGGACCGCTTATAGGCGGAATATTTGGCTCTTTCTGTAGCATCAAAGGATCTGATGACGGATATTTTTTCGGTCCGACACCAGGGTTTCTACAACAAATGGCAAATGACTCATTCTCGGAATTGTCTCTATGATGCTTATTACTCATAGCCTAATTGGTGAAGATCTAATCTATTGTAAAATACTGTTTAAGTTGTCTATTAACTAATTCTATTTCACAACCTACAATACCAACATCTTGATGTGCGAGGTGCGACATTATATGGGAAAACTGTGTATATAAAGGAACCAATTCCGGGCGTAGTTATAAGCTATTTTAAGTATTTTTATTAAATAATTACTAATCAATTGGTTTAGAATGTCATTGAAGGAACACTATGAGAAATCATTGAATAAGAAAGAAGATAATGATCCTGTTTGGACTATTCTTCCTTCCTACGATATGCATACTAGAAGTCTAAATCGAAGCGTTGTCATTGACGCTGATCAACTTCCTGACTATGCTCAAGATGATTCATCTATGGCCAGCTCACTAAACCCCAGCTATACTTCTGATCTGACTCATGATGCCGGGATAATGGATTCCGTTCGTCAAGGGTCTAGTACTTCAGGGTCTATACATACATCAAATCAAGAAATTCCTATGGGTGAAAATTATATCGTCACAGATGAGGATGCCACAACTTGGACAGATACCGTGCTTAATAATATCAACAATTTGAGAAAGCTTACAGATCGCAATGAGTTGTCAAAATCTCTTGACATAAAGGTATATTTCACAAAAGAAGTAGGTGAAATTGAAAAAACTGGTACTATTATCGATCCTTCACTTTTCGAATATAAGAAAGGTGATTACATTAATGGATATCTTTTGATAGAAAATAAGTCTATTGAACCTATTCATTTTGAGATGTTTTACGTTCTTTTCGAAGGGAATTTCATGGTAACAAGTGGAAACTCGAAAAAACCCGTCATTATAAAGAAGTTTTTAGAGATGTTCGATTTTACTGCTTCTTATAATGATATTCATGTCGAGCGTCTTCTAAGTGAAAAAGATGGTGATATACTTAATTGTGGGCCATTGACAGATCCTATCGATGGTACTAGATTATCTATGAGACCAAGATGTTTAGTACCTGGTGCAAAGTATAAACGATTTTTCACATTTAAAATTCCGGAAAATTTACTAGATAGTGAATGTAATCACCATCAGCTAGATCGTCATACTGAATTACCCCCAACTATGGGATTGTCAAGAATGGAAACTGTACAAGAGTCACATGCTGATTCTAAAAATACAGTGAAAGACTTAGCAATTCCAAATCATTCTACAACATATGGTATGATTGCTAGATTTATCGGTAAAGCATCTCAATACAATGCTGTTCGAGATTACTCAAATGTGCCTAATGAACAGAAAACTTTGATTAATTCTAAAGGTGATGAATTTGTTATTTTAAAGGAATCTTATACTCCAATAAGAATTATTCAACAAACCTCTCCAATGTCACTGTTGGACAAAGTGTTGAAGCGTCAAGTTGTAAGACTCATATATTCAAATTTGGTATCACGAATCGATGAAAAAATCAAACTAGGTAATTTGATGGTGGAATCTATTAATAGTGGGAAGCATCAAGATACCATTGAAATTTCTAAAAATTTAAAAACACTCGATGGAACTGATCAAGTGAAGGCTCGTCAATTATATAAAAGAGATCTTAACCTGGATATAAAAGACATAAAATCTCCTGGTGGTCTTACTGAAGAATCTGAGTGTGAAATATTCATTCCTTTCACTAAAAAGAGAAGTGTTATTGGATCTTCTTGTTTAGGTACTTTGAAACTTTGCATCCCCAGAAAATATTCCAAGATTCATTATATTCCTCCTCCGAAATTTAGAAGTAGACAAGAAATCGAAACTGATGATTGGATGGTTAAAGTACCTGTAGATTTACTGTTTATCAAAGCTAATGTTCAATCAACATCGGCAAAACTTCCAGAGATTAAAAAGCTTGAGGCCGATTTGGTTGTATTCACATTATCTTCTCCAAAATACTCATATCCATTTGAATTAGATTCAGATATATTGTTTTCTAATGAATTTAAAGGTTATGATGAGTACATTTATGATGATAATGATAGTTATACAAATGTAGTCAAAAATCCTTTCCGTAAAAAGGCTACTGAATTATATAACTTGTTTAAAACTTTGGGGGACGAAAACTTTAAGGTAGAAAAATCTTTAATAGATGACCTTAAAGCCGTATGCGAAGCTGAAGAAAGGTACTTAAATTTGGAAATTCCTGATGTTAAAGTTGATAAACTTGGAGATACAAATAAACTATCAGAGATAAAGTGGTCATATGACGAAGCCTCGAAATCTTACAGGAAACATTTTGATTTGAATATCAATATAGAATCATGTAGATTGAAAGGTATAAATATTGCAGATTCAAATTATAAGTCATATAACCATTTCTGTTTAGTACCAAGTTTTCAAATGTGTCACATGGTAAGACAATATTATGTGAAAATCTACATCACACTTACTAATAATAAAATGTTCCATTTCAAAGTGCCAGTAACAGTTAAAAAATTTAAGTGATTGATTTTTGACTGGTTTGACTCAGTTGTACCTTTCGATATCTTATTCAATTTTAGATACAATAGTATTATTATTAGGGTAATATTTATAAATATATATTAATCATGCTATTTAATTAATGTGAGATTTAGATAATCCACTAGTTATAGCATCTACATCATCACTATCTTGAATATCCACACCTGCCAATTCTTTCTCGAGTTGATCAAGGTCATCTTCCGATTCTTCATCATCATCTTCGTCATCTTCATCATCTTCATCGTCTTCATCACTATCGGGTTCTTCTAAATCGTCTAATTCATCAAGTTCCCCAAAACCTCTTTCTTCGAAAACATCAGTAAGTTTTTCAATGTCAGAATGATCTTCTTCGAATCTATTACCATTTAATTCAAGTAATTTTAAATTTTTTAAATTCTTGGTGACAACATCGACTAAAACAGACAAAGAATCTGCTTCCAATTCATTATATTGTAATTTCAAAAGTTCTAAGCTTCCATTATTAGCCATTCCCAAACCTTCAACAACAGCCAAAGAACCTTTTGGTTTCAATAAACAATCATTAAGATTTAATTCTTGTAATTTAGACCAATGTGAAAGATTATTGGCTAATTGAATAGAAGCCTTGGTTGTTAAAGTATTATCCTGTAAATCAAGAACAGTTAAATTTTTATTATAGCGTAAACCTTTAAGAATCAATTTAGAGATACCGGTTGGTCTAATACCATTTTGATATAATTTAACAACTTGTAAATGTTGATGGTTTCTTAACCCGATAGCCAAGTAGTTGATAGAACCATTTTCCAATCTATTTCTACCACAAATAAATGTTTTCAATGAAGGATTACCTGTCTTCTTCTTAGCTTGAGCTAATTTAAATAAACACTTACCAATTCTAGCACCAGCAAATGGTCCCATACCATTATTAGACAAAATCAAATGCTCTATAGTGACAGCTTTTGGTAAATAATCTTCAATAGGATCAATTGTTTGTAAACCAAATGCATTATCACATAAATTAACTAATTTCAAGTTTGGTAATTGTAATAAAGCAGGTAATAAAAACTGTAATGATTGAGGAATTTCAGTATTTAATCTTCCTGTATAAAGATCACTGAAATTCACTTCAACTAATGAATCCTTATGTTTTAATATAGATTTACTTAATGATTCAGAAGCTTCAATTCCAATAGTATTACCCGAAAAATCAAGTTTAGTTACTTTCAGTCTCGATTCTAAATCCTTTAAATATGGTTCGATATCGGCATGAGAATCAAACTTGATTTGCTTTCCTGCAATAGAAAATGTGGTCTCTGGGGTAACACCCAACTCTACTTTGACAGACGCCATTGGTGATGAGAAAAAGCTTATAGAATCAAGAAGAAGTATGGTGTTGCGGTGCACGGATGTTTTTAAAGGGTCGTGCGACGTCCGGCAATATCAATAGAAAAAACTTCATCAAATTCAATTTTAACTACTATTACAAAATGCCAGTCAGATCATCCAAGACCGAATCCAGATTTCAAGAGTTTAAAAAGACTCCAGCCTATGCTATTGCTGTAAACGCCGCTTTATTTGCTGCTGGTGTTTTATTCATCCAATCTTCTCTCATGGATCAATTAGTACCTCAATTATAAGCTATGATTATGAAGAAAACTGAAAGTGGAAAGTCTTCAATACCGGAAGATTCATTCACCGAAAAAACTAATGACTGATCAGTGATAAATTTGGAGTACATGAATTTGTTCTTGTCATTTTAATTTACCGGTATCCATTGCTATCAGTAAAGGCAATATACTTGGATAATTTTACGTACTGTATTTTATTTACACCTCACTGAAACGAACAGCTGACTATCCTTAGGTCTATTTGCTATAACTGTATATAGGTAAACAATTTTGTTAATTATTAGTGTAGTGTGGGCAACGGATAATCGGATAAAGAACCTTGGTGAAACGTTGCAGCGAGGGGCACACCAGTAGGAGGTGCCGTACATATGGAAACGGTAAAGTATCCGCTAATGTAGTCTGTGCAATCTTAATTGTTTGAGAACAAGCTGCGAAACAAAGAGCTCAAATTGTCAACCTTTATTTTCATTCTTGGTTGAAATATTTCCTTTACCCAACAATAAAAATGTAATTATCGAATAAACTAAAGTACATCAATTCTTTACCTACATTTTTTTTTAATTTTTAGTCTAGCTTAGCCAACAACAAGTAAGCAGCTTAGCAGGGGGTGCCACTCAAGATGAAGATCAATCAAGTAAATACCCATGGGAATTGATTCGGTAACTCCTCGGTGAAATTTGTTGCAGCAATGAGGCTAAATTTTGCAGTAAAAATTATTTATGGTTAGGTATGCATTGGTCACGGCATCCAATATTGGCAACTTCTTTAGGTATGAGTATGCGATGAATTTACTAAAAAGCTTATATATGGACCGCCTGATTCTTTTCGATGCATTAATGTAACTAAGTTTAGAATTTAAGTTATTGAATTATTCCGGAACTGGGCATCTTTTCATGCAACTTCAAACTCAAAAATACGTCAAAGAGGCGCCATTTTACGGGATCAATACTGAATTATGTGAATAAATGCCTTAAATTCTGCGTTTTGGCACTTTGAAGTTCCCAATATTGATTGATAAACGAGTCAGTTCCTATTATTCAGTCAATAATGATATGGGAGAAAATGCTTCTGGTATGGACGGGGGAGTGGCATACGGTTCAGAATCTCTTAGCTCAAGTGATAGTGATATCTTTCACATACCTGGTTATTCAAGTGGTGAAGATGCTTTCCATCTACCACATCATTCAGTTCGCCACACTTCTCATATACCGACGTATTCTACTGCAAATGGTTCTCATATACGAAATTTATTGAATGAAGAATCTTCTGTTATTGATGTTTCAACAGAAGCATTGCAAATAGATCAATCAGAAGCTTCAGAACATAATTCACAACATAATTCACAACACAATCCACATTACTCTATAGACTATAGGCGACTTTCAAGCTTATTACATAGATGTTCTACAGTTAAAAGATTTCAGCTTGTATGTCAGCAAATAATACGTCAAAAGTATTCGTTCCACCGAACATTTTACAAATCTAGTCTCAAGTTTCTAATAATTATTCATCTACTTAACTACGAAGCCGAGGAACGGATTAATTTGATCACTCGACTTAGTTTAATTGAAAATTTCACTCAGGATATAAAACAATTAACAGAAGAAGACTTACAACATATAGAACGTCAAGTTGAAACTCTTATAAAAGAAAACGATACCATTGGTAAAATGGGAGTAACCAAAGAGTATTGTCTTCTGTTAATTGGATACTTAAATAGTCCCAGATTCAAATATAATTGTCATATTATCTACCAACTTATGGGTCAGAGAAGAAAGCATGAAAATAGTATTGAAGGTATTAATAGCAGTTTTTCCAGGTTGCAATAGTCCCTGGAAACCAACTTAGATGACTGAAGTTAGCACATCATGACTTGTACAGGCTTTGAAAATAGAAACGGAGCAGATACAAAAATTACAAAACCAATCCTAAAAACTTCTACATCAACATATACATAGAGTGGTAACAATTGTACATATTTGGAACTAATCTTGCAAATTAAACTTTCACTCGGAAGCACCCAGAATTTAACCTTGCATCTAGAAGCGTCTTGGCTTCAAATGCCGTGTAAGTCTTTTGAAAAACAAATTGAAGCGTTTGCTCTTGCAGCCGTGTCTAAAAATGGACTCTTGGCATAAAGGTGAGACAAAATACATCGAAAATGACATGTTATTTTCATGCCGTTCGTTCATACAGCTTAAAACGTTTTTCAGTATTTTTAAAAGCGTGTTTTAGAGCTCCATCTGAAACTCAATGGAGAATTCACCTCTTTATGTTTACAAACAGTCATTATTCATTGTTTTTTGAGCTGGTCTCAACAACATTCTTAAAGTTCACTTTACAGTGTTCACAATTTGTAAACTCATTCTTGAAGGGCGCTATAGCTTACCATAATTGTAACTTTATCCATTTGTACACTTTTTGAAACAGATTTTTGCCGTACCTTATTTATTTATAAAATACATGTATTTTAGTGTAATAGTTAAATTATAATCACACCACTAATTCAAACCTTCTTATCTTGCTGCATCAGTTATTTATTAAGCCATGCAGTTTTGGTGCAAATTTCAGACGCGGACGTTCTCGGCCATTTGCTGCAACTTGCATCATCACCCCGCGGTGACTTCTCGTACGATAAGTGACACATTAAATTTGACGGCAAAAATTTAACCATAAATTGGACCACTCCGTCAACTCCGAGCACCGGGCTGGGGTATCGGCACATAAAATTCATTTAAACAAAGAAAATGTCATGTTTTATTCCGTGGTGTACGGATTTGGCCTTCATCATAAGCATATTTCCTCCCCTCCCGCGCCTCGGTTGTCGGTCCCCCACACATCCTCGGTAGTCAGGCATCGATATATAAATGCATCATTTTGTGGAGAAGTGAAAAATCAACTAATAAATTATTATACAAATTAGATATCATGGTTTATGCTTCAAATACTGTTAATTCAGGTACTCCACCTGATCCACAATCATTAATTCAAAGGGAAAGAGCAAGTAATAAATTTGATCCCGCTGAAATGCATGTATTCTTAGAAGGTTCGAAACAAAGAGCAGAAAACTTTAAAAGAGTTGTACAACAAATGGAAAGAGATCCAATCTTAGCTGCCGATCCATCATATTTTGATTTAACTAAAGAACAACAACGTGCTATTACTGTTGAAAAAATCAACAGATTAAGTCGTTATATTGAAGTTGAATCTCATGAAGCTTTCCAACAAAGATTATCTCTTGTAGGAGTTTTTGATCCACAAGTTGGCACTAGAATTGGGGTTAATCTTGGATTATTCTTAAGTTGTGTTAGAGGTAACGGTACCAGAGAACAACTTAATTTTTGGTATAATACTAAAGAAACTTCAAATATTAAACATATTTACGGTTGTTTCGGGATGACTGAATTAGCTCATGGTTCTAATGTTGCTGGTTTAGAAACCACCGCTACTTTTGATAAAGAAACTGATGAATTTGTCATCAATACTCCTCATATTGGTGCTACCAAATGGTGGATTGGTGGTGCTGCTCATTCATCAACTCACTGTAGTGTTTACGCTAGATTAATTGTCGATGGTCAAGATTATGGTGTTAAAACATTTGTGGTTCCATTAAGAGATTCTAATCATGATTTAATGCCTGGTGTTACTGTTGGTGATATTGGTGCAAAAATGGGTAGAGATGGTATCGATAATGGTTGGATTCAATTCTCAAGTGTTAGAATTCCAAGATTCTTTATGTTACAAAAATTCTGTACAGTTTCAAGAGAAGGTGAAGTTGTTTTACCTCCTTTAGAACAATTAAGTTATTCAGCTTTATTAGGTGGACGTGTTTCAATGGTTTTAGATTCTTACAGAATGTCAGCTCGTTTTGTTACTATTGCCCTCAGATATGCAATTGGAAGAAGACAATTCAAATCAGAATCTGCAACTGATGGTTTAGAAACTCAATTAATTAATTATCCTTTACATCAAAGGAGATTATTCCCATTTTTAGCTACTGCTTATATGATTTCTGCCGGTGCTGTTAAATTAGAATATACTATTACTTCTACATTAAATGAATTAGATGCTGCTGTTAATGCTAATGATATGGCTAGAATTATGAAGGCCGTTAATGGTATGAAATCTTTATTCATTGATTCTGCTTCTTTGAAATCAACATCTACTTGGATGTGTGCTGATATCATTGATCAATGTAGACAAGCTTGTGGTGGTCATGGTTATTCTGCTTATAATGGATTTGGTAAAGCTTATAATGATTGGGTTGTACAATGTACTTGGGAAGGTGATAATAGTGTTTTAGCCATGTCAGTTGGTAAACCAATCATTAAGCATGTGGTTAATGCTTTAGAGAATGGAAAGAAAGTCTCTGGTTCAGTATCTTTCTTGAGTGATGCCAAAGAAATTATTTCAAGTGATAAACCTATATTAAATACTCTTGATGATTTAAGAGATGTTAAGAAAAATTTAAGTGCTATCGAAGTTACCATTACTAAATTAGCTGCACAAGCTGCTGAAACCGTTAAAGAAAATGGTGGTAAATTTGATTGTGTTGGTGCACAAATGGTTGTTATCTCTAAATTAAAGGCTCATCATTATTTATATGATGAATTCTTGAATAGAGTTGAATCTATTGAAAACAAATCTTTAGTTCCATATTTGGAAAATCAAGCACAAGTTTATTTTGCTACTGTTGTTCTTGAAAAATTCAGTGGTGAATTCTTAGCTAATTCAGTCATTCCAACTCAATTACTTAGTGGATTAACTGGTAAATACATTCCAAGTTTAATGAAGGAAGTTAGACCTCATATTGTTGCTTTAACTGATTCTTTCCAACAATCTGATATGATGATCAATTCAACTATTGGTAATTACGATGGTAATATTTATGAAAATTACTTCAGAGTTGTTAAACACCTTAACCCACCAAAGAATACTAAAGCTCCATATAGTAGTGCTGTTGAAGCAATGTTGAATAGAACCTCCCTTTCCGATAGAGAGAGATATGAAAGATCTCCTGAAGTTGGTAAGATTTTATCGAAGTAATAGTGGATCTATTTATTTCAATTGTATAGTCAAAATATCTATGTCAAACAGTGTAAAAGAGTATAAACTTACTAAGAGTATAAAGTAATTAAAAAAGGGAAAACTAACTAGGCACGATAAGATTACCTAAGGACGTTAAGCTACGTCGGAAGGATGGCCTATTTCAGTTTTGTAGTTGATTAATGTAAAGACAGCTGTCATGATGAATTAGGCAATTTGCACCATGATCATCGTTCTCACCGAATGTCACTTATGGTAACTTCTACTTTCGTTTTTTGAACGTGGTTCTCTAGACGCAAGTGTCCACCCCGGATGACATGGATATATCGGAATATTCCCCGGACTCTTTGACTACCTTGAAGTATTCCGGTGCATATGACTACCCAGATTTATCCGAAGACGGTTCATATCTTTTATCCGTCGGAGTCGCCAACTCACATGGGTTGAAATTTTACAAACGGGTATCCGGACCGGAGTGTAAATCAGGCGATCATATCATTCCTGATCTATGATCCAACTTGGCAATTGTTAACAATGTACTATAACCGGAGAGGGGTTGCAAAACAGGCCAGGGCGAATATTGTCATTTTTACCCCACAAAATAATTATCACCGGCAATAATCGATTGTTACCCGACATGTATAAAGTAGGCAATGGCTCTACTCACATAGAGATCTGGACTATACTATTTCCACTGGAAGACCAACCGATAAAAAAGGTTTATAATTGGTATCTGTCAAGCTATCAATTTTGTCAAGCTACGTTCCCAATTAGGCAACAGGTTCCAATATACTAACTGAGAAGTAACAAATTATAAAAAGTTATAAATAACTAAAAATGCCAATTACTGCACAAAATATTGTCAATTCGTCTCCTGGTCCCAATCCTGCATTCCTTGTTCAACGAGAACGTCAGCTACAATTTGACATTTCATTGATGCACGAGTTCATTGAAGGATCTAAGGAAAAATCTCAAAAAGTTCTTTTCCTTTACCAGTCTTTAGAAAGAGATCCTGTTTTGAGCTCTAGTTTTATTGACTATGACTTGTCAAAAGACGAAAATAGAGTTCAAACCACAGAGAGAATCAACAGGATGACTCAATATATCGAGACTGATCTGTTTGAAGACTTTATTAGAAGACTCAATCTTATCACCGTTTACGACCCTTCTTTGGGGATCAGAATCAGTGTTAATCTAGGACTATTTGTCAATTGTATCAAGGGAAACGGTACCGATAGCCAGTACAACTTTTGGTGTGTGGATAAGGAACTGAGTAAACTTAAACATCTTTGGGGTTGTTTCGGTATGACTGAATTAGGTCATGGTTCAAACGTTGCAGGATGTGAAACAACCGCTACTTTCGACGAAGAAACTGACGAATTTGTTATTAATACACCTCATATTGGTGCTACCAAATGGTGGATTGGTGGTGCTGCTCATTCTGCCACTCATTCGAGTATCTATGCTAGACTCATAGTTAAGGGTAAAGATTACGGTGTTAAAACATTTGTTGTACCATTGAGAGACTCAACCCACAACTTGATGCCGGGAGTTAGTATTGGTGATATTGGAGGGAAAATGGGTCGTCAAGGTGTTGATAATGGCTGGATTCAATTTTCTAGTGTAAGAATTCCAAGATTTTTCATGTTGCAAAAATTCTGTAAAGTTGCTAGAGATGGAAAAGTTACGCTTCCTCCTCTTGAACAATTGAGTTATATTTCTCTTCTTGGTGGTAGAGTTATGATGGCCATTGATTCATACAGGATTTGTGCTAGATTTTGTACTATTGCCGTAAGATATGCTGTTGGTAGACGACAATTCAAAGGTTCTAAAGAGACTGAGAGCGAGACTCAATTAATGAACTACCCATTGCATCAGCGTCGAATCTTACCATTTGTAGCATTGACTTATGCACTGGCACTCGGAACAAACAGGTTAGAAGAACAACACAGTAAGGTTTTGGTTGACCTTGAAAAAGCAGTCCAACTGAATGATGAAAAAGCCATATTGAGTGGTATAAATGACACCAAGTCTCTTTTCGTTGACTCTGGGCTGTTGAAGCTGACATTAACATGGCTTGCTGCTGACTGTATCAATGAATGTAGACAAGCTTGTGGTGGTCATGGTTACTCTGCTTATAATGGATTTGGTAAAACATTTGACGACTGGGTAGTTCAGTGTACTTGGGAAGGTGACAATAACGTATTGGGAATGTCTGCAGGCAAAACAATCTTAAACCATGTTGGAAGTGCCGTTGATAAGAACATCAGGGTCAGTGGAACACTTTCCTTCTTAACAAATTCTGGTTCTTTTATTCAAGATAAGGAATCATTATTAAGATCCACTGATGACGTCAATGATGCTGCTCTTGTATTAAGATCAATTGAAGCTCTTATTGCCAGGCTTGCTTATCATACTATTCACACATTGAAAGAGAACAATGGAGACTGGGATTCTGTCAGTTATGAGAGAGTTGTTCTTTCCAAGCTTCGTTGCCACCATTATTTGATGGAAACATTCCTTCAAAAGTATTCCAAGGCAGAGAGTTCATTAAAAGAATATTTAGCAATAGTATTGAAGCTTTATTATCTTTGCTTCATCCTTGAACCATTCGGAGCAGAATTTGTTACCTACAATATTATGACCAGTGAAGTCAAGCTCGGAATTACTTCTAGAGAAATAACTAAACAATGTAAATTATTTCGTCCTCATGCCATTTCATTAACTGACGCTTTTCAACAACCAGATTCATTGCTCAATTCTGCTATTGGGAAATACAACGGAGACGTTTATGAAAATTACTTCAATGTAGTGAAGGCATTGAACCCGCCATACAAGTCAAAAGCACCTTACTCATCAGAGTTAGAAGCTATGTTGAATAGAGATAGCAGAGAAGCTAGAGAGAGATACGAGAGGTCCGATGAAGTTTCAAAAATTTTAAGCAAGTAAATATGAATACAAACAAAAGTTAGCAAAATATAAGCAAAGCGAATCAAGTTTCAAAGTACCAAGCGAAAACTTGTCTTTAACGGTCACCAAATAAAGTATAAAAAGTGCTTGAAGTTTGTATTAGGTACATGACTAGGCCACAGTATGAAACTGATATCGCACCAGGAATGCAGATAACTCCCGGTGGCCAAGCTGGCTAAGGCGCGAGACTGTAACTTTAGAGATATCTTGAGATCGGGTGTTCGACTCACCCCCGGGAGATTTTTTTTACTTGGACTAATGACCGAGACACACAATTTGCATTGAAATTAAGTTTGTTGCATAGCCTTTATATTGACTAGAAAAAGGCCGAGTATCGATCGTCTCCGATAGAGATCTATTACCTAAACAGGCTTTAGACGGTCTAATCGCACAGTATCTCGTAAGTGCGAAGAGCGAGAAAAAAATTACTATAAAACGGACCAATTCCCACCACTACCCCTATAAGCCACTAACCACAACAATATGAACTCTGAAAAAATCGTTGCCGTTATCATTGGTATGTTTATTAGATCCCATCAGACATGCGATTAATTGCTTGTATTGTTGAATCAATATAATTATGTACTAACATCAGCCTTAATTATTCCTCCATTAGCAGTGTTTATGAGAGAAGGAGCTACTACTCCATTATGGATTAATATTGTTCTTTGTCTTTTCGTTTGGTTCCCAGCAATTTTACACGCTCTCTATGTCGTTCTTAAAAACTAGATATATATAATATACGAAATTGTGAATTACCATTAATTGTACTAGCCTCCACCAGCCTCGAGTTATCTTTCAATGTGCATTTCAGGCCCATACACCCAGGTACATCTTGTATACAGCCTACACTCAGCAGGGTTATTTTGTTGATGAAATCCCGGATACTCCCAGTCGTATTTTCCGGGATGTACCAGACTTGAAGTATGTTATATTGGGTAATTTACTCCCATATGCCGGACCTTCAAAAAATACGAGCGAGTGATGGTCTCGGCATGTGTGGAACTTTAAAGAAGAGCGGAACTTCAAACAATTTGCAACTCCGCAAGAAACGTAGACCTACCGGTAACTGCAACAGGGCTGAGACTAGACATCAGTAAGTACTGATAAAAGTATTACTCGAATTTGAAGGAAACATGGAAAAAAACAGGTATAAGTGAACAATAACTTTAGAAGGTTTAACTTTCATCAACACAACCATGCTTCCATGAAAATCTGTAGAGTCTGTACATATCATACAAAATCATGACATGCCGTGAAAGTACAAATGAATTTGACAAGCAAAGTTAAAGTAAATTATAATTGAAGCAATTTTGCAGCCAAGCATCTATTATGGAAGACGATATCGACATTTGTACCTTGCACTATAAGGGCAAACGATTTACAGATTTACAGATTAACGAAATTGGGATCCTAACTACTCATCGGGGTCCATAATTAGGCGGTATAACAGGTTGGTAACGTCCGGAGAAATTAGACGTACCGGGCGGATTTACAACGGGAGTCACGAGCTCGCACCAGAATTTTTTATAAGGTATTGCTCACCAGACGAGGTAGTATTGCTGGGCTTAGATAAGTATCAGTACAAGCAATCAGCACAAGTACTACTACACCAACCCACCTAATAGTTGCTAGAATGTGTTGATGATGGTAATAGATGAAGTTGCTGAATGTTGGAGATTTGAAAATTTTAACAAGCTACCAAATGGGGTAACCGACAGTTTCCGTTGCAAAAAGGCACAGGCAGAAAACACTACATAAAATAATTAATTTACGACTCGGCCAAAGATTAAATGCAGTTAAAGGGAAATTTAGGTTTTTTAACAGTTTAAGCAGGTGTTATATACAAATTCCATAATATTATCGTATGATTTTTAATAAGTATTTTGTAGAAAAGTACTACTGATAGTTGAACATTGTTATGCAGCTAATGAAATTTCAATCTAGGATTTACAAGTTAAGTCATAAGTAACTGCAGTATTAAAAGTATATATACAGGACGGCCTAATTTTCCCACCAATCAGCAACGCAGATTACACACCCCTTATTGTAAAGACCCCCCGATCATGTACCCTATGCAGGATTTAAGGGTGGTGCAAATGCAGTACATTCCCGATTTATCAATAGCCTTAAATAATCATCGCTGCCTTGATAAATTGATATTGAATTTCTAATAGTAAAATATAGTGAATATTCACGTTGAAACTGTTATTTATTAACTGTAATTTATTTATGGATCAAATTCAAATTGCTCCTGCTTCTTCAAAAGCATCACCTTCACCTTCACCTGATGAAGCCAAAGATTCACTTCCTCCATTTCTGTTTCAAAAAAGGCCTATTAAATCAAGTTTAACTCATTCAACAATATCTGATATAATTCCTCATTATAATGGAGGTAAATCAAGAAAATCACTGTCATTAACTTCTGGAATTTCAACAAATGGATATGATTCATCATCAAATACTGATCAAAATTCTGGTAATTTTTATAATCATGTTGATTATGATGAACAAATTAGAGCTCCAAGAATGTCAAATATAAATTATTATGTTTATGGTAAAGAGAAAAGAAATTCGAGTAATTCAAGTAATGTTTTTTCAACAAATACTTCAAAAGATAGTGTTATTTTAGATGATTCAGAAACTACAACAACTTCAACAAATTCATCTTCTGATGATAAAAAATATCATCCTGCTAATTTTGATTTAAGTCAAACTACAAGAAGACTTTCAGCTCCAAATACAACTTCTTCTGATAATCCAAACCAAGCAATATTAAATTATACAACAAATAATTATATTTATGAAAGAAATACCGCATCTGATCAAGAAAAACTTCTTAGAGCTCTTGATAATCTTAACAATAATACTACAAGTAATGAAAAACGAAACACTTGTAATTCAGATAAACAACATCGCATCAAAAATAGAACAAATTATGTTCCAAATCATTTAAGTGAAATTAATGGGCCTGATTTACAACAAGTTTATGAATTAAAAAAACCACTTATTGTTCCAGCAGTTTTACGTCCAACAGAAACTGTAGAATCAAAATCGTCTCCAGTAAATTCAATGCATGAGTCTCCAATTTCTGAGTCTCCAACAACTCCATATGTTACAATGAAATTATTTCCTTTTCTGAATAATACTACTACTCCTGATAGTTCTATTATATTAAATAAGACTACAGCTGATTCTGGTGAAGAAACTTTACATACTGCAACAGAACCAACTCATAAACATTGGAAACCAAATGGATTTACTGATCATTGTATGAAATGTTTTGATACTTTTGGTAATTTCTTTACTCCTCAAAGGAAAAGGAGACATCATTGTAGATTTTGTGGACTTATATTTTGTATCAGTTGTCTTTATAAAAGTGGAGAAATTTATAATGGTAATAGTCCTGTTACTGGATCACCAGTTCAAACTCAAGATACTGATGTTGGATTAAGACTGATTGTTAGTAATACCAGTTTAAATAATGCATTATCAACAATTAATAGTAATACTGTTAATAATGGGGGTGATGAATTTGTTAGTGGTGTTATGATGGATATAAGTGCCCGATTGGTTATCCCAATATTCAAAAATTTACAAAATGAAGAATCAAATGATTTGGTTAAAAAATTTAAAAGAATGTTTAAATTTTGTAAAATTTGTAAAGATTGTGGAGCAAACTATTCAAAATTAGTTCATGAATTAAATTTTAATAGTGAAACCATAAAAGATGGTTATGTTTATGTTGAAAATCCATATATTAAAAAGTTTGAATTGGAGCAACAAGGTGAACTGGCTTCACAACAAACGGTTGAAGTTAATAAAAGAAATAGCTTTTTAGAATATGAGCGACAATCCTCAATAACTCAGGTTCCTTCTGACTGGACCTGGAGCTCATTTTGAGCTAATATTTATTGAAACAAAATAATGAAAATGAATCATTTGTCAAAACAGATGTTCAAAACAAAATGAAAATGAATCATTTGTCAAACCAGATGTGACAAGAACAAAATGAAAATTATACATTTGTCAAACAGATGTTCAAAACAAAAACGATAGCAAGGCGACCCACTGAGTGCTTAATTGCCAAAGCTACAGACTTTCGATCAAATGACGATCTTACACCTCTATTTAATTGTCCATTGGACTTGTGAAATTTAATTCTTCGTGTGTTTTTAGGTGTATATTTATTGCATAGACTAGAGACCAAATGTAGAAAAGAGCTGAGTATAAGTTGGACTTGAGTTAAGAGTAGCTCACAGAAGTTCAGTATAGGTTGAAGTTCATTAGGTTGAAGTTCATTATTAGTATGCACTCGAGTGTCAAAGTTGCAGCCAATTGCCTAATTAATAGGCTTAGGTTGGCTTAGGTTGGCGCTACCAGCGAGACATCGCATAATTATCCGGGAGAAACCAGGGGCGCTACCAGGGATAAAAATGGTTTTGTGGGCCGAGATGCGAAATAAAGCGACCGAGGTCTGCGTAAGCCACCGTAAGTAAGTCGGGTTAAATACCGTGCTACTTGATCAAAACTCAACTTTGGATTCACCCAAATTAGGTAATAAGTAAATAAATTAAAATAGTACACGCGATTCAGACAGATTTATTTTAATCGTCATAAAATAAATTTCAATCCGACATTTGTCCCTACAACGGCTTAATAATTAGCGATAAATTATATGCCCACCCCGCTATTGTTCGGGCTATTTGTCGAAGCTCGTGATTTTTTTATTGGTTAAAATAATTACTAATTTAGGCGAAAATACAGGAAATTACTGAAGAATTCGCACGACCTTGAAAACGCTCACTATACGTTTGGATTTAATGACATTGTTTTTTGCCGGGTGATCTGAATCAAATTTACTAGTAAAACTTAATAGGTTTCATAATAAAATTAATTAATAATCGGAATAAAAGGTTGAAATGTATCATCAACCTAATTATTCATTTGAATCTACAAATTCAGGTAGAAGAATGTCATCAAATAACCCATTTAGATTGATGGCTCAAAATGGTACTAGAAATCAATCACTGAATTCTGTTCATTCAACAAATAGTCAAGCTTTTGAAGATTGGGTTGAAAAGAATAAAGTACTTATGGATTTATCAGATGAAGAGCCAGAAGAAACTTATGTGAAACCTCAGTTTCCAACTCGTCCTTCGAGGACGGGGAGTGATCCAGGAGTTACTTCTTCAAGGTATGTATACTAACAATAAGGACTAGAGGAAGAGAGGAAGAGGGAGATGTATAGAGAGAGAGAGGGAGAGAGAGAGAGAGAGAGAGAGAGAGGGAGAGAAGGAAGGAAAGATAGGAAAGAATAGAGAGAGGAAGAGAAGATGAAACGAAGAACGAGAGATGAAGATCAAAGCATAGACAGTAGATAAAGAACTGAAAGGATTAAAAGAACGATAGACGAGAGATTTCAGACGACAAAACGAACATAAAACAATCAATAGAACTTTCAACGAACAGAACAAACAGACAAACAGAACATACAGACAAACAGAACAAATCGAACAAACAGAACAAACTAAAACTTCAAAACTTTAACAAGACGACCAAACAATAAGCCAACGAACCATCGAACCGAACATTCAACAAACACAAACCGTCATCCCTCACATGATCCGCCGGTAACATCACATCAAGTCCAGCCCAACCCAAATGAAACCTCACGGTTGATGAAGGAGCAAATCCTGACCTCAGTATGCAGCCTCATTCATTATCATCAAATTCAACGGTCTGAGATTCTGCAAGACCAAGCCTCGGCCATAGATGACTGTGACCAACAGCCGCTTTGGTCAAAAGAAGAGGTTTCAAGATGAAATGATTTAGAGCGCTCAATAAATTGATAGACTTGGTGGCAGTTGGTGATGCCTCCACTGGCTACAGAGTCAAGATATGGGTTCTACTTGAAGTAGTGGTGATTGTTGGTGATTGTTGATGATTACTTCTTACTTATTGTACTTACTGTGCTTATTGTTCAATGCCAATTATTAATCCATTGGAGGTCACTAGCAATTCATAAGCCTAGCACTATACTCTTCTCATGACTATAGGTCATTTTCAATTGTATGCTAATAAGCGTTGTGCAGTCGGTTGCGCACTCAACTAGTAACAATTAAGGCCGGAGAATTTAAACAATCTGATTATTTCGGCAATACCAGATTAAAATTCAGTCTAGTGTTTCAGTTTTTGATGGTTTGGTATGATGATTTCTATGATCGTTTGATTGTTTCACTTAATGATAAGCCCGATAACGGTGATGTACGGGTTCCCCGTCACTGCCCAGTGTGGCAGTGTGACCTGACGATATTTTTTGTCAAATATGCACGCCAACCGCCCTTTTAGTTTTTCCAAACTAGATTGGAACAATAGAACACCAAATTGTGCCAGTTTGCTGCGACTTTGGTGGTTTTTACGCGTGACCCCCCGTTATCGATAAATTTTGATTAAATCGAGAAGTGCAGTAGGAAATTTACTTTTGTCTAGCCCTTTAAAATTGTCTTGTTTTGTCGAAATTTACAATCCTTAAAATTTAGTTATTTAAATCTTGATTATTTCGTCAGCTAAATTACTACGGTTTTAAGTCAGTTTTAAGTCAGTTTCAAGTCACTTAATCTACATCATTCTTAGTCAGCTAATTTTAGTAACTTCAAATTGGTTTCACTCATCCCAGTTAATCATCCTAGCAGTTAATCGTCCTAGCAGTTAATCGTCTTAGCAGCTTCATCTTCAACGTAACGTTTCCCTGCTTACCATTATATTATCTTCAGATTTCCTTCATTTCTTCAACTGTCCAAACTTAATTATTGATACTAACATGTCAAGGAAAATATCATCAAATAATCCATTTGCTTCTGCTTTAAATGAACCAGATTCTTATGTTCATCGTAGAGAACCACCTCCACCTCCAGCACCATCAAGAAGTAGTAAAAGTCAATCTAAACCAAGTCGTCCAAGTTTACCACCTCCTTCATATTCCGAAGTTGCAGGAAATAAAAAAGAATATCCACAAGAGAAAGAAAATTCAAGTAATTCAAGACCTCATAGATCACATTCAGATTCTCATAAACGTAGTGATAAAAATTATCGCCTGAAAGATAGAGATTCAGAAAGAAGACATCGGTCTTCAAGAAATAAATCACCAAAAAAACCTGAACCTGTTAAAGCAAAAAATATGGATACAATTGATAAATTAGATGTTACAGCATTTTTCGGAGGAGGTTTTCATCATGATGGACCTTTTGATGCTTGTACTCCACATCGTAATAAAAATAGTAAACAAGCACCAGTTAAAGCTTATTCGGTTGATGGACCAAATAATTCAATTAAAGGATTAGCTCCAAATATGTCAAAAAATGATCAAATGGATTTGGCATTTGGTAATTATAATGATAATGATTATAAAGTTGCAAATGAAACAAGAAGAAATGAACAAGAATTGGCACCAGGAATCAAAACAAATAAAATAAGTTCTGATACAACAACAACATTATATACACCAAAATTAAATCCATCAGTTATTAATTTTGATGCAAATAAAGTTGCAGAACCAATTCATGGTTCAACTACTGCAGGTTTAGGATCATCAACATTTCTTGATGGTGCACCAGCTCCAAAAATTACAAATGAAGAATATTTATCAGTAAATGGTGGAGGTTTAGGTCGTAAAAAATCTTTAGTTCAAAGATTACGTAAAAATAGTCAAAGTGAACATAATTCAAGAAGAAATTCAAATGATAATTCTTTAAATTCATCAGTTTCTGATGGTCGTGCTTCATTTGGTGATGATGATATTTATGGTTCATCAGGAGGAAGTAATTCTTTATTAAGAAGAGTTAAAAGTTTAAAGGTTGGTGGTAAAAGGTGATCGTAATCAATGAAAATGAATCCTCACGTTTGTACTATAAATATTCCAGTTTTTATAACACATTTCCTCCCTGGTGGTGACTAATTGGTCAATGGTGTATGTTAGTGTTTCTATATAGATAATGGAATGTTACATTATCATTAAATAAATTGTAGACAAAGCCATATGAATACCTAAAAGAGTAGTATATCACATAATCTCAGTATCTCCTAACTTACTCATCTTTTAAGATAAGAATCTTTGGCGTTTTTGAGTATCTTCAAGTGTGTGATTTTGAGACGTTCATTAAATATGTGATTTTGCAATAATTTTCACTTTTTCGTTGCGACAAATTTTTCAACTACAACTCTTCACCAAATGTTTAGACTGGTAGGCCTCAAAAGCAGTCTATTGTTCAAACCTTCGGTTGGCTCGGTGAGATCCGCCTCCTACACTTTACCAATAATTCCATCATTAGAATCCGTAAGATTAAGTAATCAGAATCTTACTGGTTTATATACTAAAGATACTGTTCAACAGATATGGTTTAATAGAGGCCAACAACTTATAAATGAACTTAATGGACTTTTAGAAGAACATAATATTTCCGATCCTCCAGCAGATTTGGATGAGTTGATTGCATTGACTTTCAATAAACCTGAATTTCATAAGATTTATTCCCATGCTTCTACCCTTCATAACTTACAATTTACATTAGAAAGTTTAAAACCATCTGAAGTTCATGATGAAATCAAGAAATGTGATGAAAATGAATTGTTTAAGACCCCTTCAATTTCTTCGTCTTTTCCTAATGAACCTACAGATGCTAAATTAAAAGAATGGATTATTGATTCTTTTGGTTCAATCACTGAATTTAGAAATTTATTCTTAAATTCTGCTAAAGCTATAAAAGGAGATGGATTGACATGGATTGTAGCAAGAATTACTCACGGTGATGTTGTGGAAAATAGCGATAAAAATTTAACTTGTAAAGACCTTTTCGTTATGAATACTTATAATGCAGGTATAGTTGATGATGCTATAAGATCAGGACAAATTCATAAATTTAAATTACAAAAACAAGCTAAAGAAGCATCTTTAAAAAAAATACAAGAAGAAAGACAAAGTTTAAATGGTGAATCACCTTCAACAGAAACTGTAATTACTGAAGAATCTCAAAATTCAGGTATTCCAAATGAGTTGTTCTTAGGTTCAGTTGAAGATGCTGAATTTGCTACTTTATACTCCCAACGTAAATTGATTCCTATTTTGGCCATCGATGCTTCCATGAGAAACTACTTGTTCGATTACGGTGTTTTCGGCAAACAACAATATCTAGAAAATTTGTGGAATTGCATTGACTGGAATGTCGTAAGCAAAAGATTACCCTTAAGATTTAAATCAACCTTAGAGTTGTAATTGTATATAGAAATCTTAATCATTAAAAAACTGACTGTAGACTGCGCCAATGTAATGATCTATTGCAAAATCTGGTAAGTTCTTCCTTTATTCTTAATTGAAATACTTCTATATTCTACATACTCTTTACTTTCATTACTTTGTGCTAAACTACTTCTATTATCTCTTACTCATCACTTTTCATTACTTAGTACTAAAGTACTTACTTGTTATTATTACTTATTACTTATGTACTTAATTTAACTCTTAATAACTTTCTTGACAATTTTTTCAACTTCATCCCAGTCATCAGTTGGGACTTTTGTCATTTCAATATCTCCAAAATATTTTCTAATAGCCATCAAATCTTCATAAGATTTTCTATCGTGAACAAAAGATATAGAAACACCAACTCTACCAAATCTACCAGTTCTACCAATTCTGTGTAAGTATGTTGATGGATCAGGTTTATTATTTGCATCAACAGGTAAATCATAATTTACAACCATTGAAACTGAAGCAATATCAATACCTCTTGCTAAAACATTGGTAGTAATTAAAACTTTTGATCTTCCTTCACGGAAATCATCAATTAATTGATCTCTTTGAGAAGTTTCAAGTGATCCATGCAAAATTGAAACTGTATGTCCTTCTTCAATCATTTTTTTATATAATTTATTTGAAGTTTCTTTAGTTTTAACGAAAATAATTGATGATCCAATTGTTAATAATCCATATAATTCACATAAAACTTCAAATTTATGTTCAGAACTATCACAATCCATATATAATTGTTTAATTCCTTCAACATTTAATTCTTCTTGTTTTAATGATAATGAATTGGCTTCAGGTACAAATTTTTCAGCATATTCACGAACATTTGTTGGGAATGTAGCAGAAAATAAAACAAGTTGTGCAGATTTAGGTAAAAGTCTTTTAATTCTAAAACATTGATCTCCTAAATTTTGTGCATCTAACATATTATCTGCTTCATCTAATACATAAACTTTAACATGTCTTAAATCAATTGATCTCTTCTTTGAAAGTTCTAAAATTGTTCCTGGTGTACCAACAAGAATTTGTGCAGTAACTTTTTGTCCTCTAGCAACAGAATTTGGAACTGCTAATTGACTGGTAATTTTAGTAAATTTTCCCATTGTTTGTACAACTTCAAGAGTTTGTCTAGCTAATTCTCTTGCTGGTGAAAGACAAATAGCTTGAACTTCTTGAAGTGATTCATCAACTCTTGATAACATAGTTAAAGAAAATGCAGCAGTTTTTCCAGTACCTGATTGGGATTGTCCTATCATATTTCTGGCAGGATTTGATAATAATAATGGCAATGCTTTTTCTTGAATTTTAGAAGGTTTATTGAATTTCATGGCATAAAGACCATCTAATAATTCTTTCTTTAATCCTAACTCATCAAATGATGACACAGAGTATAATGGAGAATTAGGATCTGCTTGTAAGTCAGCAAGCTTAACTTGAACTTCATAGGTGGATTTGATTAAATTGGTCTCCGAAGATGGCTCTTCAGCTTTAGCCTTTGATGAAACATCTTCTTTAGGATTGATCTTCGGAGTTTCCTCTTTAGTTTCTTCTTTAATTTCTTCTTTAGTTTCTTCTTTGGCTTCTTCTTTGGTTTCAGATTTCTCGGCTTCTATTTCACCTTTAGATTCACTGACTTCGGGAGTGGCACTGGCTCCCTTGTTTATGTTAAGGGACGCAAGAAGCTCCGATGCATCAGCTTCTACTCTTTTTTCAGAATCAGACATGTTATTATTTAACTTAACGGTGAGTATTTAATTGAAAAATTATAATGTTCAAACTCCTGCACATAAGCCGACAACAGGATGAAAAAAAAAGATATTTCAAAAAGAAAAGCCCGACGCGGGGGTCGAACCCGCAACCTTTTGATGTCTTATAAATTGCTTTAAAAGTCAAACGCTCTAGCCATTGAGCTAGCCAGGCTTATTGTTGCAAGGAAATTGAACGGGTACTATCATTACTACCAGTACTACTATGGCTGCAAAAGCTAAGATTTTAACTAAAGGACATGTTTAGGTGAACATGAATCAAAGTTTAGTTCTTACATTCAACTATAATGAAAATTGTCACATCTATTTTATAATTCTATTTTATAATTCTATTTAGTACTCTTTGAAAATTTCTTCTTGGTGTCTCTGTATAAGCCTTTCACTATAATCTGTATAGCGTGACGGCCCTCCCAAATAGGGAAGAGTCCAATAACAATAAGCGTTGTATAAAGCCAAATAAGCCCGACAGTGACGTACCCTTTGAAGTATCCTTTACTCCAAATGTAGTCTCTGTACAACGATAATGGCCAAATCACCCAAGTTATAAGAAGGGCAACAACCCAAGCTATTCTAGAAATTTTAGCGTATTTATCTAAAAGTTTGTCTTCATTTCCTTTATTGAACAGTTCCTCATCAGTCAGCCCTGCTGATTCTTTGACGACTGCAAGGTTCTTAGCATCTTCTGAAACTGTTGCAACACTTTCGGCAACACTTTCGGCATCCGACTCTACAGCAATAGTCAACTGAGATTTTTTGAAATCGTCCCAATTGTAAGTGTAAGGTTTGTAGGTGAGTGAAATAATTACACTCAAAATTCCAGGAAGGAAAAGAGCAGTAAGACCTCCGTAAAGACAAGGTAATTGTCCATCAAGAGTATCAACTGTAACGGCACCATAATACTTATACGTTGCTGAAAGCCAAATTGCTAAACCAATTATCATTCCAATAATTGGTGATACAATGGCTGCTATTTTTGTTTGTCTATCCCACAAGATAGTGAATACTAGAGGGAAAATACCAGGACAAATAAGCATCGATATGAAGTAACCCAACCATGTCATATTTACTCCAACATAATGAAGCATAACAGAAAATCCTGCTGCAAACAATCCAAAGAATATCACACTAGCATGACTGACTCTAATAATGTGTTTATTGTCAGCATCGGGTCTGATGTATTTTTTGTAAATATCAAAGGAAAGAATACTACTCACAGAAATCATTTGAGCAGAAACAGTAGACGTAACAGCTAAGTAAATGATCAACAAAAGTCCACCAACAGCATGGTCACCAAGAGTAGCCTTAATAGTGTATGGAAGAACAAATCCGGAATTCACTTCATACTCTGTCATTTTTCTTGGATAGGTTGGAAAAGCTGGTGTTGATTCAAGGAAAACAGCTGTTGAACCAATAATTGAACCAAGAGGCCAGGCATTAGAGAAGATTGCAATAGCTGCAGTTAAGTATCCAGGACAAGTTGCACGAGGAGTTGCGCTAAAAGCCTTTTGCCAGAAAGAAGAGTCCATCACTGTAAGTCCAAAATTTCCAATTGTAAGCACTAATCCAAAGATAATACCACCCTGCGTTTTACCTGTAAGGAATGCACCCTTGTAATTACCAGCAATTTCATTGTCTAAATTGTGTTCTATGACTTTATTATAAAGACTTTCAAGACCACCGACTTCTTTAGAAACAAGTACAGAAGTACAGAGATAACACAATACAATAAGAAGGACAAGAGAGTGAACATAATCTGTAATAAATGTTCCCTTTAAACCCGAAAATGTTGTGTAAACCAATACTCCAAATGGAATAAGCATAGAACTAGCAACAATGTTTAAATTTCCAGCAATAATACTTACGGCACTAGCAGCACTTACAATCATGGTACTACACGAAAGAAGATTCGTGATTAAGCACAAGAAGATGTACACAATGTGAGCAGCTTTCCCATAACGTAATTCCACAATCTCCAACGAAGTATGGGCAGTTGGAACTTTTTTCTTACTGTGAATCCCAAGAACATTCATTGTACACATTTGAATACAGAGACCAGCACTGTAAAACAAACTTGCTTGAATACCGTAATTATAGATAGCAGTTGTAACGAACAAAAATTCATTGGCCCAAGTCCAGGAACTATAAGTTGATGAAGCCATCCACCATTTCCCAATACTTCTATTGGCCACCATGAACATTTCTGTCGAATTGGCGTTTTCATGAAGATATTTTGTGAGAAGACGAGTGATAAGAATCATTCCAATTGCGAAGAGTCCACCTAGGCCAACTAGAACACCATACCCGGCACTCTTACCCAAAATAATAATTGGTTCCGTTTCAGTCATTTGTATAATCGAATCAGTGAAAAAAGTAGTATCTAATTATAAGTACTTGACAATTTCCAGATGTGGACTTAATTAAATTTGAAAAATAAGTTAATCTGTCGCTAAGATCCTCGTCTTAAATGGAAATCAGCATTTAGCAAAGATTTTGACATATGGCGAACCATGGCACAAGTATGGCATTTTGCAGCCATATTTTTGCAGCCGTCGCACGCCATCAGCCACCACAGACGGCTGACAATATCGGATTGACGGGTCAGAACAACTGCTAATTGGACTAGCGGGACGTAATATTACTGGATCAGATAAGTCTATGCACGTCAAACGCCATCCAGGCCGTTAATTATTAACCCTTCGGAATTTCTGTCGTTTACTAAAATATACGTGCTTTAGTCATGTCAAGGAGTTGCTATACCCGGTTTTTCCAGGAAACACCCGTGCACCAATAGAAAGACCCTTAAATAGTTAAATTGCAGTTAGACAGCATCCCCCAAATGCTGCCAATGCTGCCACATGCCAAGGCCAACAGTATCCGTTATCAAGCCTTGGCACAGTAGTAGGCTGTGTCTACGGGAATCAGCACGTGTTGCCCGAAGCCAATGACCGGAACTCGCGTTAAGTAGTTGCAGCATCCACCGGAAATGACAGGGCCGTTCGGAAATGACCAGTCTAGAATTATCCTTGCAACCATCGAATTTTCATCCGCCAGGAGTTAAGTATAGCAATAATTTCCTTAGTTCTAATCTATCATATTTTTATTGATATGAACATTATACCGCCGTCTCAAAACGATACTCCGCAAACATGGTACTCTAAGGTATATCAGACTGTCACTGGTAACAGTGGGATCATGTTACTCCTTTTAGCACAATTTTTCAACTCAATCATGGTAACTACATGTAAATTACTTGTAACCGATCAAGAGTTTGATTCTCCCATTCACCCACTTCAAATTTTATTTGTTCGAATGTTCATTACTTATATTTGCTGTTTAATGTACATGGGAGTTACTAGATCCGTAGAACACGCTCCGTGGGGTCCTAAAGAGATTAGACATTTACTTGTACTTCGTGGAATAGCTGGATTCATTGGAGTTTTTGGATTATACTATTCATTACAATATTTAAGTTTATCTGATGCTGTGGCCATTACGTTTTTAGTACCTATGGTTACGGCATTCTTAGCATGGATCATGTTGAGAGAAAGCTATAGTCTTCTTGAAGGAATTTGCTCGATAATTTCACTTGGTGGTGTAATTCTTATTGCTAAACCACATTTTATCTTTGGTAAGGAAAGTGATACCGAAGCTTCAGGAGATGAGCAAATTGAATCGTCACTGACTGAATTGAGACTTTTGGCTTCAGGTGTAGGACTTGTTGGAGTTCTTGGAGCATCTTCAATTTATATCGTACTTCGAAAAATTGGTAAAAGAGCCCATCCTTTATTAACTGTATCTTATTATGCATTAATTTCGTGCATTATTTCATTTCTTTCACTTCTTATTATTCCTTCATTATCATTTGTTCTTCCTGAAAATGGGTATCAGTGGTTTTTGTTCCTCTTAATTGGTCTTTCAGGATTCTTTATGCAATTTTCATTAGCTGCAGGTGTTCAACGAGTTAAAGCTAGTAAATCATCGTTGATGATCTATGTAGGAATGATTTTTGCTGTTTTTTGGGATCTTGTGATCTGGCATCACCTCCCAGGTCTTCTAAGTGTATTAGGAATTGTTGTTATTGCCGGAAATGCTTATATTATCATTAGACATAAACACGACGACGACAAATCTGATCTGGGTGACATTGAAAATCAGTACCAGCCAGTAAAGTCTCTGATTGATAATATTTCATTACAGGATTTCACGGTGACTGATGAGAGTGAGGTTGAACACGACAAGCTCAAACCACATGGAGAACAATCAGCAGACCTCAATTTGGGATACAATGAAAGAAGTTCGAACAGTTTCGTGGTTGACGATAGTGACGAAGACACTGTTAATGAAACAGACAACCCCGAGGAAGTTCAACCAGAGACTGAGGAAGTTCAGCCCGAGACTCAGGATGCCCAAACTAATCCTTCTCATGAAAAGTGAATGATTTACGATTATTATAGATTGTATAGCAGCGAAAATGGCAACTGCCAGTGACAATATATGTCTGTACAATAAACATGACGTTATTTATGAAAACCAAGCTACTGTAAGTCTGTCTTGATGCGTATATAACTATCCTCTACACTAAGTGTGATAATATACCATTACTCGTTATTACATACTATTTAATCTATTCAAACCCGTTTGGCGCTATCTTTCATCATGCGTCCTCTTTGAACAGTGATAGCCACGATAATTCGTGCTGCACAGCATGGATTTGAAATAAACTATCGTTTACGTCGTACATGGATTTCACCACGGTATTGCTGTTATTGGCTACATGTTGCAAGTTTCCAATAAGGGATCTGGAGTTATTCAAATTGACCTCGATATAATCAGGCTTAAGGTGATCATTTGTACCTGGGTTCGAAGGAAGTGCCCTTACTTCCTTGACCCATTTGGACATGGCCTTTGATGAAGGAGTGATGTAGTTGTGGTGCTGGTTCGCGGGCTGGCTGCGAGCAATTTGGTCCGCACTCGACCGACCCAGAGAATAAAAGGAGAGCGGAACGAGAACGAAACGAGTAGGAAGGAGAAGACAAAATAGAACAGGATGGACGGGGATGGATCGGGACAAGACAGATACTTTACTTAGAGCCGGGCCGTTGTGATGTGAAGTCAACGAGGGGAATAAAAAACTGAACTGACCAAATACCTTAAATTTAGCTTGAATATACGCCTAAACCATAGACCATTTCGTAGTGGCGGCTTCCGCCGGCCACCGACGGCCGCCCACAACCATATTTTCTCATCGGCCTAATTTGGGCCCACATTTCGCTCATTCTTTAGCGTTTTCGGCTCGGTCGTGCACATTCTTCCCAAAATAACAATATGTCATCCGTTTTTAGCAACCTTCCTGCATAAACCTTTATTTGTGGAGGTATAAAACCCAGTAAATTGCCTCCCTTATCTTATCTTACTTTATTCTAATGCAATTTTCTTTATCTGTATTAGCTACTATAGCTGCTTCTTTGTTAGCATCGGTTGATGCTGCCAAACATTCAGCACCAATTTCTAAAGTACCAAATTCTGAAACTTTAAATTCGAATTCTTTCAAAGAATATGCTTCAGGTTTAGCTTCTAAATATATGAACTTATATAACTCTCAAACCAGTAAAAATAATGGAGGGCAAATTCCATTTGTTCAAATTGAATCATCAACTGAAATCCCATTAACTAATTATGCTAATGCTCAATATTTCACCGAAGTTCAAATAGGTACGCCAGGTCAACCATTTAAAGTTGTTTTAGATACTGGATCTTCAAATTTATGGATTCCTTCACTGGAATGCTCTTCTTTAGCTTGTTTCTTACATACTAAATATGATCATGATTCATCATCTTCTTATAAAGCAAATGGTTCTGAATTTGCTATTCAATATGGTTCAGGTGCTGTTTCTGGTTATGTTTCAGAAGATACTTTAACTATTGGAGATTTAATTATTCCTCATCAAGTATTTGGTGAAGCTACTAGTGAACCAGGTTTAGCATTTGCTTTTGGTAAATTTGATGGTATTCTTGGTTTAGCATATAATTCCATTAGTGTTAATAAGATTGTTCCTCCAGTTTATAATGCACTTGATCAAAAATTACTCGATGAAGCTCAATTTGCTTTCCATTTAGGAAACAATGAAAAAGACGAATCAAATGGTGGTACTTTTACTCTTGGTGGTCATGAAGAATCTTTATTTAAGGGTGATATTACTTGGTTACCTGTTAGAAGAAAGGCATACTGGGAAGTTTCATTTGAAGGGATTGGTTTAGGTGATGAATTTGCTGAATTAGCATCAACTGGTGCTGCTATTGATACCGGTACTTCTTTAATTACTTTACCTTCTTCTTTAGCAGAAATTATTAATGCTAAAATTGGTGCTACAAAATCTTGGTCGGGTCAATATACTGTTGAATGTGATACCAGAGATTCATTACCTGATTTAACGTTAAACTTTGGTGGTTACAACTTTACATTGTCACCTTTCGAATATACTTTAGATGCTGGTGGAACATGTATTTCTGCATTTACTCCAGTGGATTTCCCAGAACCAATTGGTGATTTAGCTATTATTGGTGATTCTTTCTTGAGAAAATACTACTCAATCTACGATTTAAAGAAGAATGCCGTTGGTTTAGCTCTTGCTGTTTAGAAAAGTTAAATGAATATCATAATGTAACAAATGTAGAAGAAATATCCGTACACCACTTACTAGGAAAAAGACCCGTACATTTTCAAGCAATCGCTGGATTTGTGCGGATTTATGCGGCGGCTTATGTAAGCATGGCTGGCTTAATTGACGGGCCCTTGACGGCTGCAAAATTAGCCAGCCATCAAACTTAAATGCCCCTTGCAACACCAATATTTCATCCTGGGGCGTCATATCGAAGGAATGTAGGTCACAAAATCGGTGTGGTCTCTGGATCAGGCAACTGCAAGATAAAAAAATAATTTTCTTGATAATCCTTAAATACTCGAACGCCCCATTCTGAAGATATTTTCATACTCCTAATTAATTCATTAACATAAAGTATCTGGTAGCTTATCCTCAATACTATAATTTTACCAAAGAATTTCATCATGGCAACGCATAGTCCCAGCCTGTCAAAATATCCTTCAGATGAAAGCAAAGACTTTAGAAAATCTTCACTGTCTAGCAAATATAAATTCTCTTTAGAGTCTGCTAATTCTATTTCATCCAGAAATTCATATAGACTTCATCCCACTGTTTCTGGATCAATTTCAGCAGGATCAAATACAGAATCAAGAACTAAAGCCATGGATCGTTTGGAAGTTGAAACTGCTTCAACTACCAGTATCCCATTATCCATTCCATATTATTACATTGCTCATGCTGCTAACTCGTTTGATACCGTTAATCTTTTCTCTACTCCCAATAAACCACAGTACTCTAATACTTCACATGTCAAGTCTGACACTAGCAAGGAAAATATAGTGAAAACAAACGGTGTAATAGAGGAAAATCGAGAAATCGATAAAAATGGTGAAGAGGTTTTCAACCCAGTACCTAAAAGATTCTCTCAATTCATAATTGATCAGAAAAACCCATTCACTGCTCAAAGATTAGATAACTTATCTGTTGCATCTACAAATACTGACTTGGAAATTGATATCAGAAGAAATAATTCAATGATGAAAAGAAGAAATGCTAAAAAGAGTCAATCCATACATTCTTCTAGTGGAAGAAGTAAAGGAACTCCAAATACAAATATGAACTTCAATAATTCACCATTTCAATTTGGTCCAATGGACGATACATCAAGTAATATATCAAACTCTATGGATTCACAAGCTACTATCTTTTCAACAAGACAAGGTTTGAATCTGGACTCAGTCAGAAATAGAAGAACATTTCTGAAAAAATCGAAAACTAAAGCAACATTATACACTACTGATAGCGATAATTCTTCTCTTACAAGAAGTAGAGCCATTAGATTCAAGAAAGGTAGCTGGATCTACCGTTTGAAAATTAGACTTGAAAAAATGCTTGCTCGTATGAAGAAGTTGAAGTTCAGAAACTTTACAGTTTCAGGTAAAAGAGTAGGAACTCTTTCGAAAAAGATGAAAAAGAATCAAGATTTAGCAAGAGCAAAATCTACATTATCTAAAAAGGCTTCATATAAAGCCCCACGCCGCCTTAGATTCAAAAATCCCGATGGAGTTCGTCAATTATTGAAAAATCAAATCTCTAAACCTACTAATAATCCTAATTTAGGTCATGATAGAGTACAAACTGTAGGATCTTTAGATGATGATTTAAAGTATTTGGCTGGTGCTCCAGAAGAAAATCTTTTAATTACAGCTCCAAGAAGAGCTCCTTCAGGAGATATAAAACTTACTCATTTATCAAATTACATTGACCAACAGCATAATAGTTTCTCTGAAACTAGTAAACATCGTTTCAGTTCCAAATCTGAATTGACTGCCAACACAATGTTCTCTTCGGGTAACGGTCATCAAAACCTTCCACATACAGCAGATACTACTAGGGAATACTATCATGATTCATTAGATCCAGCTAGAAAAATATCATTAAAAACAGATATTTCAGCTGGTTCAACACCTCCAGTTCCTCCACCTCATCAAGATGATACTTTCACATCACTTGTGCCACAAGAAACTAACGAAGAAGTAATTGGTTTGTGGAAATCTTACTTAAGCCATGTTCTTTGTAAAAGAATTCAATTGAGGCAAGAAATCAGTTTATTCCAAGCTTTTCTTCTTGATCAAGATGGGCAAAATGGTTTCAAAATATATCAGGATCCTCCAGAAGTTGTTGATGAAGTACCTAAAGCCATTGAAGACTGTATTGAAAATAGAAGAAGCTCTAGCGTATATTCATCTTTACAAAGTAAGAAATGTAGCGATACAAGTGAAACTGTTTCTAGTGGATTCGAAACTATTTCAGAGTCTAATTCCAATGCAACTTGGACTAATACTCATAGATCTGATTCAACGTATACAGGTACCAATTCTGATGATGTTTCTTCTACCAGCAGTGATGAACAATTTGAGCTCGACTCAACTGCTGAAAAGTTTCATGCTAAATACCATAATAGAAGGTCTGTCCTTGGTGATATGTTGGATTATGATTCGGAGTCTGATCTGACCGTATCCGGCTCTGGTGATTCTGGTTCCTATGCAAGTTACTCTGAGAGTATAGTTTCAGATATCGGTGTTCAAAAACGGTATGGAACCATAAAAAGAGGTCCATCTAAAACACAAATTGATTCACCTAGTCTGAGTTTTGCCATGAAGAGATCAGCTGGTATTCAAAGCGGACTCAGTAGCATTTAAATAATGAATTAACATTTCATAACGATATGTAAATTAATCCGTAATTCAGCCGTCAACTTCAAGTTGACATCTACACAAGTTTCAATAATGATTATTATATACAAGTAAGTTCGACATAGAAACTATATACTAATTTACTACTAGAGACTTAAAAACAAAAAAGACTTAAATATTTATATTTTTAAGAATCATTAGTTCTTTGGTTCTTCAGAAGAAGAAGATTCATTTTCTTGATTGTTCTTGTACAATTTTTCGAAAACTTTTAATGATTCATTTTGTAATTCTTCAGTTTTGGTCTTTAATTCAGTTGGGTCAACTTCTTCACCAGCTTGAGCTTTAACAACAATTTCTCTTAAAGCATTAACTTGTTCTCTAACTTTATCAGCATCAGTTGAATCTAATTTATCTTTAAATTCATTCAAAGAATTTTCAGTGTCATTACATAATTGATCAGCTCTGTTAGCAGATTCAATTGCTTCTCTTCTTGCTTTATCAGATTCAGCGAATTTTTCAGCATCATTAACCATCTTTTCAATTTCTGCATCAGATAAACCAGATGAACCAGCAACGGTGATAGAAGCATCTTTATTTGAAGCCTTATCACGAGCAGAAACTTTGATAATACCATCAGTATCAATATCGAAAGTAACTTCAATTTGTGGAACACCTTTTGGAGCTGGTGGAATACCTGATAAAGTGAAATTCCCAATTAATTTATTATCTCTTGTTAATTCTCTTTCACCTTGGAAAACTCTAATTTCAACAGAAGTTTGACCAGCAGAAGCAGTAGAGAAAATTTGAGATTTTTTAGCAGGAATAGTAGTATTTCTACTGATTAATCTAGCGAAAACTCCACCCATAGTTTCAATACCTAAAGATAATGGAGTAACATCTAATAAGACAACATCAGTAACTTCACCAGCTAAAATACCACCTTGAATGGCAGCACCCATAGCAACAGCTTCATCTGGGTTAACAGCTTTAGATGGTTCTTTACCAAAGATTGATTTAACAGTTTCAATAACTTTTGGCATTCTTGACATACCACCAACTAAAATGACTTCAGAAATATCAGAAGTTGATAAATCAGCATCTTTTAAAGCTTTAAGACATGGATCAACAGTCTTTTTAACTAAAGGATCAACCAAGTTTTCAAATTGAGATCTTGAAATTTTTTGATTAATATGTTTTGGACCTGAAGCATCAGCAGTGATGAAAGGTAAATTAACTTCAGTTGAAACAGTTGATGATAATTCGATTTTAGCCTTTTCAGCAGCTTCTCTGATACGTTGAATTGCCATTCTATCTTTTTCTAAATCGATACCACTTTCTTTTTTGAAAGTTTGAACGATATTTCTAACAACGGCAATATCGAAATCTTCACCACCTAAATGAGTATCACCATTAGTTGATTTAACTTCGAAAACACCAGCACCGATATCTAAAATAGAAATATCAAAAGTACCACCACCTAAATCGAAAACAGCAACAACTTCACCATCATTTTTTTCTAAACCATAAGCCAAAGCAGCAGCAGTTGGTTCATTAACAACTCTTAAAACATTTAAGCCAACAATTTTACCAGCATCTTTAGTAGCTTGTCTTTGAGCATCATTAAAATAAGCAGGACAAGTAACAACTGCATTATTAACAGTTTTACCCAAGAAAGATTCAGCAGTTTCTTTCATTTTATTTAAAACAAATCCACCAATTTGAGGAGGAGAATATTTTTCACCTCTAGCTTCAATCCAAGCATCACCATTATCATGTTTGACAATTTTATATGGAACTTGATTTAAATCTCTTTGAACTTCTTTATCTTCAAAACGACGACCAATTAAACGTTTAGTGGCAAATAAAGTATTTTCTGGATTAACAACAGCTTGACGTTTGGCTGGAATACCAACTAATCTTTCACCTTCTTTAGTGAAAGCAACAATAGATGGAGTTGTTCTACCACCTTCAGAATTTTCAATAATTTTTGGAATTTTACCTTCCATAATGGCAACTGCAGAATTAGTAGTACCTAAATCAATACCAATTACTGGACCATTTGGAGCAGCGGTAGATTGAGCACGACTTAATGCAATACGTTTAGAAACGTTTCTAACAGAATTTCTGGCAGCTAACATTTTCTTACTTTTAAAACTAACAATTGTAAAAAATGTGAAAAGTTTCTTTATATGAGCAATACCGGGGTGAAAATTTACATTTTAACGGGTTACCCGGAATTAATCGCCGAATTTTCGAGAAAAAAATGGCACATTTACTTCCGAAGTCGGTCACGTGTTGGCTGCAAAAATTAACTTTATCGTCACCATGTCTACGGTTCGATTCTGGGCAAGCGGTTCTGACTAAGTCATTCATTTGAAGTAGATTAGTCACTGTGAAATATGCTATTCCAATTGGGGCAACTCTCAAGCGATTTATCATGTGTTTTAAACAGACGGCCTTGATCGATCATTTCCGCATTTAGTGCTAGTCGTCTTCATTCTCTGGTTGATGTATTATTGCTCTTGCTCTACTGATCTCATCTCACTCTTATCATTTTGCTCTTACTCTTGTCATTTCGTTCTTACTCTTGTTTTCTCTTGCTATTTGCTCCTCTCGTCTTACTCTGCTTACTCCTGTCTACGCCGTTTCTACTGAATTCTCTTCATATTTATTTTACATAAGTTCAGCTGGAAGATGCCCGTTCATGATCCACGTTAATGATTTATTACCTCTAAACTCTTCAATTCTTCTCATAATTTCTTCGGGTGTTTCATTGAATTTGATTACCCCTCTATCAATAGCATCACATAACTTCTTCCTTCTTTGAAATCTCTTAGATTCTTTTGATCTTGAATCTCCTCTCCATTCATGTTTTCCATATCTTTCATCCATATCTTTCAATGGTAATTGATTTCTAAATCCTTTGGTAAATTCATCATAAATTTCTTGAACTGTCATTGGATTATGTAAGAAATCAACTACAACTTTTGGCCTCTTTCTTGCTTGTCCCAAATGTTCTACTTGGTCTCTATTTTGATCCACATCCGATTTTGCTCTTTTACCTACTTTCTTTCTTTGATACGGATTTATATGATCGTTTTGTGCTTGAACAGCGGCTTGTGCAACTTCACTTAATGCTGGGTCCATATTTGTTTCAAGTTGATGAACTACATGATCCAGTACTTGATTCTCAATTTGTCTTTGTACTTTTTCTTGAAGTTGATTAACTTGTTCATCATTAGATGTTGCATCTTGTAGAGCTTGAACAGGATTTATTATATTAATTTGATCTTTATTCTCTAATAAATCCGTTATTAAACTTGTTAATTTTTCAATCTTTTGATTTTGAAAATCAACTATATGTCTAAGATATCCTAATTCTTGATTAATACTATTGATAGATGTAATTACTTCAATTCTTTCAGATTCGGACTTATTAAGCGATTGAAGAACTTTATCTAAATTCACCTTATCTTCACTACTATGAATAGTCTTTGAATTATTCATACTTTTATTAATGTCGTCCATTATGATAAGTATTTTTCAATGTAAACAGACGAATTTACAATAAAATTTTTTGAAATTTTTTTTGAATGATACTGAATGTTATCGAAGTCAATAAAATCCCGTTTCACCGTTTAAATTGCTTAATTGGATTTATGGCGGTACAACAACTGTATGTATAATTCTGGTATCGTACTGCAAAATGTCTCTATTCTTTGTTAAGGAGACTTTTTTACTTATTTGCATGTCGGTCAACAGAGTCGTGTGAAACCCACGAGTGCACGGTGTACAGTTTTTTTTGTGGGGCACGGGTTTAAATTGAAAAATGCCGTAAATGGCTGCGACCAAAAATTTTAGCTTAAACTGCAAGGTTGCAGAATCTTAAAAACCACCATTTTCTACTACTTTCTCTTCTTAGACTTCAGTGTCCCTTCGTTTAATTGTGTACACTTTTTTGGCTTTAGATTTATTTTTACGTTCTTTGTATATTGCCTTTGATACTTTAAATTTCATATTTGCAGCCTAATGACTTATCCAGAACCTATTCCTATTTGGCTAGATTGTGATCCTGGTAATGATGATGCATTTGGAATCCTTCTTTCTGCATTACATCCTCGGTTCAAGTTGCTTGGGATTTCTACCGTTCATGGAAACGCTCCGTTATCTAAAACCACTCATAATACATTAGCACTTCTCGACGTATTGAATTTTCATCAAGATGATATCAAAGTCTACTCTGGAGAGTCCAAACCCTTGAAAGGCGAGCCGAAATACGCTCCCGATATCCATGGGGTCACTGGTATTGGTGGTGTCACACTTCCATCTACTCCCAGAGTCCAAGCTTCCAATGATATGTCATACCTTGAGGCTATAAAGTCAGCGATTATGGACTATCCTAATGAAATTTGCATCGTTTGTACAGGTACTTTAACTAATTGTGCTAAACTCCTTGTCAATCATCCTGAGGTAAAAGATAAGATCCAGTTTGTTGCAATTATGGGAGGTGCTCTAGATACTGGAAATATTACTCCATACGCCGAGTTTAACTTCCACTGCGATGCACACGCTGCTGATTTGGTGGTCAATGATGCTGAAATAGGTCCAAAATGTATATTGGCCCCATTAAACTTGACACATCAAGCTATGGCTACAGAACAAGTCAGATCTCAAATCTATGATCCAGAAAATCCATCGTATAATTCTCCTATAAGAGAGATGTTTTACAAAATCGTCATGTTTTATTACCAGTCTTACTTAGACCAGTATGGCAATATCCCCGGCCCACCTCTTCATGATCCACTTGCTATTTTTTCTTTGCTTCCTCTAGTAGAAAGAAATCAAGGTAAAAATATTGATCAGTATGAATACCAATATATTCGTAAAAAGATCACCGTTATTCAAGAAGGTGTCAGAATTGGTGAAACTTCCATAACAGGAGACTCCAATGTCGAAGATCCCGCTGGATCGTTTATCGGTGTTAGTATGAATGTCGACTTGTTTTGGCAATACATCATTGAATCGTTAAAACTAGCCGATAATAAGGTTTATAAAAAGGCATAATGTATTAAAAGCTAATCTAGTTTTTGTAGAGTGTCATATAGTCATGATACATATAGTTTAAAGCAGATTTCGTATTGTTTATTATCTGAAGCTTAAGCTTCAGTCACATCTTGTATCTCTTTTACTGTTTCTGGTTCTGGTTCTGTTTCTTTTGAGTTAATCTCATTTAGTTTGTCGGTGATCACCATTCCAATTTTACCAATAACATCTGTAGCCCAAACAACGTCAAGATGTGAATAGTCATCCAATTCCACAATATCCAAATTCTCTCCTTCTTTGTACAAAGGTTCGTAATGGGACATATGACTAGCAAACCTTTTACCATCAACCAAATAATCCAAATCACAAATAAATGCTAAGATAGGCACCACTTGATCTTTTGTTAAAAACCATTTCTTCTTATAAGGGAAATATGTCTTTGAGTCATCCTTTTCGGCAACTACATTCGCTGGTTTTTCAGAAACGACTTGATCTTGTTCCTGTTTAGAATTTACAGGAGTAAATGCAAAATTATCACCGTTTTCATAAGCTTCCTTTGGCTGCAACTGATTTGAAAAACCTTCTAAGACCCATTCACTTAACCACCAGTTCATCAATTTAGCTGACACATAAGTTACATTGAAAACAAAATGAAAGTGCCAGACTTTTTTATCTTTACCCCATTTCTTACCAGTCCATCCAAACAAATATTTAAACATCATATACGATAATGAGCCAAATAAACTGGTACTTGCAAGGTAATGTCTAGCCAAGCACAAGTTTCTCAAGAAAGAGCAACATCCGAAGATTAATTTATAAGAAAATGGAGATCTGTGATGTATAAATTTGATAAAACTACGTTCATGGAAAAGTTTTCCTGGGAAAATTGCAGGTGCAAGTGGGAAGAAGTACTCAATCTTTTGATGGACATGACTTAGATTTCCATTGGAAAGCATAAGAAACGTTTGGCAACATCCCTGGGAGTGACCCACAAGTATTAATTTTTCATGGTTCGGTTTATGAGCAAGAACATTTTCAATAATACAAGGTAAGTCATAGTAAGCTAATTCTCTAATATCCCAGTCCCAATACTGCTCATTGTGCATAAGGTTCCCCTTGTAGTGGGTGTGTTTGGCTTCGAACCATGACCTATTATTTCCAAGCCATACATCGTAGCCTTGTTCAATAAAGTAATATGGCAATGAATTTCTTCCTGCTGTCAAGTATGAACCTGAGCACGAAAGGAGACCATGTTGAAGGAGCACGGGTTTTTTACTTGCTCTAATCTCGTCTGACTGTTTAGGGTCTATTAAATGGTGTAATACTAATACGTAACCGTCTTCAGTGGTGATAACATGTTCTTCAAGGTCAAGTTCTAGTTGTTGAGCATAATATCTTAATTCTTTTGATACTTTCATTTCTTTCAAGTTAGGAAATGCTTCACGAGGAATGTACCTAGCGGTGGCAGCATCCTCGGGATCATTAAACTTCTCCTTGCCGGTGATCTTGTCGAAAAGGTGATAAATCATGGCTCCAAAAGTAAGAAAGTTAACGAAGCAGAGCGAACCTAAAAATGATGTAAAAATATACACATATTTAATGAAAGTACTATGACGAGCCTGTTTTTCGGGTGGCGTGAATCGTTCAAACATAAAGAAGGACTAGAGTGGGATTTTGGGCCGTCAACAAAATTAATAACGATCGGTTTTTATCAAAATTATTTTTCGTATGTTTATGCTGTGAGTTTCGGCCGCGGCACTTCGCTTAAGTAAGAGAACATATTAAAATGTAAGTTTTACTCATCAAGATGGGAAATAAGATGGAAAATAAAGAATGACAGTTTCTTTCTATCAATGGCTTAAATTTTCTTGTAGATCCCTTGTAATGCACTTACAATTGTTTTTTTGTTGGATTATTAAATTGGGTCTACCGTCCTTTGATCTGGGATTTTGCCCATATATCTACTTGTAAAACCTAGGGTGCTCTAGGTTCAGCTTCTAGTGACTCAATGCAATTTTCTGCTTTAAAGTTACTTGTGGTACAAGTATTGATTACTCTTTACAACTCACTGTCCTTTGAAGAGAAGAAGCGTTGGGTGACAGAGGTGGATGTTTCATGAGACAAACGATCGATTTTATTATGTGCTTCTGTCTCCTCTTGGCTGGATTCCCACAAGTTACTGTTGATACCCAAGATCCGACTTGAATAAGTAAGAAGACATCTATTATTTTCACCATACTAATCTGTATGTTTTATTTGCACCGAGCTCCCATCAATAATATGATCCCGTGGCCAAGCTGGTTAAGGCGTGAGACTGTTAATCTCAAGATCGTGAGTTCGATCCTCACCGGGATCGCATTGTTATTTTTTGCTCCCATTTCAAACTATACATGTATATGATAATCCCAAACAGAATTTTCTAAAAGTCTGAAGGTACTGGTAATCGTCTTACATTTTATCATTGAGACCATACAATTGAATAAATATATAATTATATTAAAGTCTAGGCCCAGACTTGTAACTGTTCAAAGTACTCCACTCTATGCTTTGAGTTCTCTAAGTTTTGAATAACATGATAACGAATGTCATCAACCATAACCGGATGTCCACATGTTACGAACGCAATTGGACCATCTGTTTCTGTTACTTCCTGAGCAACATAATCTTCAATCGAAGGTCTTCCCTCCTTGAAGTGTACATGAGCAAGTTCAGACTTAATGTTTTCAATAGTGTTATTAGAGACTTGCTTACTATCACTTATGGAATCTATTTCTTTATAGTTTTCCTCAGATACAATTTTATCTTCAAATTTCTTTTCGTCATCTGAAGAAGGTTCAGAATTTTCCGGTAATTGGAAATGGTGTAACCCACTACGAATATCTGGTCTAGTAACATAAACGGTAGTGTCAATTTTTGTATCTTTAAGTCTTGCTAACTCCTCAAAAAACCACGATAATGACTTCCATTCTCTTATTATCCACACTAATTTAAGACTTTGATTATCCTTTTGTTTCTTAGCTAAGTCAATACATTCGGAGTAAATACCTGGAATACCATTACCTCCAGCTATGAAAACAGCATTCTTATACAGGCGAGCAGCTGTTGATTCACCATAGGGCCCTTCCACTAAAACTCTAATCTTTGCACTTCTACCGGGATTCGATAACAAGTACTGAGAAACTCCATGTGTAATACCACCTTTAATTTTGACATATAGAACAATAGAATCTTTAATGGTTGGAGAATCAGTGAAAGTAAATGGATGCGATTGCCAGAAACATGTAGGTCTCAAGAAATGAATGAAAGCATGGCCCCCAGGAATTGATTTCCAATATTTTGGCTTAGGGACAACAATCTTCAACGTCTCATCTGCCATAAGTGTAACAGTAGCTTGTGGAGCTCCAAAAGCAATAAGTCTGGAAATTCTAATAAATCTATCAAAAGCCCAGCATGCAATGGCTGCCCAATAGAAATCTTGGTACCCTGTTTTGACTGTATGTTTATAAGCACCAACTATAAAGAATACAGCCAAAAGAATGTGAAAGAATACAAAGATTTCGTAACTTTTTCTTCTAAAGTACATCAAGGATTGAGCTATAATTATTCCACCGCATGTGGTAGCAACTATTCCCCAAACCATGAACGTTTCTCTAAATTCAGAGTACTCAGCAGATAACTTAGCATTTACTGTGAATGCAATAGCATGGACTAAAACTATAATTAGAACCACTCTAGAAACCCATCTATGATAAGTTAAGAAAGTTGCAAAATTCCATCTAGTGAACCATTGTAGAAAATTATTACGACCAGCGAAAAGAATAAGAAGAGGTACAATGAAACTGATAACCATACCAGTTCTATCACCAATATACCTTCCCAATTCAGCATAGTAATTTGGGTACATTACTGAACCTCCTTCAACACCTCTGATCTGAGCACTACATGTCGCTACCGTCATAGCTAGAAAACCAAGACAAACAGCTGTTTCCATTCTCGAAGGAATAAGGTACTGGATAAAAGGCAATAATCTATGTTCACTCGTCTTCTTTTTACTAATTGTAGCAGCTAATGTTAAATATCTTCTGTGGAAATGAGAAATTGGACCATTGAAATGTCTTGTGACACAGGGGAATAACCTTATAGTCCAATTGACAATGGCTGCCAAAACAAGAACTGCACCCCAGTAAGCAAGAAGTCCTGAACCAAAGAAAATAGAAAGATTATAATTATTCATATAGAATCTGTAAGAATCTTTGTAAATCTGCCACATACTGAAATCAAGTATTACTGGATAGTCTATAGTTTCAGTTAAACTGAAGTTAGATACCGTACTGATATTAACAAGCAATTTTTCAGTTCTAGTCCAGTTTTGATAGAATGTCTCTTCGGTCATTATAATTCCAGTATACATACAAGTTTCTATAAATCCTGCAATGATACTGGAACTATTGTCATAACCTTCGATAAGACATTGTGCCATTGTACCAAAACCCGAATCTTGGGCACATAGACAGTAAGTTTGGAAACCATAATCACCGTCCATTTCGCATACTAATGCAGTATATTCAATTAGACCCGAGCATGTATAAAAAGCTATATCCGCCTCTGAATATCTTGTAATTCCCGTCCCATATACTAAAGTAAAGAGGAAAGATAAGAATCCTAAAGATGTAAGTTTCATGATTAAATATAAAGTTATAAAGAAACTAAAATTCGAAATCTTCACAGAACCCGGAATTATATACTTATATATTAGCACCTACAACTATCTGAAATGAAAAATTAAATCGTTAATAACTGGTAACGAATAGGTACTAGAAATTTCGATTCAAGGCATTGCAATTGCAAATCTAGCATCAAAAGACAATCTTTCATTGGCTCGACTATAGGTTAAGATTATGAAACTAACACTAATACTTTTCCTAAGACGGGGACAATAGCAAGGAATATGCACGAATTATCAGATAAATCAATAGGCATACATATGGTTCGAGAGGCAATTTAACATGAAACAAGCGTGTGGCATTAGAAATCCGCCTCAAAGATTCAACTCGTAACCATGGATATGCTTTTACTGATTTTATAACTTCTTATCGAAATTTACATTCAATTCAATTCCTAGCATCTATAAATTTTCAAGAATTGTTTCAGCTTGTCATTTCTACTTAGGAATCTTATTATCAGGTGTCGTACGATTTTTACAAGTACTCATATCATGACCGTTTTATTTTGTAAAATTTTGCACCCCGATCCGCACAAGCTACACCTGAAGTATGCGGTTAGCTGTCAAATGAATTTTTTATGCATACACACGAATATTTGACACATTTTAGTTGCCAAAATTTTCTTGGCTAACCAATTGTACGTTGAATAACTAATGGTACTTATTTGACATGCGGGTAAAGTGGACTATGTAGTTTAAGCGTAAGGTCATTGTTATCAAGATGTGAATAATAGTTGGAACAAAGAATTGGAGACAAATAATTTTATTCTGAAACCGGTCGTTAATAGATCTTATTGATTGTATTGGACAGCCAATTACGAATTTTGTTATTAATTGATGGAGTGCATTGTGCCTTTAAGGTACGCCATTGATTACCTTAATTGAGCCAAATATTAGGTTAAAGTTATGTTTCAAACCAGCCGTTAGGGTCTTCGGTATTTCTTAATGGAGACTAACCATTTTCCAATTGCCGGAATTCCCTAGAGGCTGTGACAAGGCAAATTGATAGTTTTAGCGGCAAACATGTTAAAGGATATTAGTATATACAACAATCGCTTGTTAAAATCGGCATTAGGGGCATCCATTCATTTTGTAGTTTTTCAAATGTCATCAAAATCACTGCGTTAAGACGTTAATTTTCAAGTCCATACAACTGTGAAGACTCATTATCTAGTGGGCCCATCTGAATGAAGGTTAGAGTTCATCGGCGCTTATCAGCAAGGAACAGTGCCAAGCAATATTGGATGTACGTCTACATTATGCTTATTCTCAAACAATGTATCGGAACCCAACCATACACCCTCTCCTTTGTTGGTAACTTCTACGGTTATACGACAAAAGTAGCCTATCACTATGGTTATAATTGACATTAACAAATCTCAAGGAAGACTAGAATTTACCCCGACATGTGATGTGCAAATATCGGGTTCATCTCCGAGTCAAATACAATGGTTTTTGACTGATCAAAGGACGTATCACAATAGTTTGTGAAAATCGCTACACCTCTATGGAATGTACAAAAGAAGATTAGGGCAACAAAAGCAAATATTGAGCTGCTAAGACAAATCAGAAGGTTCGTAGATTTCTGGTTTTTGTGTGAAACGAAGATTGGTACTTCATCTGACGGACCCATGGTAACACTCCAGATGCTACCGGAGCACCATAAAAGTCTAGTCGTTAAGCTTATTATACCAATCTAGGTACTTTCGTTGATCTACTCGCTACCTGCGTTGGTCTGCTTGTGATCCATCAGGCATTTGCAGCCTCTACGTCCGAGAAGGCTATTCAACCAAATTCTTACTCCATCTGTTGGAAGATACTTCCGTTATATTATCACTTGAACCGAAATACCGCTCACGTATGGCCCAATTATCTACATTTCAAATCCATTGTCGTTATGTCATATTCACTGTAAACTATATACTCCATTTATTGCCAGGTCAATCAGCATCGTGAATAGAGGAAAATGGGAACAATGCTTCAGTGACAGTCTCTATGGTGATGCTTTTGGCTCTGATTCTGGCGTTGGTTTTGACTCCGGCGCTGATTCTGGTTATCTTTTTCTCTGATGACTTATATTGATTAATGGTGTTTCTTTAATGGCTCAACAACAAGTTTGTCGAGGGTAAACATTTGGGAAATGGTAGTTTGTCTTTCCAAAAGTGCAAGCTGGTCTACACCATGATTGTAGAATTGTCTGATACTTTCAGGATCACTATCGGACTTATGTTCTTTGAATCCATCTCTTACTCTTCTTTTAGCATATTCTCTGAAATTATAGTTATCAAACTTAGCAGATTTCTCAAGAAGTTGTTTGTACAACACGAGCACCTGTTTCAGAGTTGTAGCAGCCATTTTTGTTGAATTAAAAGGACAAATACTTTCGTGGCAAATACCAATTGGATAGATGGATTTTTTTTTGAACACAGGTAGTGCGATGTTTGATAAATTTCTCCTGGTGCACGGGTGCAACGTTTGAAACCTAATAAAGCCGTTAAGTATAACTTTAAAAGTAATTGACATGCTCCAAATCCGTCTATAATTCCCATAACTAAACTGCTGCTTATGTCGCTATGTTGAAGTTGTACGTTGATTGTGCATGTTGCTAGGGTAATTAGAAATCTAATTTTACTGAGAGAACTCGTAAATGTCGTGATAAGAATGACTTAGTAGGTAAAAATCGTCTATTTATTACAAAAGTCAGGTGACATACTGTCATCACGTTCAGGTTTTTCTAACAAATCATCAAAATTCATACCTTGAGAAGCTTAAGCAAAATTAGCAAGTACACCAATCCATTCTTTAAAGCTATCACCACCGAAAAGAACCTTCATAAGTTCAAATTTTTCAATATCACCAAATCCTTCACCACCTTCTTCTTGTACACCTTCAGTTCCTGATTTAAAACTCCATAAGCTTAGCCTAATTCTTGAAATTTTGCACTTGCTTCAGGATTGTTAACATTTCTATCTGGATGAAGTTTAATTGCTTGCTTTCTATAAGCTTTTCTAATTTCAACTATATCAGCTGTAGGAGAAACTATATATCGTAGTATTTGGTATCTTGAGCCATGATATATTTAGAGTACTTTAAATCTGTTCGCTGCTGTACTCACGGCCCTTTTTTAGTAGGACGTAATCGGGATTAAGTAACCATTTTCTTTTTGGCATATAATCCGTAAATTAAACGGAATCAACATTTCCATGCAGTGATCACCTCCAACCGAAGTTCATTCCGTATGTGGAGTTCAAAAGGCTGATTTTGGAAATTTGTGACTCTTAACAATAGCTTAACGCAATATTGTCTTAAGGATCACAAAATAATGACGTAAATTAAATGTAGACGCTTAAAAATAAATTCGAGGCTGAATGCTTTGGGGAAAATATATGCACATGAAGCTACACTAGATGAAAGAAGTGGATGTGTTCTTGAGCAAGTGCTCTTCTTTAAACCTTGTTGTTGCTTGTTCGCTTCAATTTCCGGGATAAACCTATATTTGGGTTAAGGTAGTTGAACAACTACGCGAGACTCCAATAAATTTATTTTGTACAAATTGTGAGTAATAATTGAGCAATGTAAATGTCTATTATCTGATGTTTTACCTAAGGTTAATTAATCTATTGTTCAGATTTAGTCTCTTGTTCGACAACCTCTTCTTTCTCTGCTTTTTTCATATATGCCTCTACGGGATCAGCTTTAAGTCCTGATTCCCGGGACTTTTGTCTAGATTTCTTAGTAGTTGCGTCTGCCATCATTTCTTCAAAGATACGAGATTCTTCATCTTCGTCTGCCGATCTTTGAGTAGCTAACATTTGCTTACCAATATACTCCACAGCTTCTGAACGTGCAATTCTTTCTTTTTTACTTAATGTCTTATCGTTGAGTAAAGCATTACACACCTTGTTCAAAATCCCCGTAATTTCAAATTTATTAGATGCCCATGCTGTGGCCAAGAATTTACCGGTAATAAGTCTTTCAACTTCTGCCTGTCTTTGTCTCTGTTCATCGGTAAGAGCTTCGCCTGAATCTTCTAAAAGCTCTTGTTCTCTTGCTAAATCTTGAACTGTAGCTTGTGCATCAACCGCAGTCTTGATAATCAGTAATCCACCTTTGAATCTATTGGTTTTAGTTTTAGTACTTGTGTAAAGTTTAGAAACTCCAAATGTTTTACATGAACGAATAGTTGCATGTGCTTGATCAACATAAATTTTACCAATTAAGTGTAATAAATCAATACCAAAACTTTCAACTTTTAAATCTTCAATTTCTTGACTAAGTTTCGTTTGATATTGACTGAAAGCATCTTTATTGGAAATAGCCAGCTGATACTTTTCAATTCTATTGAGTAAGTTTTTTGACAAATCCTCAACTCTCTTCTTCTTAGCAGCTTCTTGTTCCTTATGAATTCTAAGGATTTCTTCACGCTGTTTTTCAGTGATTTTTTGTTTTCTCTTCTTCTCAATTTCTTCAGCTGTAGGAAGAGCTACAGATCCGGTAGTATCTCCAGCAACAGCCACGTCTGTGACATCCAGTGCAGCTTCATCTGCAAACTTATCGGATTCCATAACTTCAGCAGTTTTGGAAATTTCATTAAGCAATGCAAGTTCTCCAATCCATTCATGGAAACTATCACCACCAAAAATCATCTTCATGAATTCTGCTGGGTCGATGTCGGCAGCCTGAGCAGCACCGTCTCCCTTCAATCCTTCAATTCCGGACTCATCATAAATGGCCCTTGATTCTTCCTTCAGTAAGATTCCATAAGCTTCGCCTAATTCTTGAAATTTCGAGGCTGCTTGGGGATCATTACCATTTTTGTCCGGATGAAGCTTGATGGCTTGCTTCCTGTATGCCTTTTTGATTTCAACGTCAGTAGCCGTAGGAGCGACTCCTAAAATATCGTAGTATGTTGTGTCTTTAACCATTAGGGTTTATCTAAAAGGCGAAGTCTGTTTTAGTTGCGCCGGTGAGATACCTGCAATTTCCAAAAAAAAAAAACTCCTGTACATTTCTACAATTCACATCCGTACCGCTGAATACTGTACCCACAAATTAATGCAAAAATCATATCTATGCTAAACGGAGATGTTGAATTCGAAGGGCTTATTTGATATTGGGTGAGAGTTCAGGAACTTTCACTCGAAAGAAGTAGTCATATTTCAATCCAAAATAACGATGAAATTATGATGAAAAGACTAAAAAATAAAATGCAGGTTGATTGCATTAGGAAACATTCATGCACAGGAAGTTAAGCTCACGGAAAGAAATAGAAGTGGTCTCGAACAAACCCTCCATTTTAAAGCTTGGTTTCGGGTTTACTTGAGTATCTCCGGAGCAAAAGGTTGTGTCTTTTCGTAAGTTGTAGGTTTTTAAATGCTTCATTTATTCGAGTTTCTATTTCTATCTATCCAGTAATTCATCTCTTTCGTAGGTGTACACATCTATGTATGCCCCTGTATTATTTTGATTCTTGTCTCAAGAATTGGCTTTGCATCATGTCGATGAGCCGACTTGGAAGTATGTCTTAGCCTATATCTCTCAACTATAAGCGATACACCTGGTAAACACGTTCAAAAAGGAGTTGTACTGTTTTGGATGCCAAGATGGGGGGCCTTACTTCTTTTGGTATTCGTGTCGGCTTCATCAACCTTTTTGGTAATCTTAGATAATTAGGAAACCTGCAACTATTGACAAACGCAGCCAAGAAATTTAAGCCCGAAGTGTTGCATAAATACGAGTGCATTTTGGAGACCGAGTGCCGAATCCCACTGTAGGCGTCTATATAAGCTATTGGCTTTCGTTGACGTTGCCGAAAACCAAAGAGAGAAGTTCGACGAAAATGAACATCTCAACCTGTTAATTTCCTATTGTTAATTTTGAGTTGTTAACTTTGAATTGATTATTTTGAGATTCGAAGTAAGGTCTCAGATCTAGCGATTCTCGTAAACCTCACACGAGCTTTCTTGAGGATCTTTAAATACAAATTACATCCCCATGATAGTAAGCTATTTGTAACAAACCCAATAATTAGTCTTTCGGCTATGTCGCTTCCCGAAGTATCTACAGCTCTTAGATTATGACTAATTAATTTTATACATTCCTGTCTATAAGCGCATGCCCTTAGGACTACGCTTTTGGGAAGTCAGGGTTTCTGAAGCCTGTCCACCACCTACCTCGACTTTCAAGTCGCACTTCTCGGTGCCTACACGGGCTACGGGATCTTATGGCCGTCACGTCCCGTGTCTAGCACCGGTCCGTAACCGGTCCTCTGGTGTGGCTGATAACGTTACCTTTTTGGGAGTTATCGGTCCGGAAATAGTGCGCACCGTTCCGATGCTGCAACTGATGCCGTTCTTATAAAGGCTAGATCGCAAGCAAAGCTACGTCTCTGACTTTAAAACCATCTTATCGCTTCAAATCCCCTGTATAAACGAGATCCGGTTTGAAAACGAGTCTTGCAAGTTATTTCAAACAAGTTTGTCTTCACCGTTATCGCTTGCTCAATTTCTCAACTACTCCGGCCCTGAAAAATCGGTACTTCATTTATTTCAGGCTAAATTTTTGAAAATTGTTCTTTTATAGCATTGTTGATTGACTCTTAAATGGGTTCTACTGAAAATTCTATTCCCGAAACCCACCACCGCTCAGAGTCGGTGGAAACTGTGTCAGGGTCGAAATCCCATCAAGATCTGATACCTAAAAACTCATCTTCGAGCGACTCAACAGGTGATGGACTTGTAAAACAGCGTGGTGAGAACCTGGAGCTTCATGATCGTCTTGGAGATGCTCATCTTAATATTCTTCCTACAAAAGAGCTAATAATTTGCCTTGGTACCATGAGTCTCTCTCTATTTATTGCTTTTGCTGACCAAACCTCCATCACCGTTGCTCTTACTGATATTGCCAAAGATTTGAACGCAGAAACAACCATTAATTGGGCAACCACCTCGACTTTGCTTGCTACTTGTGTCTGCCAGGTGCTTTACTCCCGTTTGGCTGATATTTTCGGTCGTAAAAATATGCTTCTTTTAGCTTTACTACTACTTGGTGTTGCAGATTTAGCAGCTTCGTTTGTTAATAACGCCGTAGCTTTTTATATCTTCCGTGCTGTGGCAGGATTGGGAATTGGTGGTGCTACTTCTCTTTCGATGATTTTGGTGTCGGACGTGGTGACTTTGAAACAAAGAGGTAAATTTCAAGGTATTTTGGGGTCTATGATTGGACTGGCAAATGCCGTAGCTCCACTTATGATGTCTGCCTTTGTCAAACATTCAACCTGGAGAAACTTCTACAGAATGTTATTCCCTCTTGTGATATTGGTGATGGTACTCACGTACTTCTTTATTAACGACCGAAAAGCCCAGTTGGATCAAGTACTTGTAAGAAAAGAGAAGTTCAAAAAAATCGACTACTATGGATTATTTCTTAGTGCTGCAACATTGGTACTTCTACTCATTCCTATATCTGGAGGTGGTGCTACTTATGCTTGGGATAGCAATATTGTCATAATAATGTTCGTATTTGGAGGTCTATCTTTTGTAGCATTTATTTTGGTAGAATGGAAGTTCGCTGAACTTCCAATGATTCCATTAAGAATATTCAAAAGAACTGCTACTGCTTCGCTTTTACTTCTGAATTTCACTTTTGGTATGGCCTACTTTTCTTTCACGTATTATCTTCCTTACTATTTTGAAATCGTCAGAGGCTACTCTAATTTGAAATCTTCTGTACTCTTATTACCTCTCGTGATAACAACTTCAATTGCTTCAACAGCATCTGGTACCTTTATCAGTTTTTCTGGTCATTATATTTACGTTATTTACACTGGATTCTCGTTGTGGGGATTAGGTAATTGCTTACTTGTTATTTGGCATGAAAAAACTCATATTGGAGGTATCATAGGAGTACTGATAGTCATTGGTATAGGTGTTGGATTTACTTTACAGCCAACTATGGTGGCTGTTCAAGCACAAGCTAAAAAATCAGATAGATCGGTGGTTATCGGTGCTAGAAACGTTATAAGATCTTTCGGAGGTGCCGTAGGAATTGCTGTAGCTTCTTTGATCGTCAGTAATACCTTGCTTGACCAAATTAATGCTGAGTTGAAGAAATCAAGCTCAGAGTTACCAGTAGCTTACCTTGAAAACATGAAGGATCATATATACTCGAAAGTTACTACAACTGACTTGACTTCTTCTCAAGTAAAAATTGTTCGTGGAATGTATATGAAAGCTCTCAAAAACTTTTATTACCTACAAATTCCTTTGGTTTTTATCTGTCTATTAGCTGTTATACCCGTAAGAGACAGAGGTTTACAGTGTATTGATGAAAAACCCGCTGCAGAACAGCAAAAGGATGACGAAGAAAAGCAACTACACTTTGGAGAAAAAGAGAAAGAAACTGTTAAAGACAACGAATCAGGTTTAGCAGACGGGGGAAAAGAAAAAAATATTTCAGAAGAAACAGCCCAGCCAGCAGTTAAAACATAGCATAAACTCACATTAGCATAGCTTTATAGATATTTATAATAATTATTCGTACATTCGTATGTAGTATCGAACTACAATCGAGCTTTTGATGAATTTCCTAAATGTAATGAAGGAAATTGTTGACAATATTATTGACATCAACACCATTATCGTTTAGAAAGTCGTGGATATGTTCGAAGTCCTGATAACCCTTGTCCTTGAAATCACCAAAGTTATCCTTCATGTAATTAAAAATTTCTGGATCAACTTCAATGTCTAGAGCATCGTTGTGGAACTCCACTTTCGGATGACCTTGGTTCTTATTGTACTTGATGTTGATATTAGGCGATAACAACGACCAAAGACTGAACGGTGTTGCCTGGTTACTGGTGTACAGCTCAAAAATATTACTTATGAACGGAATATCTTGATTCAAGAAGGTGTTATAACCTCTCAAATATATAGCACCGCAGATGATGATAAGGATTGATACAAGCACAAACTTTATGGTGTTAATCACCATTCTGAACCACGACTTGACGATACGAATCAAGAATTTGAATGTCAAGTACCCGCCAATGACTGCAAGAACCGCAGACGTTATATCGGGATGGGTATTGTATGCATGGCGGAGAAGTACAAAGGAGTTGTGTAGCACAAATACAAGCACGTTAATGGCGGCAGTTAAAAACAGGTAAATCACTTCTCTTGTATCGACCATGGAAGGCTAGGACTGGGGTCGTGAAGTTGAAAGACTTGAAATATGGAGATTGGGCAAGATTGAAAATAGAGAATCAGTAGGTGTCGAGTTCGATTCCGAGAAGGTCGAGAATTGGTGGAAACTATTGCAACTAAGCTCAAGAATGGCGTGAGAACAGTTCAGGTCTAAGCTCAAATTGAATCTTAAGCTACTGAAGTATATATTATTCACGGCCTAATTGTGAACATATACAGTTAACTATTAAATTTGGGGTTACCCTGACACTGATGTGTATAAATCCATCGCAAAAAAAAACCCATTAAGTTTTTTTTCTTCTTCTTTGAAAGTTGCCTCCGGAGCAGAAATATGGCACCTGTTAGTTATGAAGTTTAGAGTGGTAGGTTTAGTACGCCCAGATTCGTCTGGAAGCTTGTTTTCTATTGGCTTGCCTATTAATTTAGGAAGTCATAACGTGATTACTTGTTAGTGTTAAATTTACTATCTGTAAGCTTTTGTGAGCTAGGTGTTGAAAAATTCCGGACAGACCAATGTGGCTATCTAGTACTTACTTGGGTTCAGAACCATTTAAGTCCCGTTACGTCACGACATTCATATAGAAGAAGTTGTAGTGTAGGATTGAGGATTGATACTCAAACATGTAAGCCTTGAAAGACAGTCAGCTCTTCGCGGGCGGCTAGTTGAGATCATACTCGATATCGAGTGTTAATTCTAGAATATTTAGCTAGCCTTGATGGCTGTGAAGATTGTCAGTACGTCGTGTTGGCTGCTGAAAACATCAGTAGTCAATGGATGTCGAACCATCAGTAGTTGAAGACTGTTTTCAGTTAGCTACAATAGCTGCTGAGGTCTTGTGACCAAAGTCATACGCCCGATTACGGTATATTTGGCTCACATTGATTGAATTCAAGCACTGAAGCAACACAAGCAGTATCATTGCCTGTATGGGGCCTAGACCTCGGGTTCCTGGCGTTTTGGGCTTACTGCAGTTGTTGCAAATTATGCAGCTCTGGCTGCGAACAAGTCAACGAAGAAAATTTACATCACCATAAAACCAATATTCACTTCTGGCTGATTCTATTCCATTCTGTGACGCTCCAGCTCTTGCCTCTTGTTAATTTTTTCCGTCCTTTCCTTCTTTCATGTGTTGTGTTGCATCTAATTCCAGGACATACACCCGTGCACCACAGATGCCCAGTTATCAAGAGCGCAATGGTATATGGAACTTACTGACCAAAGGAAATCTGTGTTATTTCAAATAAACCAAACCACTCATTTTAGCCAGTTGTTCATTCGCTGACTGTCATTTTCTCTTTCCTTATCATATATCTATATTAATTATGTTTCGTAGGAAACCTCCGCAACTCCTGCTTTATGAGGAGCTTCAACTGACTTACAATGACGTGTGCAACTTTACCGTTAAGAACCTTAGCCTAGAAGAAAATAATGATTTTGAAGATGCTCTTAAAGGTTGGAAGAGTCTTCATACTTCGTTATTATATAAGACAGATTTATTCGAGAAACAACAGCATAAACTTTCGAACGACGAGCTCAAAATCCTTTATGATTTGAAAAGTATTAGAGATGAAAATGTAAAGCATTTGATTAGAGTTCAACTTCGAATCGATGAAAAGCATAGGAGAAGTGCAAAGATTGATAAAAAATCAAATAATTTATCTACTACATCAAATAACACAACGAATAATACAAATTCTACTTCTGTACCATCTTTGAGACAAACAGCATCTACACCTTCAACGAACAACTCTCGATCCATGCTTAAGTCATTGAGGCCTAAAGGTGGAGGTCTTAATACTACCAAACCAGCAGTTCATGCTCCTGTTAAAGTCAAGGTCAATACAACTTCAAAAGCAGCTGCTAACTTATCATGGCAGAAACCTGCCCCAGTGTCAGTAACTCATCCTGAAGAAGATGAAGACGACTTGTTTCGAGATTTTGATCAAGACTCGTTTGAATTTTCCAATAATTGGGAAAGAGTCGATAGTTTTACATCTCAGGACTCTCAAAAAAGTCCTCAAAAAGAAAGAAATCAGAAAGAAAGCTACAGAGATCAAAGTCCTCATAAGGACCTTAGGAATGGAATTAATAGAGAGCAAAGTCCCAATCTTATTGATTTGGACGATTATTTCAAACCTAAAACTCCTCAAGTTCAAGCACTTACTCAGTCATTAGAAGATCTTAATATTCGTAAATCATTAGCACCACCACCTCCTCCGTCGCGACAAAAGAGTCATCAACCATCTACAAACTTAAAGCCTTCTAAACCAAACTATATGAGTAAGAGTACATCAGATATTAATGGAGATTTGAAGCAGGAACAGGCAAGAACATACTCGACATCACCTCCACAAAAAAGGTATGTGTATAAACAGCCCAAGCCCATGAATATCAATCATCTTATGAAGACCACGCAAAAACGTACTGTATCCAAACCGGTTGTGAAGACCAATAAGCCCCCATCAGTAGCAGCTGTCAAAAGTGCAAAAAAATCATCAAATATATCGTACAACTATAAGATTATACCGAAAGAGAAAAAGAAGGTGAGTGAGGCATCTGTACCCGAAAAGGTTATACCTACCAGTTTACCAGAGGAGAAAGAAGAAGTAGATAAAAGTGTTGAAAAAGGAGTTGAAACTGAAACTGAAACCGAAATTGTTACCTCTGCAGACAATGAAGAAATTCTTAAAGATCTTAAAGGAGTTGATCCTGAAGCCGCTAAGCAAATTTTAAACGACATTGTTGTTCATGGTGATGAGGTTTATTGGGATGATATTGTTGGGCTAGAGAGTGCTAAAAATTCGCTAAAAGAAGCAGTAGTTTATCCATTTTTAAGACCTGATTTATTTCAAGGACTTAGAGAACCAACAAGAGGAATGTTACTTTTTGGACCTCCAGGAACTGGTAAAACCATGTTAGCACGGGCAGTTGCAACCGAGTCAAGATCTACGTTTTTTTCAATTAGCTCATCATCATTAACTTCGAAATATCTTGGAGAAAGTGAAAAATTAGTTAAAGCATTATTTATAATGGCAAGAAAATTAAGTCCATCAATTGTATTTATTGATGAAATTGATTCATTATTAAGTTCAAGAAATGAAGGAGAAATTGAAAGTAGTAGAAGAATTAAAAATGAATTTTTAGTGCAATGGTCAGAACTTTCAAGTGCTGCTGCTGGAAGAGCTAATTCAAATGGCGAAGATGCATCTCGCGTACTCATTTTAGGAGCCACAAACCTTCCGTGGTCGATCGACGAAGCCGCCAGAAGGAGATTTGTTAAGCGTCAATATATCCCATTACCGGAACCGGAGACTAGAAAAGCTCAAATTATAAAATTATTAGCATATCAAAATCACACATTATCAGATGAAGATTTACATAAATTACTGGATTTAACTGAAGGTTTTAGTGGTAGTGATATTACAGCTTTAGCAAAAGATTCAGCAATGGGACCATTAAGATCATTAGGTGAATTACTTTTAACAACACCAACAGAAAATATTCGACCAATTCAATTACAAGATTTTGAACTGAGTTTAAATTATATTAGACCAAGTGTAAGTAAAGAAGGTCTTGATCAATATGAAGATTGGGCAAATAAATTTGGATCTTCGGGTGTTTAAAATATTTTCTTAGCACCAAGTACTAAATAGTATTAAATAATTACATAATAGTAAAAGTAGTTTAATGATCTTCAAGTTAATGTATATTCCTGGTATGACAGATTTAATAATTTTTAGAAAATTAACTAAAATAATGAAAAGTCTAATAAGAATTTTTCATTGTCAAACGACGTGATGTTTAAATTTGAAAATTTTCACTTGAAAGTCTAGCCAGATCAATTACGTCTAAAAACACTAATGAGACTAATGCAATTTGCTGATATTAGGGGTTTTTAAAAATTTATTTATTACCATTGCCTCAACCAGGGTAGATCAGTGTGCATAATTTTCTAAAACAGAAACTTGTCGCGAGGTTACAGGTTGTTAATCACCCTTAATGCAGATGTTTAGACGCATATATCTGCAGCATATACAAGTGGAACATCAACCTATTTATAGTAAAGATTTCCAATGAAAATATTTGTGATATGCCAGAATTTATGCAGAAGACTTTTTATGTATGACTATGTTTTTTCCATTTGGTTACACACCCCAGACGCTGTATAAAATTTGCCTAATTTAGACGCCGTGCATAGATGTCCCGCAATCTTGACTAAACGGGTAACGCTGTCGCCATCGCTGACGAAGATGAGATGTTTGAGAAGATAATGCTACTATTTATACTTGCCTTGATCGGTTTATTAGTGAAATTTTAACCTATTTACGAGCTCTTTGTGTTACTTAAATAATCTAGTATCAAGAAGTTAATTTATTATCGGATCATTGTCAGGGGTATAATTTAAACAATGCATTACAACTTGTAACAAAATTCTTTTTTGATTAAAACTTGACAAAAGATCTCGACAATCATTTAAATCGTTTACCAATCAATTGATGTAGTATGCACCTTGTCAGTAACCTGTAGGCACCTTGCTATCCTGAAAATCAATGTACGATGGTGCTTATTTTCTTATTAAATTACTCAATTCGATACTTCACAGAGGTTACAGTGCATAAATAAAATAATCTCCTTAATTCTTATTAATGTATTATTACTTAATTATATACTTTTTAGAATCCGCCAAAAGCATTAGACAATTGGGATGCACCGCCAGATTGTTGATATTCTAACATGAAATCTTCTAAAACA